>JAQPZY010001267.1:1300000-1762500 GCA_029931535.1 Margaritifera margaritifera | reverse complement strand
ACAAATATGAGTATAATGCAGTGTATTGATATAGACAAATATGAGTATAATGCAGTGTATTGATATAGACAAATATGAGTATAATGCAGTGTATTGATATAGACAAATAGTTTTGTGCCAGAGAAACTTGCGATGGTGCAATTATATATTTCACAAACATGATGTGACAATGAAAATTTTGGCAAGAAAATTTGAGGTGGACGTAAAATGTATTGATAGACTTCTCGATAGAAACCAGTCTGCGCGTCAAATTCTTTCAAGTAAAATTATGTGTGTGTCTTGCAAAGTAAATTAACACGACCTTCCCATTTATTTGTGAAGAAATTATCATTCTTAAAACTCTTCCTACAGGATTGTATTTTGTTCTTCTTCATGAAGCAGATAAAATTAGAGAATATATTGAAATAAACAAACAACAAAGAAGCAATGAAATGAAAGAAAAATATTTTTTCTTTGGGAGAGCAATAGAGAAATTTGAATATACTGATTGAAACTTTAAATTTCAGGCACTGCTATTTTTTTTAAAGTGTTGGCTTCAGCAGTGTCGTAAGTGCATATTCATTTGTATTCATGCATGCCAGTTTTTTTAATACATTACAGACCTAACGGGTGCGGCGGTTGTCGTTCTGAGTGGTACGTGGGATCCCAACTAGTGGACTGCTTTGCAAGCAGTAAGTACACGTAAATACATATTGCCACGTTCACATACATACATACATACATACATACATACATACATACATACATACATACATGCATGCATACATACATACATACATACATACATACATACATACATACATACATACATACATACATACATACATACATACATACATACATACATACATACATACATACATACATACATACATATGGACACAGAAAGATAGATATTTCATTTGCTTCGTTACCTGACACGTACACAGGTTCCAGAATCAAATCAGAGTTTTTGTCTGGTTCACAAAATCAATATTCTATAGGAGAGTTAAGGAGGTTATTTTCTGCTCATTACAGGAAATTTTATAAGTCCCTCTGAGCTAATAAATTTGCAAATAGTGACAGGCAAATAAGATGCATACCTTATAGCAACTTCTAATGTAATAAAGTTGCATATTCAGTGTTGCACCTAGGATCCCAAGGTCAGGGGACTCTGTGCCCCTCACCCTCCAGATTTGCGGGACACACAACATTTTAAAGGGACAAAGGAAAATTGTAGTACATATTGCACTATAAGTGATAAAAAAATTAGATAATCTTATTTGCTTTGACAGTTTTGCCACCTTACCTTTCTCGTATTTTCCCTGGACATTTTACATTATTGCAATGAACGTTTTATCATGTGATCAAGTAACTCATGAAAACATTAACATGTTTGAATATCTGGTTAAACTGAAATGAACTGCACCATGGAATTTTCCGCTCCGTATCTTGCTCTCATTTAACTTTAGTGTTCACTCATTATCTACTAGCATTTATTATAATAAATACCCATGTTTTCTTAATTACTTTTCTTTCAAAGCATTAAATCATTAATCAAATGACAAATTGTGTATTTGCAATCATTAGAACCTTTTTTTCATTAATTCAGCCTGAGAATAAATTAAATCTTCACTGAGGTAGGTGTGACTTTAACCTCAAAAATACGTTCAAATAGCGACGGTCAAAGACTTTAACAACTCAGCCGACTACCAAAAACCTTTCATGTTTTCATTGCCAGATTCCTTGTTTTGAAATGGATATTCATTGCCATCTTACAGGTTTTATCACTATTAGCGACTTTGGCCATTGCTAGCGCCAACATAGACATGGATACACATCCGCGATGGAAACGTGTAGGCATGCTTGTTTTTTTTGGGGGGGGGGGTTTGTTAGTTGTTTTGTTGGGGTTTTTTGTGACAATCAAGCGCGCCCAGAAGGGCGCACATGAAGAAAGACTTGGGGGACATCGGACAAAAAATTGCGGGAGCGAGCCCACGCTCTAGTCACAACACTGATATTGTAATATTTACTACGAAATAGGTTACAATTGCATACAATAAATACACACTTTGGAATAAAATCTGTTTCAATAGAGTAGGGGTTTGCAATTGCTTGTGATTTTAACCCCTGTTGTAATAATTTTGTTTTGTTTTGTTTTTAAAGGAAAATTCTGTTAAATCACTGAGAAATGTAATAACAGGGACTTCATTACAAAATGCGTTGCGATTGCATGCAATCATCATCCATTTTGTAATAATAATTATAATTTGCAACTGGGGTTGCTTTGCCTTCATTGAATCCACGTTATATATTATCATGAGAGAGATATTAATGAGTTCTGTTATTGCTGTTTTTGGCAAGTAGTGTTTTTATTTACAATGGACATGAAGCAAACTTAAATCACGTGTGTATTGTAGACTGACATGAAGTGATCCACCATAATCGACATGTAATGCATAGATTATTGTTGAGGCTGAGAGTTACAGACATTACATTTCAACTTTGACATAAAGTGATCCGCCATAATTGACATGTAATGCATAGATTATTGTTGAGGCTGACAGTTACAGACATTACATTTCAGCTTTGTAACGCTTGGCAATTATTACAAAGGACGAAATGATTATATATTATAAAAATAATACACATCTCCTTTTCCATGTCAGCATGTCCGCCTGGAGTACCGGAAGTGAGGTGCGTGGATGACCCGTGTAAATATTTCGGACCTTCGTGCCCCAGCCACAAAGACGCAGTATGCAGGTGAGCAAATGAAACACTGTCTCTCGAGCCGTAATTTCCTAAATAGATAAGTTTCTAAAATGGTTCATTTGAATTATATTTGGATGACTGTGCAGATGAGTATGGTAAGGATTGTCTTGGATAACAGACAGTAAAAGGTGTAAAATGAGTCACGAGACTTTCATCAGAGCAACATGTAAGTAGTTAATATACAACATAGTACCTATTCAAATAACTTTCCGAATTTGTAATCAATCATCTATGTTCATTATTCTTAAGTCTACGCAAGACTTGTATAGCAGTTGATTACATGCTTTCCGTAACAGACCGAGCCTGTGAGAAGCTCAGTTAAATTTAACGGATCCAGTGTTACCTTACTTCCGTGATTCTCAGACTTATTCTAACATCACCTTTAATATTATGGAATTCACCCATTTTCTCATTTCTAGATGACGTGAGCGTAATATGGGGTTTCTTGACAAGTTCTCTGTTTCAGCAGGTTTCGCTCAATAGCAAAATTCAAGAAACAAGGAACCAAAAGGCCCATAGGACAAAATAATGAATGGGTCAGTTCCATTAATAGAGAGCGTTGAAAATGTACCAATTGAAAATTAACTTGACTCTACTCCAGTAAATTACATGTGTTAATGTATTCTAAAGACTATCTTAGCAGAATGAGTGGCCAGAATTTGATTCACTTTTGTGCACACATGAAACAAATCTGAGGTTAGACAAAGTACATGATGATGTAATAGTCACAGAAATTTTTGCGGGTTGCCCACAAGAACATGACAAAAATATCCACAAAATAGAATGTTTTAAAAATCCACCAATTAAAATCTCTTTAACTTCGCTGCCATGAAATTCCAATTTCTTAACATCCACGAGTGCCCGCATTATCTTTTTCTTTTCTGTTCCCTCTGCCATATTGCATTTACCCTGACATTCTACATAATAGTATTGTATATGTTTAACAATAGCCTGAGGTCAATCATCGAAACTTGTTTCAAAGTTTAAAATGTTCCTATTCGTTCACAGAAAACGCGGAAAAAAATGCTCCAAATTTTATAGAAACTCAACAAATGAATACAGATTTCCAAATTATCAACTGCTCAGCAAATCCGCAATATTTTAGCAAAATTATCCACAATTTGCGGAAAATTAGCAAATTTGGTCACAGTGATTTTGCAAGTAGCTCCACAATACTATGTTATATGTTTCAGAGCAAGCAACTGTGGGTCTTTTAAAGCTAAGTTCTATGTTATATTGTTTCAGAGCAAGCAGCTGTGGGTCTTGTAAAGCTAAGTTCTATGTTATATGTGTTTCAGAGCAAGCAGCTGTGGGTCTTGTAAAGCTAAGTTCTATGTGAACGGAACAGAGGTGAAATGTTTTCTGCCTTCACGACGTAAGTGTACATTTATCATATTTTTTATATTCACATTTTGTCTATATCTCGCGAAACATGTCTGCATTGAATACAATGGGTAGTTACAAATCTTAATTGTGATTTTACTGAGCAAGAATCTTTAAGTATGTACTCAAGTATATTCCTTTCTTACTTAATTCTATCAAAGTGAGGGGTTGTTCTTTTGGGGGGTAGATCGTTTTTCACACACACACACAAACAAATATATATATATGTGTGTGTGTGTGTGTGTGTGTGTGTGTGTGTGTGTGTGTGTGTGTGTGATAAATGATCTACTCCCCAAAGGACATCCCTTCACTTTGATAGAATTAAGTAAGAAAGGAATATAATATGTTAAATATATATATATATATATATATATATATATACTTTATTCTCTATATCTTCAATATTTTAAAACATTCGTAGCACATACATTATTTTACCTGACTTATATAATTTATATATATATATATATATATATATATATATATATATATATATATATATATATATATAATTTATGATTTATGATTTATATAAAATTTATTTTATATTTATTTATATAAAATTTATAATTTTAAATTATACAATAAATAATTGTATTTATTAAAAAATAAATTATTTATTTTAATGTTATTGTGAATATTTGAAGTGAATGCCTCAGAACTTACCTTCACGGTGCTTGTTTGGTTTCATTTTCCAAAGTCAATTACAGCAGAATCTCTTTGTCTCGAAAACGTTTGGCTCAAAAAGACCGGACTAGTTTAACTGGTGTTTAACATCTGGCCCTATGTCTATACTCATATGTAACCTCGTTGACTCAAACTACCAATATCTCGAACTGATTCACAAACACCCTTGGAGGTTCGAGATATCGATCTTTTACTGTATCCTCAAAAAATGTAGTCATTTGTATGTATGAATGGTCTTGTAATAAGATATTCATAAGATGACATTAACCATATGACGTTTCGTAGACTCATTTTATAATAAATTCAGGCATTTAACTTTAAAATGCTACATGATGCCATACGGTTATAAGCATAACATCATGACATTCCTAACCAAAAGTTTCAGAATCTTAAAAATTTATATTGAAACAAAATCAGTATCTTATATTGTGTGACAAATTAAAATCTTACAATTATCTTTACTGCATATGGATTTTATGAGACCAGCTGATTCAATTCAATTTTGTGCGCTATGAATCGCAAAAGATGGACATTTTGCAACTCGTTTCACAATCATATAAAACAACCGATTATTTAAAAACATTTATACATTTTTCAGCGTGCCCTGTAGGTGTAACGGCGTTTAACTGTTCTGTGAGTACATGCCCATCTCTGTTGTGTGGCTCCAACTTCCAGGCAATGTGCAGGTAGGTTCAACAAAGTCACTGCGACCTCCTGGGCGACAACCATGATCAGTGAAGATCAGGTTGATCAACATACTCATTTCAAAATAATGAATATAGAGATATATGTAGCATGGCATAATAAATGCAGGCAATAAAAACAATATCAAGTACCTGCCAAATTAATGAATATTTTTAACAATATATAACATGTATTTCGTTATTCTGAAGGCTCTAGTGGACCGATTCCTTCCTTGCTGGAACGTTATTTTTTTAAAGGTGTGAAACCATGGTCCCTGTCTCTATTCTCACTTAAAAATACAAAACGTCTTTCCTTATGTAGAAAGGAAACGTGTAACGCATTGAATGCCAAATATGGACTCGCTTACTTTCTCATCTCCTTCGCCAATGGATCATGTGACAAATTAGGACATAATAAAAAGCTTACGTGCATTTTAAGTGAGGCATGAAACATGAAATTGTAACACGTGGAGACAGGCCTGCGTATTTACCCTCCAGACGTACTAAGTGGACGAGAGACTTCGTTGTTAAGAAGCAAAATTGAATGTCTTAATTAATTTCAGACGTTAACCAAGTACTGAAAATAATCAATCTTATCTAGGTCACAGAAGATTTTGGATTCCTAAATGACTTTGACGAACTTGAAAAGATTAAACAGTGAACTAAAACTACGTCTTGCACAAATATCACGCACATTGCAATAATAAGTGATGGTAAGGTCTGCACTTTTTTAGAAGTTATTCAAGTATCCATTTTTGCTCTTTTTCAGAGTCGATAATTGTGGAGGCTGCAACTTTGAATTCGTTCATATCCTGACCAATGAAATTGTCACCTGTAGAGAGTGGGGTAAATTTGCACCAAATGACACTAACAGAGTACCTGTAGCCGCTACTCAGAAAAGAGAAGTAGTTTTCATGCCAAATGATCCCCTTGTCGCCGCAGTGGAAGGAATTCCTGTGCCAAACTTAAGTAACCAGCCTCGATTTGAAATATCTCCAGGTAATGGAACATCTGGAGGGACACCCGTATCTCCTCCACCAGTCATACCACCCACACAGCCAGTAGTTATCGAGAGTCCTCCGAAGGTACAGAGTTCTGTACCTAAGGCAACAGTTTCTCCGAACAATGTGGAAATTCCACAAGGATCTAACATACCTCTAAGGCAACCCATTGTACAGGCTCCATTTCTTCCAACGACAATTCCAACTAAACAAACAACTCTGCCGGATCAAAAGACAGTACCACCACCAGTTCGATCACGGGGCACTAGAGTCGATGTACAAAATCCTAATCCAATTAATACTGTGACTAGATCACGGCAGTCTAGAAGTAATGGAATTCCTGTTTCGGTGTCTCTTTTCAATTCTTTCTTTCGTCAGCAAGACTGACAAAAATTAATCGTTAATCGTTTAAAGAAAATATTTGTACAGCTTCGAAATCATTCTTGATGCACTAGGTTTTCATTTCAAAGAGATGTTTATTCATCGCAAACCAGATGGTTATGTTATACGGCTCTGACAAATTTGAATGCTGTGTCTTCCTTCAAACAGATTTTGAATACACATCATCCCTCATTCCCAACAGGCTTCTTTTTCCAGCACTGAAAATAATTTACCTGGCCATAAATTGAAGTGACATATAAGTGTTTTGAAATCAAGTTTGTTTATGCAAATTGTACATTTAAGACTACCATGAAAGACAAACAATGTCTGTTATGCATTGTATGTTCTTATCGGACGCTAAACTGTGCTTCGTGCTTAATATAAAACAGTCTACTGTGTCTTATATCCAGTTGTCTCTTTACTCCCATTTGTACTTGTTCACAAATGATCGCCATTTATATTATTTCATTTTTGTATCTCTGATACAACTAGTGTGAATGAAATTTTCTGTGAACTGAATTTGAGAGTAAATTGGTGCTTGTTTAAAGCTTTAATTTAAACCTTACAAATAAAAAATTGTCCATGTTATTTCAAAACAAATTTGTTCTTAAACAATTTTACAAAAAATGAATCCTTAAAAGTCTACATATCTTTATGCCATTGTTTGCTGATATATTTGAAGAAAGTCGATTTAGGTAAACAAGACGTCGTGACTCCAGATATAAAAAGGGAGAATACGGGGCCGATTGGAACCCAAATTTAGGATCCCCAGTATAATCTACAATGGTATGTCCATCCATAAAATATTTTATCAGAAATAAAAGATATAGGTAAAGGCTTGGTGCACACGATTAAATGTGTTAACATGTGCTGGTGAATCTTGTTTGTGCTATTGATGTCTGATAGGATACTCTTGTGGGAAATCCGTAAGATATTACATCTTGGATTTATTTTTCATATAAAAATACCTTCTACGATGCGTAGTTTGAGTCTTATTTTGGACAGTTATAAACTATTAAAATCTATCTATCTATCTGTCTGTCTGTCTGTCTGTCTATCTAGTCTGTTATATTCCTATAGTAACCTTGTACAAGGTAATATTAATATGATACATGACGTAAAGTCTATATGTCTAGAATTAATTTAAATATAAACTAATCCTCCATGCCTCATGGATATTTTAGTAACAATACGGTATCATCTGAATCAAGGTCTACATTTAAATATTCTGCAGCAATAAAGATTTTGTATCTGATAACATTATTTAGCCTGAAATATACATATGTTGTTGAATTTTGAATGCACATTAACGCGAAAAACTCTCCTGGTGTCTGACTGTCCTAAGTTTTATGCTTGGGCTGCGTGAGGACATAGACTTTTCATTTCCAGTAATGTGTGTATGATATGGCACAAATAATGCAAAAAGTACAAGCTCAAGGAAACTTGTTTTTGCATTTACGTATTATGCCCAAATTGATATTGAAATATTCATATAATATTTTCCCAGAAAAATTGTCAGGAAATTCTCCCTCCTCCTTATATACCGTAAATTAATTTATGTGCAGGGGTTTGGGGTTGGGTATAACGTCCTATGAGATCTACACGCTTCCTTCGCGTTCCGAGCATTGATTTCTTAGGGGAAAGGGGAAATGTATTTTAAAAGTCTAACCATTCCAATACTGTAGACCCATGATGCGTGAGAATCACCACCTCCAACCCCACCCCCGCCCATCTCCACCCTCAGTGGCAGCAACCTTGGCCTTTTCTGTCAAACCATAAAATACCCAATTTTAGGAAAACAAACAAACAAATAAAGAAACAGAAAAAAATCTTGCACAACAAAGTATGAATCAGCCTACGATCTATTTCCTGAACGTATATAGACTAGATAATAAGTTAATTAAACATATTCAAACTAAGAAATATATTGTTCACTGAAATCAACTTTTGATTTTATTTAATGAATCAAGACTATAGTTTTCATATAAATATTGAAGTAGTATCTCATCACTTGATCCCGTTACGTGCTAAGTTCGTTCTCATGAATTAACTTCAAATGGCTGCTTCTGCGATGTGAAGAAAAGGGCTGCGGAGTGTGGAGGGCTAGGAAATAAGGAAATCTACAATTTAACCCCCATGCGTAATCTGTTTACAGTGAATCAACATAATATGCAAGGAGTTATTTATGGTAATGTTCTTCCAAATATTTAAAGTCAGAATTATTTCATTCCATGTAAGTACTTTAGGAAATGCTTTCAATTGTATAGAGTGCATCAAAGTGTATCAAAGTGTATCAAAAGAAGTAATTTGATAGTTGAAGCTTATCTGACTTTAGAGGATTTATCATTAAGATTTTTCAATTGTATAGAGTGTATCAAAAGAAGTAATTTGATAGTTGAAGCTTATCTGATTTTAGAAGATTTATCATTAAGATTTTTCAATTGTATAGAGTGTATCAAAAGAAGTAATTTGATAGTTGAAGCTTATCTGACTTTAGAGGATTTATCATTAAGATTTTTCAATTGTATAGAGTGTATCAAAAGAAGTAATTTGATAGTTGAAGCTTATCTGATTTTAGTGGATTTATCATTAAGATTTTTCAATTGTAAAGAGTGTATCAAAAGAAGTAATTTGATAGTTGAAGCTTATCTGATTTTAGAGGATTTATCATTAAGATTTTTCAATTGTATAGAGTGTATCAAAAGAAGTAATTTGATAGTTGAAGCTTATCTGATTTTAGAGGATTTATCATTAAGATTTTTCAATTGTATAGAGTGTATCAAAAGAAGTAATTTGATAGTTGAAGCTTATCTGATTTTAGAGGATTTATCATCAAGATTTTTCAATTGTATAGAGTGTATCAAAAGAAGTAATTTGATAGTTGAAGCTTATCTGATTTCAGAGGATTTATCATTAAGATTTTTCAATTGTATAGAGTGTATCAAAAGAAGTAATTTGATAGTTGAAGCTTATCTGATTTCAGAGGATTTATCATTAAGATTTTTCTTTTCCTTTGGCACAACAATTATGTTACATTGATTTCAATGTTGTGCCATTTGGCACAAAATGTATGTTACATTGCTTTCAGTGTTGTGTCATTTGTCACAACAAGTATGTTACCTTGATTTCAATGTTGTGTCATTTGGCACAACAATTATGTTACATTGATTTCAATGTTGTGCCATTTGGCGCAAAATGTATGTTACATTGCTTTCAGTATTGTGTCATTTGTCACAACAAGTATATTACCTTGATTTCAATATTGTGTCATTTGGCACAACAAGTACGTTACCTTGATTTCAATGTTGTGTCATGTGGCACAGCAAGTATGTTACCTTGATTTCAATGTTGTGTTATTTGGCACAAAAAGTACGTTTCCTTGATTTCAATGTTGTGTCATTTGGCACAGCAAGTACGTTAACTTGATTTCAATGTTGTGTCATTTGGCACAACAAGTACGTTACCTTGATTTCAATGTTGTGTCATTTGGCACAACAAGTACGTTACCTTGATTTCAATGTTGTCTCATTTGGCACAACAAGTATGTTATCTCGATTTCAATGTTGTGTCATTTGGTACAACAAGTATGTTACCTTGATTTCAATGTTGTCTCATTTGGCACAACAAGTACGTTATCTTGATTTCAGTGTTGTCTCATTTGGTTCAACAAGTACGTTACCTTGATTTCATTGTTGTGTCATATGACTCAAGTATGTTACCTTGATTTCAGTGTTGTGTCATTTGACACAACAAGTATGTTACCTTGATTTCAATGTTGTATCATTCGGCACAACAATCATGTTATCTTCATTTCAATGTTGTGTCATTTGGCACAACAAGTACCGGTATGCAACCTGGATTTCAATGTTTTGTCATTTGGCACAACGAGTATGTTTGCTTGATTTCAGTGTTGTGTCATTTGGCACAACAAGCATGTTACCTTGATTTTAGTGTTATGTCATTTGGCACAACAAGTATCTTTCCTTGATTTCAATGTTGCGTCATTTGGCACAACAATTATGTTTCCTTGATTTCAATGTTGCGTCATTTGGCACAACAAGCATGTTACCATGATTTTAGTGTTTCGTCATTTGGCACAACAAGTATCTTTCCTTGATTTCAATGTTGCGTCATTTGGCACAACAAGTACCGGTATGTTATCTTGATTTCAGTGTTGTGTCATTTGGCACAACAAGTATGTTACCTTGATTTCAATGTTGTGTCATTTGGCACAACAGGTATCGGTATGTTACCTTGATTTCAATGTTGTGTCATTTGGCACAACAAGTATGTTACCTTGATTTCAATGTTGTGTCATTTGGCACAACAAGTATATTATCTTGAATTCAATGTTGTGTCATTTGGCACAACAAGTACCAGTATGGAACCTGGATTTAAATGTTGTGTCATTTATCTACTTTCCTTTCAAATGTGTAAATACATCAATGCATTAAAGTATTACAGTCGTGAATTGGCTTCCTTAAAGGGAGATAACTTTTCAGGGTTGGAGTATATATCATATTATACTTGAACATAGCGTTTATATGCTTCCCAATAATATTATTTATGTGCAATGCGAATCCATTCTTTCAATCTTTAAATACGGCAAAACCACTACATTAGATTCCACGGTTTTGAAAAGGATTACTCTGAGCAAAACTGACCAGCCACTGCTAATGCAAAAATAGTCTTGTATCCGTTTCTTCACAATTCGGAAGTGTAAAATGTTAGTCTTTCTTTAATTTTGTCTACATTTGGATTTGTACTCTGTATATTTAATAATAAAGACTTTCTTTGTCGATTTCTATTTAATCCCCTGTTTATCTATTTATCTTTTAAGTAGTTGTTTTGGTATATGTGTCTAAAATATATGCATCGTATCTTTACTACTGGCCAAAATATACCCTCTTTCCTATTGGCCACAATATACCGTCTTTACTATTGGCCACAATATACTCTCTTTCCTATTGGCCACAATATACCTTCTTTCCTTTACTATTGGCCACAATATACCCTCTTCCCTTTACTATTGGACAAAATATACCGTCTTTCCTATTGGCCACAATATACAATCTTTCCTTAATACCGGTATAACTGCAAGCAGTAGTTGATTAAAGCTGAAAGTAGGCAAATTTAAACTCAAGCACTGTGACCAAAAGGAGCTATTATTTTCAAACAAGAAACACCAAACTTGAGTCACAATCGATGTAGAATTTGCTTGCAATCATGTAGAATTATGTTCACAACTTTTCTTCACCTAACAAGTACGCTTAGCTAGGATATATTTACATATTACTTAAAGTTACTATCAGCAACAGTAGAAGTGAAGGCAACAAAACACACACACACACACACACACACACACATATATATATATATATATATATATATATATATATATATATATATATATATATATAAAGAAAAATGACAATATACATTTAAAATGGTAGGCGAAGACAAAAATGCAAATCAATAAATGACGACAAAACTATTGTTTCTAATGAATTCATCATTATTAAGATCTAACCTCAACTGATTCATTTTAGATAAAGATGATAAAAAAGAAGATTAAGACGATGAATCTCCTCCTCGTTCTCTTCCCTCCTCCTCATTGGCATCATGATCTTCATTATTCCCTAAGCTTGAGTCTAGTCAAGATTATTCGGGACAAAAGACGTTAAATAATATGTATCGTTTTTTAGTTTTCGTGGATTCTTCAAGATTTCTGTTAAATGGACCATCAGCATATCCTCCATTTTGATTCTTAATGGACCATCAGCATATCCTATATTTTCCTCCTTAATGGACCATCATCATATCCTACATTTTGATCCCGAAAGGACCATCATCATATCCTCCATTTGGTCCTTAATATACCATCATCATATCCTCCATTTGGTCCTTGATGGTCCATCAGCATATTTTCCATTTGGTCCTTGATGGTCCATCAGCATATACTCCATTTGGTCCTTAATGGTCCATCAGCATATTCTCCATTTGGTCCTTAATGGTCCACCAGCATATCCTCATTTTGGTACACATAATGAAATATCAATAAGGCAGACTGATACCGGTGTGTAAAGTATTATCTATAAGGCAGACTGATACAGATGTGTAAAGTATTATCTATAAGGCAGACTGATATTGGTGTGTAAAGTATTATCTCTAAGGCAGACTGATACCGGCGTGTAAAGTATTATCTCTAAGGCAGACTGATACAGGTGTGTCAAGTATTATTTCTAAGGCAGGCTGATACTGGTGTATAAAGTATTATCTATAAGACAGACTGATACTGGTGTGTCAAGTATTATTTCTAAGGCAGACTGATACAGGTGAGTAAAGTATTATATCTAAGGCAGGCTGATACAGATGTGTAAAGTATTATCTCTAAGGCAGACTGATACTGGTGTGTCAAGTATTATCTCTAAGGCAGACTGATATTGGTGTGTAAAGTATTATCTCTAAGGCAGACTGATATTGGTGTGTAAAGTATTATCTCTAAGGCAGGCTGATATTGGTGTGTAAAGTATTATCTCTAAAGCAGACTGATATTGGTGTGTAAAGTATTATCTCTAAAGCAGACTGATATTGGTGTGTAAAGTATTATCTCTAAGGCAGACTGATATTGGTGTGTAAAGTATTATCTCTAAGGCAGACTGATACCGGCGTGTCAAGTATTATCTCTAAGGCAGGCTGATACAGGTGTGTCAAGTATTATTTCTAAGGCAGGCTGATACTGGTGTATAAAGTATTATCTATAAGGCAGACTGATACTGGTGTGTCAAGTATTATTTCTACGGCAGACTGATACAGGTGAGTAAAGTAGTATATATCTAAGGCAGGCTGATACAGATGTGTAAAGTTTTATCTCTAAGGCAGACTGATACAGGTGTGTAAAGTATTATCTCTAAGGCAGACTGATATTGGTGTGTAAAGTATTATCTCTAAGGCAGACTGATATTGGTGTGTAAAGTATTATCTCTAAGGCAGGCTGATATTGGTGTGTAAAGTATTATCTCTAAGGCAGACTGATACCGGAGCGTGTCAAGTGTTAACTCTAATGCAGACTGATATTGGTGTGTAAAGTATTATCTCTAAGGCAGACTGATACCGGCGTGTCAAGTATTATCTCTAAGGCAGGCTGATACAGGTGTGTCCAGTATTATTTCTAAGGCAGGCTGATACTGGTGTATAAAGTATTATCTATAAGGCAGACTGATACTGGTGTGTCAAGTATTATTTCTACGGCAGACTGATACAGGTGAGTAAAGTAGTATATATCTAAGGCAGGCTGATACAGATGTGTAAAGTATTATCTCTAAGGCAGACTGATACAGGTGTGTAAAGTATTATCTCTAAGGCAGACTGATATTGGTGTGTAAAGTATTATCTCTAAGGCAGACTGATATTGGTGTGTAAAGTATTATCTCTAAGGCAGGCTGATATTGGTGTGTAAAGTATTATCTCTAAGGCAGACTGATACCGGCGTGTCAAGTATTATCTCTAAGGCAGACTGATATTGGTGTGTAAAGTATTATCTCTAAGGCAGACTGATACCGGCGTGTCAAGTATTATCTCTAAGGCAGACTGATACAGGTGTGTCAAGTATTATTTCTAAGGCAGGCTGATACTGGTGTATAAAGTATTATCTATAAGGCAGACTGAAACTGGTGTGTCAAGTATTGATTCTAAGGCAGGCTGATACAGATGTGTAAAGTATTATCTCTAAGGCAGACTGATACAGGTTTGTAAAGTATTATCTCTAAGGCAGACTGATACTGGTGTGTAAAGTATTATCTCTAAGGCAGACTGATACTGGTGTGTAAAGTATTATCTATAAGGCAGACTGATACTAGTGAATAAAGTATTATCTCTAAGGCAGACTGATACAGATGTGTAAAGTATTATCTATAAGGCAGACTGATACTGGTGTGTTAAGTATTATCTCTAAGGCAGACTGATACTGGTGTGTAAACTATTATCTCTAAGGCAGACTGATACTGGTGTGTAAAGTATTATCTCTAAGGCAGATTGATACTGGTGTGTAAAGTATTATCTATAAGGCAGACTGATACAGGTGTGTAAAGTATTATCTCTAAGGCAGGCTGATACAGGTGTGTAAATTATTATCTCTAAGGCAGACTGATACTGGTGTGTCAAGTATTATCTATAAGGCAGACTGATATTGGTGTTTCAAGTATTATCTCTAAGGCAGGCTGATACAGGTGTGTAAAGTATTATTTCTAAGGCAGGCTGATACTGGTGTATAAAGTATTATCTCTAAGGCAGACTGATACTGGTGTGCAAAGCATTATCTCTAAGGCAGACTGATACTGGTGTGTCAAGTATTATTTCTAAGGCAGACTGATACTGGTGAGTAAAGTATTATTTTTAAGGCAGACTGATACTGGTGTGTAAAGTATTATTTTTAAGGCAGACTGATACTGGTGTGTCAAGTATTATCTCTAAGGCAGACTGATACCGGCGTGTCAAGTATTATCTCTAAGGCAGATTGACACTGGTGTGTCAAGTATTATCTTTAAGGCAGACTGATACTGGTGTGTCAAGTATTATCTATAAAGCAGGCTGATACTGGTGTATAAAGTATTATCTATAAAGCAGGCTGATACTGGTGTATAAAGTATTATCTCTAAGGCAGGCTGATACTGGTTTGTCAAGTATTATTTCTAAGGCAGACTGATACAGGTGAGTAAAGTATTATTTTGAAGGCAGACGGATACTGGTGTGTCAAGTATTATCTCTAAGGGAGACTGATACCGGCGTGTCAAGTATTATGTATAAGGCAGACTGATACTGGTGTGTCAAGTATTATCTATAAGGCAGACTGATATTGGTGTGTAAAGTATTATCTCTAAGGCAGACTGATACTGGTGTGTAAAGTATTATCTATAAGGCAGACTGATACTGGTGTGTCAAGCATTATCTATAAGGCAGACTGATATTGGTGTGTAAAGTATTATCTCTAAGGCAGACTGATACTGGTGTGTAAAGTATTATCTCTAAGGCAGACTGATACTGGTGTGTAAAGTATTATCTATAAGGCAGACTGATACTGGTGTGTAAAGTATAATCTCTAAGGCAGACTGATACTGGTGTGTAAAGTATTATCTCTAAGGCAGACTGATACTGGTGTGTAAAGTATTATCTATAAGGCAGACTGATACTGGTGTAATAAGTATTATCTCTAAGGCAGACTGATACTGGTGTGTCAAGTATTATTTCTAAGGCAGGCTGATACGGGTGTGTCAAGTATTATTTCTAAGGCAGATTGATACAGGTGAGTAAAGTATTATTTTTAAGGCAGACTGATACTGGTGTGTCAATTATTATCTCTAAGGCAGACTGATACTGGTGTGTTAAGTATTATCTTTAAGGCAGACTGATACTGGTGTGTAAAGTATTATCTATAAGGCAGACTGATACTGGTGTATAAAGTATTATCTATAAAGCAGACTGATAATGGTGTGTCAAGTATTTTCTCTAAGGCAGACTGATACTGGTGTGTCAAGTATTATCTCTAAGGCAGACTGATACTGGTGTGTCAAGTATTATCTATAAGGCAGACTGATACTGGTGTGTCATGTATTATTTCTAAGGCAGACTGATACAGGTGTATAAAGTTTTATCTTTAAGGCAGACTGATACTGGTGTGGCAAGTATTTTCTCTAAGGCAGACTGATACTGGTGTGTCAGGTATTTTCTCTAAGGCAGACTGATACTGGTGTATAAAGTATTATCTATAAGGCAGACTGGAACTGGTGTGTCAAGTATTTTCTCTACGGCAGACTGATACTGGTGTGTCAAGTATTATCTCTAAGGAAGACTGATACTGGTGTGTCAAGTACTATCTCTAAGACAGGCTGATACTGGTGTGTCAAGTTTTATCTTGAAGGCAGACTGATACTGGTGTGTCAAGTTTTATCTTTAAGGCAAACTGATACTGGTGTGTTGTTGTCATAAGTGTAATAAAAATTCGAGCAACACTGGATGTTTCTCCTCAGGAAAGAGAATGGACACATAAATTGACACAGAGAGACCTAAGACTACAGTCTTGCCATCGCAATATAGGATAAGCAATGAGTCTATGAGAAACGAAAGGAGTGGAAATTCTAGGGGGTCCTATCTATATTTTGCAAGAATGTATTCATATTTATAAACATTTTAAAGCAGTACAACGTACATCAAAACGAAACACTGAAAATACAAAAAAGCTAAAAGTATTAGTCCCACTCCTTAGCGAAGCATATTGGGATATCATACTTCTGTCTGACCATCTGTCTCTTACCACATATCTTCTTAAACCGCGGGTCAGAAATTCATGAATGTTGCCCTTAGGGTAACAATCTGCATGAGGGGTGTCATCCCTGACTCCCACCATTGCTGTCCGTGGAAGGGCAAACAGTCAGACGTACAAACATTTCAATTTCAATGAAATTTGCAAATATTTCTGACCAAACTTTATATATGCAGTTATAGCAGAAAATGCATCATATATGTGATGGATTTTCATTATGACCCCTGGGTCACTCTCTGGAGGTGGGAGTGAGTACTGGAATGGAGTATGGGGGTGAGTATAATATGCAATATATAAAAATTCGGAATTGGCGATGGCAGTTACTCTTGTTTTCACTTTTCGATGGAACATAATATATGTAATGTATGGTAATTAGTTGTTCATTTTGAGAATGGCAAAACTAAATGTTTTTAATTTATTCAGAAATACACTTAGAATTTAACATTATTAAAACTAAACGAGGGCACAAATTTTATTAGAAAATTAAAGAAGTCGAATTTTTATCGAGTGTTAACCAAGGGGTGTATACCAGCAAATAATCAACTCATTGGAAATAACATAAAGATGACTCAGTCGACGACACATCTCATTGGAAGAACTATATTTTTTAAAATTACACGTAAACAAGAATGAGAAGAAACAATACACTGTTATATACTTTTTATTATTTCAATGATTAAGATAAAAACCATGATCATAAAGCTTCACTGATGTCTATTGTTTCTTTAACAGTGTAATATACTATATAACGTATTTGATTTTCAATATGTGAATCTGATGGCAACTGTACAATCTGTGGTTCAGAATATGTTTCATACTAATGGCAACTGTACAATCTATGGCCCAAAAATATCTCACACTAATAGCAACGGTAAATCTATGGCTCAAAAATATGTCTCACACAATGACAGCTATACAATCTATGAATCAGAATGTTTCATACTAATGGCAACTGTACAATCTATGAATCAGAATATGTCTCACACTAATAGCAACGGTACAATCTATTGCTCAAAGAATATCTCTCACATAACTATACAATATATGGCTCAGAATATATTTCACACAAATGGCAACTGTACAATCTATGGCTCAGAATATGTCTCACACTAATGGCAACGGTACAATCTATGGCTCAGAATATGTTTCACACAAATGGCAACTGTACAATATATGGCTCAGAATATGTTTCACAATAAGGTCAACTGTACAATCTATGGCTCAGAATATGTTTCACACTAATGGCAACTGTACAATCTGTGGCTCAGAATACGTTTCACACTAAGGTCAACTGTACAATTTATGGCTCAGAATATGTTTCACACTAATGGCAACTGTACAATCTATGGATCAGAACATGTTTCACACTAAGAGCAACTGTACAATCTATGGCTCAGAATATGTCTCCCATGTGCCTGCAATGGTGTTGTGTTATACCTGAATTACGATATAGTGCAAGTCCTCCTGTGTTTCAGTGACATGTAACACCTGGAGCTCATACAGTTCTGAGCTTGAGTTTGCGTTTTGTTTTTCAGCCAATTAACTTAAAGTTACAAATGTAAAGTTCTTTGTGATTGGCTGACACAAAATCTTAAGCTCAAACTCAGTATCATAAGTTTTATGATTTCCAGACCAGAGTCAGATGGGGCCAAATATTGTGGGTGTGGAGTAGGTATTATGCCAACCTGCATTTATATTTTTCATCAAAGTGAATAAATGTCTAATCCTGAGAAATGCATTACTTATTTTTGTTGGTATTAACGGCACTTTGAACACATTATTAGCTGTATCATGCAGAAGAAATGGTGCCTTTCCTAAGGGCACACGGAGACAGAAACCATTGGATTATGAGTTCCACGCTCTACCAACTGAGTTACCGCGACTCGCCAGAGAGACGGAGACCTGCTTGTAACACTGAAGTAAATACAGTAAAAAGTGGATATTTCAGTTGTTTTGGGGCTGATTTGATGAATAATTGCTATTTGAATTCCGTGTATTTTCTCAATGCCAATTGAATAATTCTCATGAAATATCATCCAAGCTAACAACTCCATTTTGAAAACTTGTACTTTCTCTTCAGAGGTTCTAAATACAACTAAACTGGCAGCATATTAAGTCTAATTTATGCATTAAGCGGTCATTCTGCTGTTATAGATTAAACTACGCCTGCTAAAAATGTAAATGAACACACGAGCAAGACAATTTCAAAACTTTAATGTCAACATAGCCAGGGGCGTCACTGCAATGAAATATAGTGAATCACACCTGTTTACCTGAATTCAAGAAATGTTTTTGCCATTGGTATCTTTTGTTTGCATTTTCTCTTGAATTCTATATATTCAACACAAAAATTAAAATTTAAGGAGGAAATTGTTGTAGCAACTGATTTCCCGATAGCAATATTTACTTATGCTTCGATAATTATTTTCTTGAACACAAATAACTTTCCATTTAAAAAATGCATTGGAGTTAATAGTTATTGTACACGATTTTATCTTTGATTTTAAGCTAAAGTTAGTCTAAGTTATTAAAGTATAAAAGAACCGATGATGTTTGATAGAATATATATATATATATATATATATATATATATATATATATATATATATATAGAGAGAGAGAGAGAGAGAGAGAGAGAGAGAGAGAGAGAGAGAGAGAGAGAGAGAGAGCAGGTTGCAGCCTTCCGAAGATTTGCAATGTTTAAAATGAGTTAGCAGTAATTGACGATGTCACGTTTTGCTCTTTAAAATAGTAATCGACAATTTATAAGTATATCATGATCACAGACTTCCATCTCATTGAAATACTTTTGAAAACAATACAAAATAAATTCAGAATTTGCATCAAGGAAGGTCATTCGAAGGTGTGATTAACACGTGCTTCGTATATGTAGATATGTAATATATTAGACTTTGATCACTTTATTTCTGATAAATTCCACTTCGAATTTATGGATCAATCTGCCGATGGGAGAGGGGTTAGGATTTTGGGGTTTGGTGTTTTACGGCACAGCAACATAATTAGGTTATTTAGTACCGAGTCAAATGGCACACCACGATAGCCAACCTTGACTGATCTGATCGTAGGATTCGAACCCGTACCCTTTCGGTCGTGAGACCGGCACGCTAACCACTAAACTACTGTGGCTCCTGCCTCCATTAGTCGCCTCTTAATACATACTTTATATTCCCTGTCTATACGCATATAAGGGGTCTATAAAATACATACTTTATATTCCCTGTCTATACGCATATAAGGGGTCTATAAAATACATACTTTTTATTCCCTGTCTATACGCATATAAGGTGTCTATAAAATACATACTTTATATTCCCTGTCTATACGCATATAAGTGGTTTATAAAATACATACTTTTTATTCCCTATATGCATATAAGGGGTCTATAAAATACATACTTTTTATTCCCTGTCTATACGCATGTAACGGGTCTATAAAATACATACTTTTTATTCACTGTCTTTTTAAAATTTTAAAACATACTTTATAGATTTGTAATTTAACCAAAAAATGGGTTATGCACAGGAATCTTATTTTGTCAAATAAAATAAATAAATCAAATACAATATTGTTTTATGATCCATTTTTTATATAATGAAAACAAAACTGCTCGCCATGTAAAACAAGCAAACAAGCAACGACATTTGTTTTTTAAGTGAATATATAATGGAATTTGTGAAGTTACGCTTTATGATTCATTTTTTTGTTGTTTATTTAGTGGCGGTACATCAATAGTGTCTGTTTATTGAATCGGGGTAAATAATTGGGTCTGTATCTAAGATTATCAATACATGAATGAATATATCCTTAATTACGTATCTTCATTTTATCATATCCAAGTCATGATCGAATTAAAGTTATAAAGGCATATGTCAAATGTGTCCAGACAAGAATATGTTAACAAAAGAATTAACACTTCACGATCAGCTCTG
This sequence comes from Margaritifera margaritifera, assembly GCA_029931535.1. Lineage (NCBI taxonomy): Eukaryota > Metazoa > Mollusca > Bivalvia > Unionida > Margaritiferidae > Margaritifera > Margaritifera margaritifera. The sequence continues at coordinate 1,741,346 of JAQPZY010001267.1, read as the reverse complement.
GTTTTCAAGTGGACTATTCTTAACTCATCAGACTGACTAGTGCATAGGTGAGTATTTATTTAGGATTCCCGTCAGACTGACTAGTGTATAGGTGAGTATTTATTTAGGATTCCCGTGTGACTGACCAGTGTATAGGTGAGTAATTATTTAGGATTTCCGTATACGTGAGTAGGTATCTTTTTGATTTAAATAGTATTTATTTGCAGAAATCATCATGGAAAGTACAGAAGAGAGAAAACAAGAGATATAGATGATTAAGCAACAAGCATAAGCTTATTTTGAGCTCTCTCCTCATTAACAATAATATTTACTTAGATAATTTAACTGGCGTGAGTATTTAAGCAAGAGGATTGCAACCACTGAAGAAAGCTAATGAGATATTAAGAGAAAATTATACATACAATATTGTAATAATATCAAACAGTAACAAATAAGCATTTATATTCATCAACATATCACTGCATACTTAAAAGATAAAATATAAAAATGTTGGTGTTCATGGAGCCCTATAATAGATTAATTTTACTCGATCGGTGCTAAATAAATCTTATTATATTTAGAGGGTAGATGAATCTGCTCGAAAGCCAAAATTTACAAGATTGGAAAGGGAACTATACACCGTACCTATTTAATTATCTGCGATAAATGCATTTCTTTGCTAATACGTTTTATGAAATTTGCAGCTGCAAAGTAAGTTAAGTCATATTTTTTACAAATGTATTTCTTTCATGATACCTTGTTTAAGATGTATGAGTTTATATTTATTTATTTACGTTTCATCACAATACATCATAAAGTAGAAATTAAAACATGACATTACACATATGTATATATGCAGTTCTATAAAGAGGTAAAAGAGATGAGGAATTAAGATTGGAAGACATTAAAACAATTATGTACAAAACAGCAGATTAAGCATTAACATAGGATTAAACATTATTACAAAAGATTAAAAATATAAAATGAATATATTTTAAAAAGCGTACACACAAAGTAACTACCGTTTTATGTTCTGTATTTTTTAAAGTAAGAAAGATCTCCTCCTGTACTCTTGAAAATTAAAAGGCTGGTTTGGGTTGAAAATCTAATTACAACAGGGCTGGTAACCCACGCACTCACCCCCCCCCCCCCCCCAAAAAAAAAAAAAAAAAAAAAAAAAACTGATTTTGTAGTATTACGTGATGAAAAATGTTAAACATTTGTCAGGCTCTAGTAACAACATATATATATATATATATATATATATATATATATATATATATATATATATATATATATATATATATATATATATATATATATCTAATATCACAATATAGTGGACAAATAAATAAAGCATGAAAATCATTTTCAGCCAGTAGCGGCGCTAGGGTTTGAGGCGTCCGTGGGCAATGTTCATTAGTGGCGCCCCTACTTCACCAAAGAGAACAGTTTTTATGTCAGTTGCCTACATCCACACTACACCACCCCCATCTAAGCCCTGAAACTGGGGCTTAGATGGGGGGTAGGGAGGTGGGGGTGGGGGTGGGGGTGGAGGGAGGTTGGCAAAATAAAAACCGCCCGATGGCGCCCCCCCTCGCGTTGCGCAATTGCCCCCTCCCCCCGACTCCCCCCGAAAAAATGAATTACATTCTAATAAACCTTCATATCAATCTAAATTGAAAATAAAAACTGATCAATGTAATTTGAACAAATCATTCTGCAATAATATTCTCGTTCGAAAGTTGCCTTTCAATAGTTTATATTTTTGGAGCCTGTTACATTCTCTACAGTTCAAACTTGTTAAACCGTTTATTATAGATTTCCAATCATTAACATATTTGTATATGCACTTGCAAACATAGGTTTCGTTGAAATATTATATATATATATATATATATATATATATATATATATATATATATATACAAAATTATTAAAGTCATTAAATATCGGATACTTTATATCTGAAATCCAGACTTCTTACAGGTAGCTCCTGCTATTGTCAAACATTAAACGAGCATACGCTTATTAAGGCATATTAGCAAGTCTTGACCAGTAAGTACTGATACGTTTACACTGTCTTACAATTGGAGGTACCCACCCCATTTCACCAGCAATCACTGCAAATGATGTATACTTTTCAACCCCTAAAAAGAAACGCATGGCTATAATGGACTGCATAAATACATGAAAGCGTCATATTACCACCCCCCACCCCCAGATAGCAGCACAATATGCAACGACTAACCAAATTAAATCTGACTATTTCCTAATATATATAAGCATAAAGCATATCAGTAGTTACATTTAGCAATAAGTGATCCATGCTAACTTGTAAAACTTGTCACAAGGGACATTAAGTTATAACAATTAACGTGTCACTAACGAATAAACAAGCAAATAGTGCATCAGACATCAAGCAACAGCATGGGCAAGTGATAGCGTGTCACTAATGAATAAACAAGCAAACAGTGCATCAGACATCAAGCAACAGCCTGGGCAAGTGACAGCGTGTCACTAACGAATAAACAAGCAAACAGTGCATCAGACATCAAGCAACAGCATGGGCAAGTGACAGCGTGTCACTAACGAATAAACAAGCAAACAGTGCATCAGACATCAAGCAACAGCATGGGCAAGTGATACCGTGTCACTAACGAGTAAACAAGCAAACAGTGCATCAGACATCAAGCAACAGCATGGGCAAGTGATACCGTGTCACTAACGAATAAACAAGCAAACAGTGCATCAGACATCAAGCAACAGCATGGGCAAGTGACAGCGTGTCACTAACGAATAAACAAGCAAACAGTGCATCAGACATCAAGCAACAGCATGGGCAAGTGATACCGTGTCACTAACGAGTAAACAAGCAAACAGTGCATCAGACATCAAGCAACAGCATGGGCAAGTGATACCGTGTCACTAACGAGTAAACAAGCAAACAGTGCATCAGACATCAAGCAACAGCATGGGCAAGTGATACCGTGTCACTAACTAGTAAACAAGCAAACAGTGCATCAGACATGTAGCAACAGCATGGGCAAGTGATACCATGTCACTAACGAGTAAACAAGCAAACAGTGCATCAGACATCAAGCAACAGCATGGGCAAGTGATACCGTGTTTCAAGAACATTAGAGGCCATATGTGTTATTTGGTCGGGTAAAGAGGGGAGGGGCGGAAGAATAAATGGAAGGAATGAGAGTGTGTGGAATACAATTGAATTCAATTATATTTTTTATTCTACAAAACATCCGTATGAATAGACCCTGTACAACTTGGAAATCAAAGAAAAGTACAAGATAATTGTGGATTTCTTACCACTGTTCCCAATGTATGTGAAGTACATCGTGATATACAAGTTTTTTTTTTTTTTTTTAAAGTTCTGAATATTAGTGCGCTGTACAATAAAGTTCTCTATTACGTCAGTGCATCCCATCAAAGTAATCTCCATACACCTCAACACGCTTTCTCAGTCTGATTATGCAACTATTAAAGGCAATTTTGTATTCACATTTTAGTATGGGGCCAACCATATATGACGTCACGCAATTTTGGCGGATTCCCCCCATTCCCTCATCCGCCACATTTCGTCACAAAAACACAGACTTCCGTCATATATGACGTCATAAAGCTCCCCCCCCCCCTCCGTTACAAATGTTCAAAAATAAAATTGGTTTGAAATCACTTTGTATTAGAAAAATACACATAGGAGATGGAAGATGGTACAGTTGTCACAGCGTGGAAACGGCAATGAGTATTTTTTCTCAGAAAATCGATCAACCAATCAGCGTTTAGCACCACTGCGCAAGTGCCTCCGGTACTGCGCACCTTTTCTGCGATATTGCGATGCTACGTAGTTTACATTTTCTCTGGTAGATGGCGATGGTGTTGTTTTTATGAAGTCACATTTTTCAAAACCTCCCTAGCCCCCATCGTCACAAATCGTCACACAAGTCGGACCCCCCTGTGCTGTTCATACACAGGAAAACTGCACTTTCAATCGCATGGCGGCTTTCAAATCGTCTGTCCCTCACCGAATCTTTGATAACGGGATTCAGCCAAAAGTCACCTGGAGCTAAATCATAACTGTATGGAGGATTTGGCACAGTTTGGATGCTGTGCTCCTGCAGGAAGTCTATCACGACAGTGGATTTATATGCCGGGGCGTTGTCATGGAGCAGATGGATACCTCGCGTACCGGTACGTGGACGGGTGGTTCGGTAGTGTTCTGCAACTGTTGGTAACATTTGGGGGCATACAAATGTCCAGTGACACTAGCAGAGTCAGGCACAGATACCTGGATGACCGAGCCTTTTGCATCGAAACATAAGGCGTATAAGATGCTCTTGACAGTCCGACTATATCGGGCGATTTGCAGTCTCTGCTCGTTTTCTCCGATCCAAAAATTTATTATTTTCTCTTGAGTCGGGTTCAAAAAAGTAAATCCATGTTTAATCACCTGTGACAATCCCAGTCCTTTCATATTTGGCGAGTAGCTCCTTGGCGATTTCAACCTGAGTTTGTTTTTGATCAGCCGTCAGCAAATGCTGGACATATCTTGCACAAACCTTTCTGAGCTCAAATGATTCTTCAATATTTTATAAACAGCTGACGAATTAATGCCTGTGATAAATGAAATATCTTCCACTGTGTATCGAGCACCTTCATCAATTTCCCCTTTACAGCAGCCTCTTCCCGCTCTCCAATCGCAGACAACGGTCTTCGAGAACGTGAGTCATCTTCCATGGATTCGCGACCATCTTCAAAAGAATGAAACCACTTTAAATATGTAGGCTATGATAGAGAATTACATCCATAAACTTTATCCAAGTCCGCCTTGATATCAGTCAGAGAGTACCCTAAGAGCGCCCGGAGTATACAGCATGCCCTTTGCCCAGTAGCAGAATTGTTCTTCTTCTCTGACATCTTTACGTTACTGTCATTTACCTATATTACGTCACACGCATATAACTGTAGGTGTCCGGCGTGCTGCAAGGTGCAGCGACAGATCATTTTATAGACCGGTATTTAGTCTATCGATCAGATAAATATTTATAACAAATTATTCAGAACTTTTCAAGCAGCCCTCGTCATGTGGGACATAGGTGGTAGTGAGTCAATATTGTTACATGAAGAAATAAATATCAAGTTACGGAGGACAGGTTAGTTTTGCTGACTTTTCTGATTTTGTAGAATGTGGAAACAGGTCCGCCCCCTCCCCCCAACTTCTCCCCCCCCCCCCCACCAACCCCTCGCAAAATCTGTCACTTTTTTAAGTGGATACATGTAGTTTAAACTTTCCTTTCTTTATCATTTATGGGCAATGTCATTCGAGTATTCTGTACGATATCTCTGGGTAGTTAAATTTCTAATTTTTATATACTCTATTTTTTTTCTCACTATTATACATATAGGCATCAATGTAATTAAACATATATGTGATGAAAATGTCTTATTTAGCATAATTAAATTTAACAACACATCACGACATGGGAATTAATCATGATAATTATGGTTACCACGTTCGGGGTTAATTACGTGACACTTGGCTAATTAAGAGCTATTAGATAGATTACAGAGCACACTTATACTGTACGGGCGCAAGTCTATCATAGGTTGTGGAACAGGCCGAAGACAAAGATCTTAGGAAAAATCACCGATATTGTGCCATCAACCAGTTTACAGCCAATGAAGCCTAGAGGAAACTATCTTAATTAACCAAAGGACCAGTATTTTCGGATTTTAGGAAATGAACTGGATTTTGTCATTTGTATGTATTTGCAGTCTCTCCCTCGGTAAGACAATTTTTCTAGTCTCTTAAATTTTCCTGTTTTTGCATAAATTATAAATATTCCAAGACAAAATTTGTATCTGTGGAGTCTTTATCATAGAGACTTTTCACCAAAAAATAATTATAATTTTTTTAAAAAAACTGTCTTTTGTTGAATCATGTTTTCAGAGATTCATGAAATATCACAGACGATCTTAAAAAGCAAATTGGAAAATATGAAACACAATTTATTGTTTAATAATTTCGTGGAAAATTATTTCAATTGTTACAATTATCAGTATTCTAGTAAAAAGAAATACCGTTACATTACTTTTACTCGCGTGCTATTTTCTTCCGCGAGATTCGCGACAGAAATCTCTCCACGATATAAATTACCCGCGAAATGGTACATTTCTTTCAAAATTAAGATTCGCGCTGCAGTGAATCCGTGAAATGTAATAAATGCTAAATAGTTTTACATCAGGATATCGTGAAATTTAGTTGCCAGGAAAAATTAGTCGTACCGTAAGCTTGGACAAATTGAGCAAGGCTACGGTAGTTTACATGTACTCTCTCATACTCTGTAGAATAATTATAATTAATCATACTTGACGCTCTGAATCCGTTACGACAAACAAATTCATTGTCTTAAAATGGAAATGAGGAGAGAGACATGGTCTAGTAATTATGTAAATGTACTTAACTAATTTCTTGTATTTTACATACTTTTCATAATTTTATAACTAAATTAAACTAAATAGAACGAAAAATATAATCTGCATTTAAAGTGAAGTACTTTACAATAAAGATACACAACTAGACAAAATCACGAAAGCGTCTTTCAGTTAGAAAAACTACTTTTTTTTTAGGTCAATTGCATCATTCGGAACATCGTAGTCTCTTTTCGATGCGACTCGAATAAAGTTTTTTTTATAGCATGCGACAGAAAAGGCCGAGGATATTCTGATTGGTTATTGCATGTCAATCTAACATGTCATCGGCATTCTAAGTTTCTGTATGACGATTCAAACGGAAATTAGAAAGTAAACAATTTCGACAGCATGAAATTACCATGGCAACATAATGGGACATACTTAGCTGACCATTCAATAGATCGAATCCTGATTTATAATGGTACGAAGTACTTGCTTCCTACAGTTCGGAGATTTTCAAACATCAGTGTTCAATATCCCTATTTGGAAACGCTGTAATCTCCCGTAACAGTTGTCTCTCCTGTCCGGTTTTCTAGGTGACGGACGCATAACATAGGACAAGGTGGTAATTGTTTGTATTGGCACGTGGTGGTATCACTGATTTGCTGTCTACCGCGGTTCTATATGAATATTTTGTAAAATTGGTTATAAACTCAATAATTGAATGTGTGACTTTCAATATTTTGCTTAGTTAAATATCATTTCCTGGTCCGTGTTTAAAGCAGAATGAGATACCTATTTTTTTATATTTTTTTTAAATCTTGCTTTTAAGGAATTGTCTTCTATTTTAAATACAGTTATGAAACTGGCCAACTTTAACATCTAAATAAAATATTGGTCATTATTAGTGCATATTGATTGCACATTAGCCTTACGTACAATACAATGGGTCAACAGCTACCCTACCTTCCGGTATCTGAACAAACAATAGCGAGTTCAACCAAATACGTTATGCCATATGAAGTTGATGCATTTTTATGGTTGCAAATACTTTTGCTTACTTTTTCAGACGCAGCCTTTTCGCAGACACGTATGTTGGTATTTATTTACTTTTCCAATTCTTTTGTACAGACATGTATCGTCTTGTATATAAGTAGCATGAAGAAAAAATAAACAGTAACCTATTTTTCTTCAAGTACTAATGCTAAACAGTAGTTGGTCATGAATTTATACTGGATTTCTGCCAGAGACAACTTTGTCAGAGAAAACTCAGTTTGCTGTCATAAGCTATGTGTAACATCTTTGTAGATTTTTTTTTCTTAAAGATAATACAATCTAGACATCAGTGAAGGAGGCCACACACATATTCTCCATATGATATTGTCAATGATGATTTCCTTACTGTAGAGTATTAGATACGAGACAAAATGGCTTTTTTTCTTTTTATCGGAAAGAGTTTTCATTGCTACTAAAAAAAAGTAGATAATAATCGTTGGTATGATATGGCTGACATTTTGCAACTTTTCAGGAGGGGGCTTGCAAAGAAACCGAGGGATGGGATTGTTTGATCCACGGAGGGGCCACGTAGGAGGGGCACGGAACATCAACCGTGGGGGACTGGTCGCTGATGTCAGTGGACAGGGAGGAGGAGGAGGAGGAAGTATTTTTTAAACTTGTATACTTTTATTTTCCCGAATTTTTTATAAAGCAAGACAATGTTGCTTTATATTACTGACCGATGGACCAATTACATAATATTTAACATATCTATTGATAATTAGAAAGTTGTTGTGACCCTTCGAATCTTCATTATTTTTCTTTTTTCTTTTTTTTTTTTTTTTTTTTTTTTTTGTTGCTTTTTTTTTTTTTTTTTAAAGACTCGAAGCCTTGAAGTCTTTATTTTTTTGGAGAATTTTTACTTCCAGGTTCGGGCGCAAGTTACCTGTCCAAGAAATGATCCGTTTGTCATACTTTCGCACTAAGTTTTGCGTCTACTTTGTGGCTTATATAGTAAAATAAGGAGTTTACATACGCAAACCTCCAAATATTAACAAAGGAGACACAATGATTAAACTATTTAATTGGATGTCAAGATAAAATATGGTTGTAATGGTAATTTCATGTAGTAAAAAATATTGCTATTACACGACCAACGTGTCCCCCTGCCATGAAAACGAAAAAGATGATTCCAAATCAAGAATTAGAATGTTAAAATATCCTTAAGAAGACCGCTAATATAATACGGCTAAATACAACTAGGGACAAATATGGATGAAGCAGCTAAATACAACTAGGGACAAATATGGAAGAAGCTGCTAAATACAACTAGGGACAAATATGGATGAAGCAGCTAAATACAACTAGGGACAAATATGGAAGAAGCTGCTAAATACAACTAGGGACAAATATGGATGAAGCAGCTAAATACAACTAGGGACAAACATGGATGAAGCAGCTAAATACAACTAGGGACAAATATGGATGAAGCAGCTAAATACAACTAGGGACAAATATGGAAGAAGCTGCTAAATACAACTAGTTACAAATATCGATGAAGCAGCAAGACCAGGTTTGGAAATTAAATTATGATGCTGAGTTTGAATTATAGTCGTGTGCGGCCATTCGACGATAAACGAGTAAGGAAATGAAGGGAAATAATGTTCATTGAAATATCGGACACTCATTTACATGAAATCTGCCCGGATGATAATTGAACCTGGCCGTCTACGAACGTCCTCCACTCCCAATTTAAGCAAAGAGTCTAGATTCAAGTATCCAATTTAAAAAAAAAACACATTTTCTCTTCTTCTAATAAATGACTAGTCAAAGAGTCTAGTACCACCGTTTCAATCGAACATTCTGACCTCCATATCTTATTAGTTACGACCTATAGCTGTCACCTAACGCTAGTGATTGCAAAGTATATTCATAACACGGGCACGTTTTGCTGTTACCTGACACTAGTGATTGCAAAGTATATTCATAACACGGGCACGTTTGCTGTTACCTGACACAAGTGATTGCAAAGTATATTCATAACACGGGCACGTTTGCTGTTACCTGACACTAGTGATTGCAAAGTATATTCATAACACGGGCACGTTTGCTGTTACCTGACACTAGTGATTGCAAAGTATATTCATAACACGGGCACGTTTGCTGTTACCTGACACTAGTGATTGCAAAGTATATTCATAACACGGGCACGTTTGCGAGACCATGACTGAAGTATACAAATTTAGAGTAATGATCAGATCATATTTAAGCAATTTTAAATCTCGTATAAGAGAACATTTCTGGACCAGTCATATTTTAAAAAATACGCTCACGTCCCTGGACTGTAGTATACATGAGTGTTGTCTTGCACTTTGATATTTGATATGTAGAGACAGATTAAACCAGACAGTCATTTTTTTCTGCAATTTTAAATCTCGTATCCCTATACTAACAAATTTCTAGACCACTCATAGTTTCTAAATACAAAATACCCTTGAAGACCTGAACCGTAATATACATTGCTATGCAGAACAACTCATATTTTCTTTTTAACACAAACTTTTTTTCAAAGCATCTGGACCATAGTATATATAAATACATAACTTTGCAATGCACGAGACTAATTTTAATTATTTTTAACACAACATAAATAATGGCATAAAGTTACAGTGTATTGAATTCAACAATTTTCAGTGAGCTGATGTAAATATTTCATGATTTTAAGCTACGAGTGTTAGAAAATAACACCATGAGAATAGATATGCTGATTTGTTGATTCCAAATGTCAGACAAGATAGTATGGAATGTTTCAGAAAAGATACTGATTTATACATTACATTCAATGATGAGATCATGGAGATAAGCAAATTATCAACACTGATAGCAAGATTGTTAAAACAGAACGGTATGAGGAAAGAATAAATTACATATTTGATGTGAGTAAACATACAGATTTGCGTTCGGCCAAAATTAGGATCTGGTAAACTTCACAGAGTCAGTCTACAATGATTCATCAAAAACAGATCGAGATATAATGGAAAGCAAACTTGAATTTAAAGTAACATATGGTTACTAAAAGTATGAAGTAGCTGCTCTAGAATCAGTTATAGGAATGGCAAAATTTCACATGAATCTGAAATCATTCATACCTTTAAAAAGATTGAAGAAACATTGCAAATTATTGAAAAAATAAAAGTACTTACTTGTAGACGGACCTTTTGTTGGCTTGTTGCTAATACGTAAAGACAAATTATCGAGGATAAAGTATTCTCTGAATGTTTTCTTACCGTTTTATATGACATACCAAAAGTACACCTCTCCATCCGAGACGGCAGGCAAACGGCAGTATTTAAGACAGCTTTACTAAGTTTATGAAATTCTAGTTGCTTACACAAATATCAATAAATTTTGTGAAGAAACTGAACTGGACAAAAATAAAATAAAATGCTCTGAAATGAAAGGAGGGTTAAGTGAACAGTCTATCTACACATTACACAAGCAAGCGAGAAAAATATTTGTCCCAAAAATTGCTTATATTAGTTACGTGGATGACCAGTGGCATGCAGACATTGCTGTTATGCAAGCGTATTAAGAATACAAACGATGGATACCAATACATGTTGACAATGATAGATGTATTTTCAAAATAGGCATGGGCCGAAAGAGTAAACACGAAAAAAGGGACATGACATACGCAATTCTTGTAGAGAAAATCTTTTTAAAAACTCACAAGATAGTTTGATGAGGGAAACGTATTATACAGCAGAAATACTTTTAAACTTTCTTCAAGCAAACAGATTATGAATCCAGCAAATGGGTAGACGTTTTCAAAAAGTTAATTGAGGGATACAATGATGCTTATCACAAATCAATAGTAATGACTCCAGCAAAAGCAAGCCAGGAAGAAAACAGTGTTACGACTCTATGGTCTAAGAAAAATGTAACAGAAAGAAAGTGAAACCAACAAATCAAGTAAAAATCAACAAGCAATTTATTACTAGATAATTAAAATGAAAAATCAAAAAGTCACTTACAGTAATGTGTTTTGAAATCCTAATAATCCAATAAGAATGATTGTTCTAATCACAAGTCCTAAATATAGAATGTTCCGAATTCACGGCTGTGTCCTTGAATGTTAAGATGTGCTAATGGTCTCCAAAGTCCTGATGTACTAGAAATCTTGAGGTGCTGAAGTCAAAATGAAGTATTCCAAAATCTCTGAATAAGTTCACATAAATTCCAAAATTGTCAATTAAAAATCCAAAATCCAAAAGTTTATGAGCACTGTTATAATCCAATGAATATTTAAAATAATTCCTCTCTTAGAATTTGGAATGAATTTTCACAACTGTAATAGCTCTTTACAAGACTGATGGTAATGTCGAACTGAATAAATGTCCACCAAACATGGCATATATAAAGATTGGTCACATGACAGAATGTTCTAGAATATGAGTCATCTTAATGGAATTTTAACTGTAAACAAAATCAACCTTGACCTTCAAATTGAGAAAACATATTGATCAAAACAACCTAATTCAAGGACACTAGTTATACATGTTTTTCCTAATAAACATTAAGATTTAAGCAAATATTAAAATGAAGAAACATTTACAATTTCCTAAAATATTTATAATATTATATAAACATCATACATAACAACAGATAATAAGTATGTGTCAACATATTTGGCTATTTGACAAAAAATACATTTAGAACATTTAAAAACAGTTTTCGCATAGAATCCGAAAAATAAAATTGCAAAGAATGACAGTCTGGTATAGTCTGGTTGCCCCCGGACGCCATCTGGTTTAGTCTGGTTGCCCCCGGACGCCATCCAGGCGAATGGTGGCGCCGTCGGGAGCTCTTTTTTGCAGCTGAAATTTGTATAGTATTTCACCTCATCTTAGTCTAACGGGGGCAATTCTTCACAAAACTTATACTTTGGAGGGAGGGGGTGAGGAGGGAGGTTGGCAACTGACATAAAAACTGTTCTCTGTGGCAAAGAAGGGGCGCCACTAAAGAACATTGCCCCCGGGTGCTCTCGGTAGGGGCGCCACTAAAGAACATTGCCCACCAGGCGCATCGAACCCTCGCGCAGCCACTGTGTGTGTGCATGTATGTATGTATGTATGTATGTATGTATGTATGTATATATATATATATATATATATATATATATATATATATATATATATATATATATATATATACATATGTATGTATATGTTTATACACATATGGTGAGTGTGTGCTTTGATAACTTTAAAGGAATCACTTCACTTTAGCTCAAAATTTAAAGCTGGCTTATTTTGGGTTATGGAAAAAAAGTATAGAGAATTGTATTATATTTCTTTAACGGAGAAAAGAGTTTCGTAGTGCGTTGTGGGCTTATGGCACAAAGTGGAACTATCAATATCAATAACAACTCGCTTGAGAAGGTGATTATCACAACTAGTTGAAAATGATGTTAGGAAGCAGAGTGGTGGTACAAACTGTAAAACCTATCATAACTCTTAGATGAGACAGTCAGACTTATTTTTAAAAGAAAATAATATTAATATCAGAAAGCTTGAAATGATCATACTTTTAGTTACTCTACTTCTTTCATCATTTTTATGCTATCTTCGATTCTTAGCTTTTATTCATCTTACAGTGACACGATATAATTGTCCAAAACTGCTTACACCTTTAAATCTCTTCAGAAGTTTTAGCAATATTGTTCCAATGTTAATACAAAAATGTATAAAACATATTTGTCATTTATCTTTATGTCCATAAATTTATAGCAAATATTATCACATTTTATGTTTCATAGCGGCTGGTGGCGAGTGGAATTCAGGATTTAGTGGAGTTACGGAAGGTATGTTCAAGTTATGATTCTGATCTACAGTATATCAGCATTGGCTAACAACTGTCATGATAAAGAAGTACAAATAAGGATGACTACCACATGTAAAAGATGTCATGGGCCATTTAAAATTAAAATTTCTTTGAGCTATTAACTGATTAGGAGTCTGGTATAAGAGGATGAATTAATATGACACCAAGTAAGTATGCTAAATCCAGTTCAGTATTATGTCGATATTGGAACAAGTTTTACATGTATTTAATGTTCTTAATGATTGAGAACACGATAAGTCAAGGTCATTTATTATGTTTAAACATTATAATGATCTTTAGTACTGGTCCGTGAGTTATTTTATGCCTGTTAAAAACGTTAGACTTGCAACCAAGACACAAATCAAAACAACAAAAAGCACATTAATGTTTTGAAAAGATGATAAACGTTTTGGTGGTAATTTAGAATATATTTAGAAGTACCAACACATCTACGTGATTATTTCAAAGATTATCCACCAGCAACAGAAATTTGATCTGTCACATTTACTTTGTCATCTTTAAAATACACATTTCCTGTTTTAAGTAATGTTGCACAAAGGTTTGGTCAAATAATGACAGCACAGTCAAAGAAAGAGTTGTATTTAGTTAATATCAAACGTAACCCAAGCCTTGTTTTTCCACAATTTGTAAAACCAAATAGATTGAATTTATGAGGTTCTTTAAATTACATCATTATTGGTAACGCTATTGATAGGTTAGCTAAAAACTATGCATTGGCATTAAAGTGATTTTTAATTTATCTCACTGTTGAAAAATATTTCACAACTCACCTTATTATTAACATTTACATAATGTTGATACCCCCTCCCCCCATTAATTGGTTGTAGTTTAATATGTGATGGTGTTTAATATGTTAAATGGCTTACAGATGTGCATATATCATACATATAAAATGTCCTGTCTAAAATAATGATAGTTTGTGTTGTGATTACAGTATCTGATTTTCACAAAATTGACAAATAGCTTAAAAAAATAACAAATAACTCTAAAAAAAAACTCCATGATAAAATCAGCATTGTTTTCATTTATTTCATTGTCTTCTAGCTAATTTAGTATCTAATAAACGAAATTGCAATCGTTAAGGTTGTGGTTATATCTTATCAATGTAATCCAAATTAACACCAACATTCTATTATGTTGGCCTTTTAATTGAAACAGTAATATCCTTCATTATTTGATAAAGACATTGGTTTTGTTTGTAGAATCTCATTAAATTTTTCAACTAGATCAATCTGTTATAGAGTTCTGGTGCTTTGGAGTGTCTTGCAAGTTTCTTATTCATTCAGGTTTTGTGATTTGTTTTCACCCAGCATATCAAACAAGTTTGTATACCCTTTTATTCAACTGTGTCATTCATTTTACATCTATCACGTTCTTTAAAAATGCAACAATCAAATTATTCAACTCAAAATATCACTCAGCTATGTTTGAAGTTTGACCTTGAAGAGTATCCTTTTCAACACTTCGATGAAACTCAGTTAATGAGCTTGGTTCGTTTCCATCCTTCGGAAAACTATTCCAAAAAATGAATGGGCCATACTATTTAAACCTTTTCTTAAATAATTAATTTTGTCGCTTGGGAATTTTGTAAATATTACTTGATAAAGACTTTTTAAATGGTCGAATTTTGATTTGCTTCTTGTTGTTCGAACATATTTAGGAGATAAATTGGTCCCTCTTGATTTGAAATTTTGTACATAAGTTCAGACTTTCTCATAAATATAATTTCTTTGATTGAAAGTATTCTTAGTTGGTCCACTGCATGAGTGTAATCCGTATAAATTTTCACATAGTATAATCCTAAATGTTTGCTTCTGAAATCTGAAAAGCTTAGCGAGATAAGTTTGGCAACAGTTTCCCATACCATATTACAATAATCCAAGTAGTGCTGGCAACAGTTTCCCATACCATAATAATCCAAGTATGACTGAATATGGCTTTTATAAAACCTACCTCGATGCGAAATAGGAAGGTGGTGTTTAATCTTGGATATCATCCAGAATGTGGATGACACTGTTTCGTATCTAATGTGCTCATTCAATATTAGGTTGTAATGAACATGTACACCGAGAACCGTATCATGTGTGACAAATTGCAATGACGTATTCGTGTAAGTAAGATACAGTGATGCCTCAAACAATCTGGATTTTCTCTTGATTGTTGTAATCTGAATACTTTTAGTCTTTGACATCTTTAAAGTCGTTCCATTTTGTTTACATCAAATTTGCAAACCATTTAGGGCAACTTGCCTATTAATTTGCAGTACAGCTAATGAGAACTGTGTATCAGAGTGTGTGGTATCATCAGCATAGAGATCTGTAGTTGTAACATTCTTTTATAAGCAAAAGAGGCAAATCAATAGCAAAGATTAGAAACAGGAAGGTGACCTAGTATTGAACCCTGCTGAACACGATATTGTACAAGTTGGGTTGGTCACTTTAGAGCACCCCATTTACTGCGACTTTTTGGTACCACTCTGTGAGATAAGATGAAAACGGTTTTATAGTCGTCTGTCGAAATTTATAAATTTGTTGTTTCTCTAGAAGAATTCTACTAGCTCAAATGCTTTTTCTGAAATCGACTAAAACTGATATTTTGTTTTAATAATAACGAGTAGTAACCATTATCGTAATTTTTGGTGTTATTGATCTGATCGAGATATATATATATATATATATATATATATATATATATATATATATATATATATATATATATATATATATATATATATATATCAACAACCTGCGAACTGTATCCGATTCTCTGAATATTGAACCCTCATCATTTAGAGTTGTAGTTGGTTATATACACTGTTTAATTATTGGATGGAGTTACTAGAACTTTTAAGTTTTATTTCAAACACTTAATTTCAATACTTTTTTCATTGTGATTATTAGCAATCATTTCCTCTTTGACTTTATCCATGTATATTTCAAGATTATAGGAACGACAAGGACCTAGCATTAGCACATTCATTGTTCATCCTTGTCCTTGATGTCATACAATATGTTGTTTCTCAGTTCAAATATTTTGATAACCAACCGCAAAATCAATCCTCTGCAATAATGAAACTAATGAAACAGATAGCTTACCATCTCTATTATCAGTTAGATTGGTAAAATATATTTATCGGATTGTCTTTCTATCGTAACAGCTCCCATTTTTGTAGCGTAAATTAAAACAGCTAAGAGTTCTATATTTTCCATTTACTTCTGTTATCATAACATATTTCTGTTTATTGTAAACTTCCTTCAATTTATTTAAGTCCTGTACAAACGTCTTTTTAAGATCTTCACTATCTTGACTCTCTGTATTGCTTATTTTTTTCCCAAATACATCATGATATCCTTGTATCTGTTTTGCTCGTTAACTATCAACTTAAATTCTTCATGGCTAACTTCGCCATCGCTTATTGTCTTACACACCTTTTCATCGATACACTCTAAATTCCTAATCACAGAAGACACTGTCTCATCGTATTTTATAATTTTGGTGTAGATCATCTATTCCATGAAAGCTTTTACAACAAACTCCAGTAAAATTGCATCGAACCCACTAAAAGCCAGAAGGATAACAATTCATGTTGCTGTTCTTGCGACTCCTAAAACAGCAGCTAAGCTGCTACACATATCCCACCTGAAATTTGCTAATTTCTACCCACTTCAAAGCCTTATATGCTGTTTTGTATTTCCTTCTTACACTTTTGCAATGTTTGATCTCTTTAGCCAAATCATTCCTAATGTCTTTGATATTTTGAAATCTGAAATTCAAGCCATTATCTTTCCGAAGTGTAGGTATTTTGTCTCCCATTTCAATGTATGAACTCGGAAACTAAACGTTTGAATTTGTAAGAGATTTACCAGTTTTCTTTGGTGTCTTTTTAACATTATAATAAATTATACCTCAGATCACTTGTACTTATTTATCTTGCAACTTTATCTGGTAACAGTATATACACTATATAGTGGTCAACTTATTGCTTCACCAATTTAAAATTTACCTGGTGAATCTATTGTAATGTTAAAACTCTTTTTTCTTATAAAACAATAACTATCTTCAAATGTTGAACTTAGTGTGCGTGATAGATTGTGTTGAATATGCTTTTGTTTCAGTTGCCATTTATTTGTGTATTTTTTCAAGTCTTTCTATTATTCTACTTGGGAAAAAACCTGCCTTTCTCATGCACTGATTATGATGAAAAAGAGATGCAAAGGTACAGAAATACAAAAGATACAAAGTTATTATTAGTTTAAATGACTCTTTAAAGTATAAAGATGACCCAATATTTGCTCCGAGTATTTGTTCAATATGTTACTATAACTAAATACGAATTCTTCATCTAAAATTATATCAACAGCAAGAGCTTTACAATCACCAAATTCCAAATCATTGTTTGTTGCCATTCTATTTATCTGCTAAAATTAAAAACATTTCTGGCACTGGATTTGGCTGTTCTTTTAGCATAGTAACTGATTTAATTGGTGGTTTTTGATGTGTTTTATGAGATATAGCTGGTTTGAAACTATAACCAACTTATCTCTTTGTATGCATTAACACCAGCCCAAAAAAGCAATACCATCACCTATCAAGTAATACACCCATTTTCTTTGAACTAACTGTTTTCATCTTCTGTTGGTGTAGATGTTTTTGTTCCAGCTTACGTCTTTCTGCTTTTGCAATTTAAAGTCACTTGATGTTAAAGCAAGTTGCCCTCCAAATTCAACTCTACGTGGATCTTTCTTCTTCTGTGAATTACCTTCTGTAGTGATTTTTCAATATTGGACGTTTCTTTATTTTTGTTTTCTCCACCTTTCATTTATTTTCCAATGAAATCAAAAGGTAAATGCAAACATAATAGTTAGCTTACTTGTAAAATTATCGACACTATCTGTCAAGTAGCTTTTGCATGATGAAAATAAACGTCATAATCTTTTGATTAGTTATACTTTCATTGAAAATGAAATACTAAAATATAAATCATGGATACTAGGACATATTCCTAAAGGCAATGGTTATTCCAAATCATGTATGAAGGAGTACTACCGAAATCGGGAGAGCAAAATAAGGATTACTATAAACAAAGGAATAAAGTAAATACAGAACACCTAAATGAATATTTCACAAATAAATACTGCATCGACAAAAACCATTTCTCATTTAGCAAGAGTTAGAATCTTAAATGCATGGAATCAAAATATAAAATCAGATAAAACAAACAATCCTCGGTGTACCATCTATTAACTTTATAAGAGATGGTTAAATTTGATTAAACTTGAAGGTATGGACGATAACGAACTTGTTAGATATAATGTTATTTCTTGTACTTATTTTGATTTATCTCACCCTGGAACAACAGATAAATTATTTTCACTGCTCGAACATATGATATTTGAAAGCTAATGAAAACAAATATAAAAAGGATAAAATGCTATCAAAGAAAGAGACAAGGGAACACAATAAAACAAAGATTTAAAAACTAGCACTTAGGTATGACTGATTTATTCTTACTTAAATCCAGTAAAGACTCTATTATGGTCTTGATATCATCTAATCTTTTTTACTTCTGTCTGTTATTTATTCAAATCATCAACTAGTCAAACTTTACTAATTAACATTTGACTATGACTTGGATATTTTAGCTGGTCTTGCATCGACAAAGATTTTGTAAGTTTCTTGATTTGCTTTAGTCCTTTGATTCCAAATGATTGTGAGTTAAAGTTTTACCAATTATCTCTTTGTTGGTAGTCCCATTTCCTATATTTATTTTTCATTCTTATTTGTATTCTTCAATTTCAGGGGAAGTGAGGCTATCTTTCTATGCAATGAAACCTCATTCTTTTTCAAATTTGTTTTATCTACCATTTAAATAGAGTGAGACTGGCAGAAAGTGGTGAACATTTTTAAATACCTAAAGATTACAGGAGAATTGATTATGAATCTATTCAGTCATTAGAAAGTATCGAACCATTCTTACATGAACCTAATCTATCAACATAATGTTTTCCGACTTCTGCATCTACAACTTTGGCGGATTGATACAAATAATTTGTTAAGCACGATTTAAACATAGATGATATACAATATAAATTAAGTATACCTCGTTTTTTAAAAAAAGAGGGAAAACATTGTATTACCATGAAGTAGGAGTGGAATCCATGCACGTTTCTAGATTAAATAAAATGTTAACATCTGGTCTACAGCTTCGAAAAAATGTAAAGTAGTTTTCGTTAAGTCTATAGACTGGACGAAAGAAGGAAATACATGGAACGTCCAAATGGTAAACAAAAGCAAAACATTTTCTAACCATGCATATGAAGGGGATGTGATTCCTACGTTACAAAAAACGACAGAGCCTGTTTAAAATACAGTCGAAATACAATCTAAATATCCTGTAGAACCCACTGTTGTACAAAGGCAACATTTACAAGTTTCTGAGAATATTGAGATGACCACAATGAGCACAAATGAACTAAGTATTAGAAGCAAGAAATGTAATAGCTTATTACCATGAACAAATTCCGAGTTGAGAACTTCCACATGCAATGAAAAGATTATTCACTATACAGGAAGACAGAAAATAAGTGGGTTACGTAATTGTAAATTGAAAAGTATCGTCTAAAAAATTAGACATTGAAAAGTATGAGAAAAATATCAAGCACATAAAGAAATAGATCGTAACTTTAGAATCAATACTGAAAATGTCAATTCAAACGTTAGAGACATTTTATCATTAGGTGAAAAGCTAAAACAATTGTTTAAAGAACAAAGTGTAACAATTTCCATCATTATTACAGCTATATGTGTGCTTCCAACTATTCTTGCTCGGTCTATAACAAATTTGGTACAAAGGCTTGATTTTCCTACTCATGCTCCATCTGTTCATACCCTTGCTCCGCCTGTCACAACTTCCACTCTGCCGGCTCCTACTCCTCCTCCTATTCTAAGCGAATAGTTTCTTGACATAATCAAAAAAGGATTGAAAAATATTTCCAATTATATGTTTGAATTAGGGAAACAAGCAGCAGCATTCATTGGAATAATTGGCAGTGTAATAAGCTGACTTTTGAAAACGGCAGGAAATATTGTGTCTTTTTAGTTGCTCGCGTCATTTTACTTGTTATTTCATTAGTTCGCCTGATGTTTGCACTTTTGATCAGAGGTGTAGGCACGGCAACAAGAAGGGTTAGTCATTCATACCCTATTTCGAAAAAGTAAATGCAGTCAGCTTCTGCAATTATCAAGACCAATATAACTGAATGTTTGCTTGTTTCATGATCTTTGTCTTTTAATTCTTGTGCAGTTGCAATTACAAAGATATTACCATTATTGTCCTTTTCGACTGCACAGTTCTATCCTATTTCATTTCTTGTATTCCATTGTCTATCTTTTGACGAATTGTTACAGACTGTTTATCAGCTGCTGGAATTATCGTTTTACAACATAAGTATTCATAGCATTGTTCAGTTCTAATTTCAAGCAATTAGACGGCTTTTTAAAAATATTTTTGTTATCCAATAACGCTGCTCATTTTCATAACCATATCATTAGGCAATAAAATATACCATCACCACCAATATCATAGTCACCACCAATATCATAGACACCACCAATATCATAGTCTAGTTTAACTTTGAAATCTGAAATATGTTGCTGAAATCTTATCGCAAAGTCTACATCTGACTCATAACCTTGCTCGCCTAAAGTTACTTTCTCAAATAATTGTTGATGAACCTTAAACATTTCAAACAGACTGTGTGAACACTTAAATTACAAATTACATATGATCTGACGCTTTGATTTCACTTTGCAATACCTACTTAATCCCTTACTATCTTGCAAATCGACATAAGTCGTCCAACCAATAGATTTTTTTGAATCAACATTATTATTCCAAAATTGTAATTTTCTTTAATTCTGTTATACGTAAATCCCCCTTCACTAATTTGTTCATCAATTACATAATTATTTCTTCATTAGTTAATCTTTTGATAGTTTCCACTGATAACTAATATCATTAATAGCCATTTTATTTTTTCCCTTCATGCCGATCCGATCATGATGAGGAGCAATATTAAAGTTATTACGAATTATATTAAAAATTGTTTTAGATCTATGCTACGATTTTCCTAATTAAATCCTTGTTCAGCAGACAAAGATATTATACAATTAGATAACAATTTTCTTATTTAGAAGTAGACATACATTTCATAAATAGATTCTACCAACTTTGGTATACTTTGTTCTGTAAAATGTCATTAAAATTTTCTGGATCCAGCTGTTGCCATCCAGACTGCCCAGATAATTTGTTTCTATCATAGTCTCATCTCGCACTGTACTCTGTATCCGTTAACAGAGTCATAACTGTCAAATCTTGAAATGTAGCTATGAAAAATGTCTGATGATTGGTACGCAAAATAATCCTATCCAGTAGTAGATTTTGATCTCTTTAAATCTTTGTGAAATACCTTGCTTAACCGGAGCCTTAAACTGAGTTGAAGGACAAGGATAAAAAGCACTGCTTGTTAATTTCTTAATCTGAAGTGCATTATTAAAATTGTCACAATTGTTTACAGTTTGATTATTTTTATTTGAATATTTTAAGCATGTAATGAAACCCATCTTCATCAGGCGTCACTTTTGAAACGCTTTTATCTAGTTCTTACGTTTTTTATGTGTGTTTTTACGAGTGAGTTGTTATGTTGAGAATAGTGCTAGTCGTGGCCTAGTAAAGGAATACTAACTTTGTGGCTTTATTTCTGCTTGATTTAACTTTTTTCCCAATTAATAGTTTTCAGCTGTTAGTGGATGACCAAGGTGGCGTAGAAAACAATTATTAATTTTATGTTTTTGGAACTTCGAGAAACATAATAAATTACAGAGCTTCGAAGCTAACATATGTAAAGCGTTAGTAGTGTTTAAAAGTGCTATAAATGTATGACTTTTTGAAGTATTAAAACTGTTTGTGGTGGTGGCGAAAATACATGTTACATACTACTAGAGTCCTAAATTTTACCTATCTCCAGAGTAGATATATCCGCTTACTCATTAGCATGGCGCTGTCACTTTTTCTATGAACATCCTACATATAAACACCAAGTATGTACTTAAATTTAATGGGAATCTGTTGAGAATGATTAGGTTATCACTATTTGTATTTGTACATGGTATACAGTGATAATTAAACCGTGTCAGACTTGAATTCTCTAACAAGGTTTCAGTGTGGTAGAGATTTAATTATTACTAGCACCTCGATAGTGATATGGTTGGTCAGAGAGCCATTGAAATCAGCCTCATGTTAAAGAAATATAAATGGGATCTGAATTGCACATAAGCCTATCCGCCTTTTGTAAACATAAATATACAAATTGACATTGACAGTAAGTTATGGCAGAGAGACATAAAAACATGCAAAAGAAGTTTATTTCTCTAAAACTCATAGTGCAAGTTAAGGTGAAAAAAATGATTATTATGATTTACGCATATACATGTACATCAAAATCAGAATAATTTCGTTTGTAAAACAATGTTTATCATAACAAAAGAACAAACAAACAAAGAAAAAAGCTAATATGAAAAAGTCAACAGAAGAATAATGAACTTATCAATAATTAAAACTGTTACCGTGACAAATGTGAACAATTGCTACTTGAATAGCATTTTGGTTGAGTCGGCGATTCGTCAGTTTACAACATTGGAGACTACAGTTTTGAAACTTGTTGCTGATTGAAAAGAATGCACTGCATTCATTTTAGTCGTCAAATCAATCAACTACATATTTTGATGAGGCAGATTCAATGAAGACAATATTTGATTATATTTTATAGCATCGATATCATCACCAGGTTATCTTTCTATAAGATGATCGCTCAATGTCTAGAGTTGGTAGAAAGAGCGTTAATAGTATAGCTTTGTTCTTGTGTTATTTGCAATATAAAGAAATATTGTACATTAGCTGTATAATTCGTAAGTTCAAAATTTTGACCACGCTATCTTATATCATGCTTGTTATTTTCGTGACAGGTTTTGGAATGGGAACGACAGAAGGTAATTGTCCAATTTTACCACAAAATAGAAGAAAATTGGACATTTTCACTGTCTTCATAGTGGCTATGGCAGCATGCTCTACTAAAATCCCTTGTCTTGATCTTTTGCAAAATATCGTACGTATATTCGTTCATTTCAAATTCGTCTGTCTGCATATATGCATGTATGTTCTCTGTACTATTCAGTCTCTACTTAAACTGCGGTAACTTGGTTGGTAGAGCGTCAGTGCTGGTCGGTTGCCTTGATGTGTCCTCGGGAATGGCAGTTTTTTCCTATCTGCTCGACATAATATATCAAAAAAAGTCCCCAAAGTGCCGTTAAAAACCCACCAATCAAAAAACCATCCTGATAACGGTGGTACAATACTAATTTTACATAACACTGTTTGTATTAAAGGATATAATATTAAATATTATAAGTTCTGGAACATGCGTAAATTATTTATTAGTTTTAAACACAATACGGGATTCGCCACATTTTGTACTGATTTAATGACGACAAAACCCCACCAACAAATGAACTTACTCGGGTACAGTCTTACAATCGTAAACTTGAGTTGATAAAATGCTAAACTTGAGTTGATAAAATGCTAAACTTGAGTTGATAAAATGCTAAACTTGAGGCACTGAAAAACCCCAAAACCTTATTTATTATAACGAATGATCACTAGCGCAACTTTTGAGCTTTTAATGGAGATCAAAAGCAAGTGCAGGAAACACAAAATAATAGTAATATATAAAATATTGAGATATTTATTGTTTATATTAATATTGAGATATTTATTGTTTATATTAATATTGAGATATTTATTGTTAATATTAATATTGAGATATTTCTTGTTAAATCAAAATGATGACTAACACAACTTCTGAGCTATAAATCAAGCGAACACAAAATTGTAATTTTAAAAAATGAACACTTCGACACTTGTTGAGCAATACTGAATAAAGTAAGAAAAATGTACAACTTCATTTAATACGTCTTACACTAGAAAATAATTAAGGCATATGAACAGACAGAATGTAAACAGAATTATACTGAAAAACACTTAGAGATTCATGTCGTAAATCTTTGAATGATTATAGATTATATGACTGTAACAATTAAGATGTGTGTAAATGTTTCAATTTGAAGAAGCTCATTATTCGAAAAAGTCAATAATTGGGTTCTGTGAAAGCTCAATTCGACGTAATGATTAGACCTATGAAACGACTCACACAGGAGGGACAACAAATTGGGTATAGAAATGTTAAAAACACAATAAGACCTTTTAACAAAACGAGCAAACAGAGGTTAATTGGATAATGTAATTCATTGAAAGGTTCTTCAACGTGTTATATTTTTTAATTTGGACAGAATATAAGCAGAAAAACAAGATAAATGTTCGACAGAATGAATAATTAATACTGCAAATAAATTGGTATCAGCAGCTCAGAGTTAGGTCAGATACAGATGTACCTGAATGGGGTTAAAAACAAAACCTTGCATCAACAAAAAAGATACAGATGATAAATGTTTGTTTTATTCTGTGGAATCATGCTCGTATATGCGAATGTTTATGAAATAGATGAACCACCTCAGATCAATTTGTTTAGAATAACGTAAAAATGCTGAGAAAAGCATGTTGACATGTTAATTAAATTTCAGAATGTTGACATGTTAATTATATTTCAGAATGATGACCCTAATGACCACAAAGATGGAAGGTAGCGCTATGTTAGAATAAAACATTCTCAGAGATTAGGATCAACACAGATAACAGTCATCACGGGCAGAAATATATAATAAATGCGTGAATTGTTTTCATACACTAGAACATTATAAGAACACATAAGACTATGTTAAAGTGTACATAATTCGACAGATATAATGCACGAAGAAGGCTCAATTGTAACTATCAGCATCAATTAAAAGTTCCGTATGTGATTTGAAAGTGTCACTGGTTGTGAAACTCGAAGGTGACACACAATGGCAGAGCTGTTCCGAAGGTGCAAATGATGGTGACTTCCACGGCATGGAGCTCAGTGAACATGAGTACGAAAGGTTAAGGTCAAAGTCGTTCATTATGTACATATGCATGAGCCATTACATGCTGGTAAAAAAACTGATGAGCAAATTAAATTTATAGAAACAACAATCTCTTCGAAAAAACAGATGATGAGTTTGATACTGGTTATATTGTACAAGTAGATTTAAAGGTTCCATTTGCATGACTATTTTAAGGACTATACGTTAGCTTTAGAGAATTTAATACCAGTGGAAAATGATTAATCAGAGTTAAAGAAGTTGATAAATGATTACAAGAGAATACAACACCAACAGTACCAAAGCTGCTAGGGACATTGAAAAACAATGAGGAAATTGCAGAAATTTACAACTTTACAGACAGACATGTTTCAAACGAACGAATAAACACAAAACAAAGTGTTCTTGTTTTAACAAGCAACATGATTAAACATATACATTCAATTGAATAAAAATTTGAGACACAAATCAACAAATTAGTTAGTTTTTTTTAAATCTTTCAAATTGATGAATAACGCTGTATTTGGTAAACAGATGGAGAATTTAAAGAAAAGAACAACAGTTAAAATTAAAATATGTGCTGATAACAATTCAATTTGAAATGTCTGAACGATTTACTATTTGCAAAAAGCCAATTATGGATAGTAATCAAGCATTAGTCAGTCTGAAAAAAGAAGAAGATCAAACGAACAAAATCAATGTACGGAGGCCCCACTGTGCTAGATTTATCTCAATGGTTAACGTATGACTTTTACTACAAGAAGTTGAAAAACAAATGTGGTGACAAAATGAGACTACACATGACTGGTACTGATCCATTATACATTCATGATGAAACAGAAAACTACTACTTGCTGGATAACAGAAAACTACTACTTGCTGGATAACAGAAAACTACTACTTGCTGGATAACAGAAAACTACTACTTGCTGGATAATATAAAACAATTTGACAGGTACTTTGGTTAGATTAGTTGCTTTATTATTTACGTCATCTAAATTCCCACACTCATGGATCAGAAACAAAGTATTGTTCCTTGGTAAACATCAGCCAGTAATTCTAACCATTTGTCTAATGTATCCTCAGGATCTATCACAATCACCTTTCATCGTCGAGTAACCACTTTCTAGTGCAAGTCTTGTTAAGACAGAACAGTTGGAAAGATGATAACGGTATAGTCAAAAAAGTTTAAATATTCGGTTTCTAACTGATTTACTGCAAGCTTGGTCTTTCCACAATTAGTTAATACACAAATTGTCATGTTGTGAGGCTCTTCTAAATACATTTATTTTGCTAAAAGTACCTTTGGTACACGAGCAGAGCGAAGTTGAACGCGAAGCGTCCGACACGGCACACATCGTATCAAACCAAAATTGTGCTCCGCACTGGCTGCGTCATTCATACCTAAAACATAATTGATTTTAGATAATTGCTCTGAATGTTTATCTGAGCAGGGCTCAGGAAAAGCACTCGTCCACTGGTCCTGACCGGGTAAAAATTGGCTAGACCGAGTAAAACGTTACTACGTACTCGTCCCTGGGCCGAGTAGATGCAGAATCGTATCTTGAGAATAAATCCGAGTGCAGTTTCTACCCTTAACAAGCGCCGAAGTTCAACATCGCTTAACATTTGGCGTGCGTAAGTTATAAATAACTTATGCCTAATCTGCCTATTTGTTGCCAGTCTAGAACATGTTGCAAAGAAAACGACTTCGTTTTTTTAACACAGGTACCTGATGTAAGCTTGATACTACAAATGGGTAAATATTATGAACGTGTTATGTTGCCATTTCACACTTAGCTCTCTATTTCATTAAGATGTTTGCATTTACCGTGACACTTTTCAGTAATTTAGAGGTCATTTTGATGTGGAGAAAGATTTCCTTTCAATAAGCATTCACACATCTTTATGAATCAGGTCTCTGAAACGTTATGAGACAGAGAATATAAAAAATTGTGTGATTTTTCATCTGTTGTCGCAGTCACCGATATGTTCAAGACTGAAGCTTTATTCATACATTGTAATTACTTTTCACAATATAAATGTTGCCAACTTACATACTAAATCAGTATCATAGGTGTCTCAGACGATTCCCGACAACTTTCAGACAATGCATGCTGTTCTCATCTATTTATAAAATAGGTAATGTCGAGACAACAGCTGATTGGTCGAAATCTAGTTGGGGTAATGACTAGAAATGTTCCAATTATTTTAACCAATCAGCAGTCTTCTTTTTTATGGCTCCCGTGTGTAGCTCTCTAGAATGGAGGTTTGACCAAAATGGATAATTTGTACGAAAATTGGTGGAAATTGAGACGGTTGGAATTCATCTTTCAAATGCAAGTTACTAACATTTGTCTTGTAAAAAGTAATAACACACTTATATAAATATATGCTGGTGTCTTTACTTTGGCGTGACAATGTATTAATAAAGCCACTCAAAATAAAGTAATGAGATTTGTTAAAGTTGCACTTGCTGTTATATCAGTCATTCTCTATCTGGTAATGTAATAAAAAAGAAAGCAAATCCATTGCAGTATTTGTCATTAAGAAAATTGTGCATTTGATTCCATAGTAATTGTATTGTACTGGAAAAAAATATATTCTAGTTTATAGTCTTAATTACCACAGAATATCACCTTCAATTCTTTTATGAGTAATATGTCATGTGTTAAAATATTGAAGAAGAGCACGTCTTTGTACAAACCAACGAGTAATTGCGTCAGTTAATTTAACAGGAAAAAAACATATGTTGCAAGTATACCAATTTCTTCTAACGACAATTAACATTGTATAAAACAAATTCTGCAAGAAAAACATTTGTAACCGTTAGAATCAATTAATCTTGAATAATAATCATTAGAGATATTGTGGTGTTATCTGTCTGTTTGAGGAAAACGTACAAATTTGTATTAAAAACAAAAAAGCCAGTACCAGATTCAGTAGATGCCTGTAAAGACCTCTCATTGCTTTGTGATAATGAACAAAAAAATCTATTGTTTGCAATGAATTGGATAGTTTACTATTCGTGTCGTCAATTGGATTGGTAATATAGATTTCTCTCTCAGGGAGACCGTCGTCTTCTTAGGTAATGTCTTCATAGAAAGATCAATTGTAATATAACTTTCCATTTGTATACGAAAACATTTTAGCAGCCAAGGTGTAAAGTTTTATGTTTAAATTGAAACTTATACCGTAGACAAACATTTCATGTGTAAGCTATTCCAAGATGAAAGTTTGCTGCAACGATTCAATAATCTCTTTCTCTTTCAATTGCTTCCCTTAATTCAAAAGCGTTTGATGTTTTCTATTCCTCTATGTCTTGGCTTTCTGTATTTTTTTATTTTTAATTTTTTTTTTTTTTTTTTTGGGGGGGGGGGTGTTTTTGTTGTTGTTGTTGTTGTTTTGTTTTTTTCCTGATTCCATTTTTTAATTTGTATCCTTGTATTCGTTGATAATACAAAACTTATATTGGTGGGGGGGGGGGGTCACATATTGCTTTGCTTATCATGTTCTTGATGCTGTTTAGGTTACTGATGACACAAATTACTATTTCATCATGCTTTAAAACTTTTTGCTTCATGCTCCAATGTGTTGATTTCTTTTTTCTTCTACAGTTGTTGCTATCTAGAAACTCGTATTCGTTCACAAACTTCAAAGTGTGCATGCTTCCTTATACTTTATTGTGCTATCTCCTTTTATTGCAATGGTAAAATACTTTCAGCTGGTTTTCCAATTGTTAAACAATTCATTATATCTTTTCCATTTCACGATTACATACTTTTATCATTCATCCCTTTTGGGGTTTTTTTTTATATATTTTCAACTTTGTATATTATCATTTTGTTCGCCATATTCAGATAGCACTTGTTTGTAACACATGCCCTCTATATATATCTCCCTTCAAATCTTCCAGTTCGTAAACGACTATGTCGCCTAAAATTATTTGCATGATTTTAAATATTTCCTCTGTAACATTAGAAAGGTAGCCCTTTTCAAAAATTGTTTTGTATTTTTAAATTCTTACTGTTTCACCTACATTAATTTAAGGCATTCCAAAGTATCTGTTTTCAAGTAACCGTATAGATTTACTCATACTTTCAATCTATTTTCTTTTTGCTTGCTTCAACCGGAGTAATGTCTATTTGATCTGTGATGTGTGCTATTGTATCCCTCAATTAAAACGTCAACCCATTTTCTGGTTTATTTTGAATGAAAAAAACGTCCATATTCTTGTCGGTAGAGTTCTGTTAACCTTATCACCACAGATGCCAGTTTGTGTCTAAGTAAGTTGCACAACTTTTTCCTTCATCAGTCTGTATCTTTTTAGGGTTTAGCACTTGAAAAATTTATCCTGAAGTATCGCGTGTATCATCTTCCTTTTTTCTTTTCACTTTTTCAGTCCAAGTGTATTTCTAAGCATTATATATATATATATATATATATATATATATATATATATATATATATATATATATATATAAGTATCATGAGTTCCTTGGGGTTTGTTTTGGGACTACTTCGTTTTTTATATATATTAATGACACATCAGACAACTTTATACGTCGCCCACGTTTGTTGCTGGTGCCTCATCTTTGTATTGCGGCAGTAGTTCAATGTTGAATATGCAACATACGATGTATCAGGAATTTCGTCAATTTCATCAATGGTCATTAAACCGATTTTTAAAACTTGAATCGTGACAAAAAACTTCTTGTATGTTGTTTTCTTTTTGTAATAATGGTCTCGTTTGACGATGAATGAACTCAGTATCAACTGAATTGATAACCACAAACGTTAAGAAATTACTTGTACGATTTGATTATAAATACATGTAGTATATACAAAACAATCGTATTAGTACCGCAAACAAGCAACTGGCCATGCTTCGCAAGCTTAAATATACACCATAATGATCAACTCTCAATACAATTACAATTTATTTGACATTCGTTTGACTGATCCTTAATATGTTTGCGAAGTGTTTGCTAATCTCACTGAATTTGACTCATGTAGACTATAAAAAGTTCAAATTGAAGCAGCCATAATTGTTACAGGCTTGCCGGTCAATTTTGATGAAAACGCTCTTTTCTTTGAATCGGGATGGGAGAAACTTTAAAATCAAGAAGATATTTTTACAATTTATGTATGTTCTTTAAAATCGGGAATGGTATAGCCCCGCCATATTTGTTGGAAATTCTTCCTCCTCTGGTAGAGGAATTATTTAATTACCTCCCTTCGTGATAGACATAAAATAACTTAACTTCTATGCCGTCAAGGCTCGAACTCTTTTCTTGATTTTTCTTTCCGAGTACCCTCCCTTTTGAATGTCTAGAATCGCCGTCCTTGTGCGACCTAACAATGAAAACGGACCAAAATATTTTACTCGAGGACATAGAAAATTTAATATTACTCTAACCAAACTTAGATAAAGTCCTAGTAGTTTGAAAGCTGAGCAATACTGAGTGAACCTAACACATAATCCCTCCTTTTCATGGGGATTCCAGTTTGAAACCTCAACACACTTTTTCTTTGATTGTCTCAAATTACCAACAACCCAAGAACATAAAATGACATAGTTTTTATATATTATATCGTTTCTTCCTGTCCCTAACTTCAAACTTTTGAATATGGTAGCACTTTTATTCTCCAACTGATAATGAATTTATCCTAAAACAAACCCAAATTTATATTCTGGAAATTCATAGATTCGATTGATCATTTTTTATTTGTATTTATTTATTTTTTTATTTATTTATTTGCTTTTAATTCAGTCTACTTTTCATTTTCCCCCTAATCTTTATTCTTTCTTTCTTTCTTCTTCTTTCTTTCTTCTAAATAATACAGAAAAGTATTCTGGTATTTTCCTTGTATGGTATTTTTATCTTTACATAGTACCGTCTCTTTTACATTGATATATATGAATAATACTTGCAAGGGATATGACACTTGATAACTTCAAGGCAATAAAACGTTGTGAAAAGTTTTTGATTCTTTGCAGCCAAAGTTGCTGATGTGTTTTCATGTGTTCTATGGCCAAACCCCCACTCCCATGCACAATAACAATTAAACGAAACTATTTTTTGATACTTAATTTGAGTTCAAATTACAGCGGCAATTTCAATTTTTTCGTCGGTGCGGAAGTTTTGAAAAGTCATCGATAATTATACCAATTATCTCAAAATATTTTGTATTCTTGAAATATAATTGTTGGGTTCAATAACCGACGTCTTGGATATAAATGCCCGTTAAGTTCGGCCTTTCCTTCAGAAACAATTTGCGTGTGTAACTGTCTTTCATACAATACACTAAAACATTAAACCTGGTTCATTTCCATAATCATAGGTAAAGAAATAGATGGTAGCATTAATACATTTATTATATTTGATAGCTAACCTACATATATTGTGCTTTGCTTCTATACTGTACAGCACAACTTACCTTCATATACTCAAATCTACCAGCCTTGGGGTTTCCTTAAAAACATATATTTTACAACTTATCTTCATATATTCAAATTTACCAGCTGGTTTCCATTCTATATCTATGTCTTACAGCTTACCTTTCTATACTCATATTTACCAGCTTGTGTTTCTCATTACTGTCTTCATACTTATATCTTACTGTTAATCTTCTTTTACTCAAACTTTACATACTAGTAACTTTAAAATTAGCAACCTATTTTCTTATTGGTCATTCCATTTTACCGCATATATACAATTGAACATGCACATTGCAACCTCACATAACGGTTACTTCCACCGCATAACAAAATCTCCCATCGAGTCAGACCTGGTTTTTCATTGTCTTCATTTCAAGTACATATTTAACTTCTATCTGCCACCTGCTTTATCCAGTCAAAATGTGTCCATTCCCTAGGTGACTGATTAAGGAAGCTGCGTAGACATTCTAAAAAACAGGAGTATATAAAACTTTCTAATTAATAACGACTCTCATATATTCATATATATACATATATATATATATATATAGATAGATAGATAGATAGATAGATAGATAGATATTGCTAATTTATTTGTTATTTATACTCTATCTCTTTGCTAGATAGACCGTGTTTCCCATAGTTTTAGCAAAATGTTTCAATGTCTTCCGTTAGATGCCATTTTATCTCTGCATTTTATGAATAGAACAGTATATTTTATCCTATTGAAGATTTCAATGTGAATTTATTTCATTAGAGTTAACAAAAAAGAGATAAGCTAATTATGATACATCAATTGCACTTTGATAATAATTAAAAATAAAATCATACTTTTTGTACTAAAAAACTAAATAAACTTGCACACTTTTAGGCGCATGCGTACGTCTCTGTGTACATTCTATACAATTCCTCTGCATTTCCTCAGGTATTGGAGTGACAGATCCTAACTTCTCGTTAGGTGGTATGGGATCAGACATGGCCGGGATGGGCGTAGGTATGGCTGGAGATATGGCTGGAACAGGCGGAGGTATGGGAGGAGAATTTGCTGGAATGGGCGTGGAGATGGGCGGATCGATGGGCGGAGGTGGAGGAGGTGGAGGAATGAGCGGAACAATGAGTGGAGGAGGCGGAATGGGAGGTGGCATCGGTATGCTCTCAGGTAACTTGAAAATTAAGCGCTCTAGAATTATACATGATAGTTATAATAAAGGCAAAAACTCATTATAGAATTATACATGATAGTTATAATAAAGGCAAAAACTCATTATAGAATTATACATGATAGTTAGAATAATATAGCCAAAAACTCATTATAGAATTATACATGATAGTTATAATATACCCAAACACTCATTATAGAATTATATCTGATAGTTATAATAAAGGCAAAAACTCATTATAGAATTATACATGATAGTTATAATATAGCCAAAAACTCATTATAGAATTATACATGATAGTTATAATAATATAGCCAAAAACTCATTACAGAATTATACATGATAGTTATAATATGATCAAAAACTCATTATAGAATTATACATGATAGTTATAATAATATAGCCAAAAACGCATTATAGAATTATACATGATAGTTATAATATAGCCAAAACGCATTATAGTCATCAAATAACAATCAAATTTATATAACAATTGTTTAAACCCTTAAGGAAATGTTGACATATTCTGTTCAATAGAAACAAGTAGGAAGTTTGGTATAAATCAAATGAATTTTGCATTCAAGGCTATAAATAATGACATTAGTATTTTTGATGAGCCATTTGATACAAAGGCAAATTAGTACTATCGATGAGTCATTTGATACAAAGGCAAATTAGTACTATCGATGAGTCATTTGATACAAAGGCAAATTAGTACTATCGATGAGTCATTTGATACAAAGGCAAATTAGTGCTATTGATGAGCCATTTGATACAAAGGCAAATTAGTACTATCGATGAGTCATTTGATACAAAGGCAAATTAGTACTATTGATGAGTCATTTGATACAAAGGCAAATTAGTACTATTGATGAGCCATTTGATACAAAGGCAACTTAGTACTAATGAGGAGCCATTTGATACAAAGGCCAATTAGTACTATCGATGAGTCATTTAATACAATAACAAATTAGTACTATTGCTGAGTCATTTGATACAAAGGCAAATTAGTACTATTGCTGAGTCATTTGATACAAAGGCAAATTAGTACTATTGATGAGTCATTTGATACAAAGGCAAATTAGTACTTTGATGAGTCATTTAATACAAAGGCAAATTTAAGATAAATACTTTCACGACAAAAATGGTTATAAATATTTGTTTTCAATCATTCTGAAAATGAGAACCTTAGCTTTCTTAAATGTATTTTCTTTTTCTCTTTCAGCTGATCTGCTTATGTGGCCCAGTAAGTCTGATACTAATTGCCGATATATACCATTATCGCATGGTCTAATAACGGTTCTTAAATGTTTTTTCTTTGATGTAACATCGTCGATTTATAATCAAGGAATTTCATTTCCTCTGTATGAAATGAAATATTACTGTTTCGTGTGGTTGTAAAACTGTATGAACACTATCCAGTTAACTTTAAAGAACTATTATAGGCAGGGTGGATTATACAAGGTTGAGTAACTGAGCTGTGGCTTTAGCAATTCACAGACATCTTAATAGGCACCTTATCGGTTAGTTATATAGTCTATTGTTTGATAGACAGGCCTGGTCTCACAACTGTTACATAGTTAGATAGTCTATTGTTTGATAGACAGGCCTGGTCTCACAACTGTTACATAGTTACATAGTCTATTGTTTGATAGACAGGCCTGGTCTCACAACTGTTACATAGTTACATAGTCTATTGTTTGATAAACAGGCCTGGTCTCACAACTGTTACATAGTTACATAGTCTATTGTTTGATAGACAGGCCTGGCCTCACAACTGTTACATAGTTACATAGTCTATTGTTTGATAGACAGGCCTGGTCACACAACTGTTACATAGTTACATAGTCTATTGTTTGATAGACAGGCCTGGTCTCACAACTGTTACATAGTTACATAGTCTATTGTTTGATAGAAAGGCCTGGCCTCACAACTGTTACATAGTTACATAGTCTATTGTTTGATAGACAGGCCTGGTCTCACAACTGTTACATAGTTACATAGTCTATTGTTTGATAGAAAGGCCTGGCCTCACAACTGTTACATAGTTACATAGTCTATTGTTTGATAGACAGGTCTGGCCTCACAACTATTCGAGCTAAAAAGACAATGTCTTTCAATTAAAGTTTATTTTGAGCCCTTAAAGAATCAGATTTGTTAAAAGTTTATAGTTTGAAACACATCGAATCATGTAAGATCTTAAAATCCATGGCCTTTCGATCCAAGGCCGCAAGAAGCAGAAAATGGACGAAAGAAAAAATACAAATACTATTCATATTTTAAACTTCACTTGTTTGCCTGTTGCACCATATAGGTATATTCTGCAACAGATCAAAAGGATTACATTTATTTTGCACTTTTCAGGCAACGGGAACTGGTACTATGCATCAGGTATGTCACATCTTTTCCTTGTTTTGTTATATCGGTAACCTGGTCTCCCATGGTAAACGGCTACACTTGATTCTGTCGAAATAAGTTAACGTCAAAAATATTTTATCTGAAGGTTTGTAATTTGCATAGTCCTTGTTGACCCGTGCAGTTCAAGGTTATTTTTATAACCGATAGCTTGTTGGTAGGGGTTATGAAACCAGTATAAACGAAAACTGGTGTCCCTAATGTTCCGATTAATGACAGACCTATTATTATCTCAGATGCCTTGGGAAATAATTTAGAACTATCTCAATGAAAGACTTAATAGATGTATTGGTCTTAATGCTGCATGAAAGAAAAATCGAGCTGGATTAAGAACGGGGTTTCCACAACTGGCAATATATTTGTTCTCCGTGCTTTGATTGATGTCTGAAAAGAAGTTATTTTGTACTTCTGTAGATTTAGAAAAAGCGTTTAATAACGTTTAGCAGGCTTAACTATGGGGCAAACAGTTGTCTAATGGAAGAGATAGAAAATCCTTAGGATTATAAAACAAATATGTATAATGTATAAAGCAAACATGCATAATGTATAAAACAAACATGTATACTGTATAAAACAAATATGGATAAGGTATAAAACAAATACGCGTACAGGAAAGGAGAGAGGAGTACAAGAGAGGCCTCAGTTGTTGTTCAGTCAAATCTTCTTATATGATCCGTATTAAGTAGGTATTCTGTATTTACTAGCTCTAGTGTGTTAGCCTCAATAACTAGGTATTCTGTATTTACTAGCTCTAGTGTGTTAGCCTCAATTACTAGGTATTCTGTATTTACTAGCTCTAGTGTGTTGGCCTCAATAACTAGATATTCTGTATTTACTAGCTCTAGTGTGTTGGCCTCAATAACTAGGTATTCTGTATTTACTAGCTCTAGTGTGTTGTCCTCAGTAACTAGGTATTCTGTATTTACTAGCTCCAGTGTGTTGGCCTCAATAACTAGGTATTCTGTATTTACTAGCTCTAGTGTGTTGTCCTCAGTAACTAGGTATTCTGTATTTACTAGCTCTAGTGTGTTAGCTCAATAACTAGATATTCTGTATTTACTAGCTCTAGTGTGTTGGCCTCAATAACTAGGTATTCTGTATTTACTAGCTCTAGTGTGTTGGCCTCAGTAACTAGGTATTCTGTATTTACTAGCTCTAGTGTGTTAGCTCAATAACTAGGTATTCTGTATTTACTAGCTCTAGTGTGTTGGCCTCAATAACTAGGTATTCTGTATTTACTAGCTCTAGTGTGTTGGCCTCAATAACTAGGTATTCTGTATTTACTAGCTCTAGTGTGTTGGCATCAGTAACTAGGTATTCTGTATTTACTAGCTCCAGTGTGTTGTCCTCAATAACTAGGTATTCTGTATTTACTAGCTCCAGTGTGTTGTCCTCAATAACTAGGCATTCTGTATTTACTAGCTCCAGTGTGTTGTCCCCAATAACTAGGTATTCTGTATTTACTAGCTCCAGTGTGTTGTCCTCAGTAACTAGGTATTCTGTATTTACTAGTATTCTGCATTTACTAACTCTATTGTGTTGGCCTCAGTAACTAGGTATTCTGTATTTACTAGTATTCTGTATTTACTAGCTCTATCGTGTTGGCCTCAATAGCTAGGCATTCTGTATTTACTAGCTCTAGTGTGCTGGCCTCAATAACTAGTTGTTGTGCATTTACTAGCTGTAGTAAGTTGATCTCAGTAACTAGGTATTCTGTATTTACTAGCTCTATCGTGTTGGCCTCAATAATTAGGCATTCTGTATTTACTAGCTCTAGTGTGTTGGCCTCAATGACTAGTTGTTGTGCATTTACTAGCTGTAGTAAGTTGATCTCAGTAACTAGGTATTCTGTATTTACTAGTATTCTGTATTTACTAGCTCTATTGTGTTGGCCTCAATAACTAGGTATTCTGTATTTACTAGCTCCAGTGTTTTAGCCTCAGTAACTAGGTATTCTGTATTTACTAGCTGTAGTGTGTTGGCCTCAATAACTAGGTATTCTGTATTTACTAGCTCTAGTGTGTTAGCCTCAATAACTAGGTATTCTGTATTTACTAGCTCCAGTGTGTTAGCCTCAATAACTAGGTATTCTGTATTTACTAGCTCTAGTGTGTTGGCCTCAATAACTAGGTATTCTGTATTTACTAGCTCTAGTGTGTTAGCCTCATTAACTAGGTATTCTGTATTTACTAGCTCCAGTGTGTTAGCCTCAATAACTAGGTATTCTGTATTTACTAGCTCTAGTGTGTTGGCCTCAATAACTAGGTATTCTGTATTTACTAGCTCTAGTGTGTTAGCCTCATTAACTAGGTATTCTGTATTTACTAGCTCTAGTGTGTTGGCCTCAATAACTAGGTATTCTGTATTTACTAGCTCTAGTGTGTTGGCCTCATTAACTAGGTATTCTGTATTTACTAGCTCTAGTGTGTTGGCCTCAATAACTAGGTATTCTGTATTTACTAGCTCTAGTGTGTTGGCCTCATTAACTAGGTATTCTGTATTTACTAGCTCTAGTGTGTTGGCCTCATTAACTAGGTATTCTGTATTTACTAGCTCTAGTGTGTTGGCCTCAATAACTAGGTATTCTGTATTTACTAGCTCTAGTGTGTTGGCCTCATTAACTAGGTATTCTGTATTTACTAGCTCCAGTGTGTTGTCCTCAATAACTAGGTATTCTGTATTTACTAGCTCCAGTGTGTTGTCCTCAATAACTAGGTATTCTGTATTTACTAGCTCCAGTGTGTTGTCCTCAATAACTAGGTATTCTGTATTTACTAGCTCCAGTGTGTTGTCCTCATTAACTAGGTATTCTGTATTTACTAGCTTTAGTGTGTTGGCCTCAATAACTAGGTATTCTGTATTTACTAGCTCTAGTGTGTTAGCCTCATTAACTAGGTATTCTGTATTTACTAGCTCTAGTGTGTTAGCCTCATTAACTAGGTATTCTGTATTTACTAGCTCTAGTGTGTTGGCCTCAATAACTAGGTATTCTGTATTTACTAGCTCCAGTGTGTTAGCCTCATTAACTAGGTATTCTGTATTTACTAGCTCTAGTGTGTTGGCCTCAATAACTAGGTATTCTGTATTTACTAGCTCCAGTGTGTTAGCCTCATTAACTAGGTATTCTGTATTTACTAGCTCTAGTGTGTTGGCCTCAATAACTAGGTATTCTGTATTTACTAGCTCCAGTGTGTTAGCCTCAATAACTAGGTATTCTGTATTTACTAGCTCTAGTGTGTTGGCCTCAATAACTAGGTATTCTGTATTTACTAGCTCCAGTGTGTTAGCCTCATTAACTAGGTATTCTGTATTTACTAGCTCTAGTGTGTTGGCCTCAATAACTAGGTATTCTGTATTTACTAGCTCCAGTGTGTTAGCCTCAATAACTAGGTATTCTGTATTTACTAGCTCTAGTGTGTTAGCCTCATTAACTAGGTATTCTGTATTTACTAGCTCTAGTGTGTTGGCCTCAATAACTAGGTATTCTGTATTTACTAGCTCTAGTGTGTTAGCCTCATTAACTAGGTATTCTGTATTTACTAGCTCTAGTGTGTTGGCCTCAATAACTAGGTATTCTGTATTTACTAGCTCTAGTGTGTTGGCCTCAATAACTAGGTATTCTGTATTTACTAGCTCTAGTGTGTTAGCCTCATTAACTAGGTATTCTGTATTTACTAGCTCTAGTGTGTTGGCCTCAATAACTAGGTATTCTGTATTTACTAGCTCTAGTGTGTTAGCCTCAATAACTAGGTATTCTGTATTTACTAGCTCTAGTGTGTTAGCCTCAATAACTAGGTATTCTGTATTTACTAGCTCTAGTGTGTTAGCCTCAATAACTAGGTATTCTGTATTTACTAGCTCTAGTGTGTTAGCCTCATTAACTAGGTATTCTGTATTTACTAGCTCTAGTGTGTTGGCCTCAATAACTAGGTATTCTGTATTTACTAGCTCTAGTGTGTTAGCCTCATTAACTAGGTATTCTGTATTTACTAGCTCTAGTGTGTTGGCCTCAATAACTAGGTATTCTGTATTTACTAGCTCTAGTGTGTTAGCCTCAATAACTAGGTATTCTGTATTTACTAGCTCTAGTGTGTTAGCCTCAATAACTAGGTATTCTGTATTTACTAGCTCTAGTATGTTGGCTTCAAATAGTAAAGACTGTTGTAAATGTCAGTCTAGCAGTCTGTACTATTTTAATTATTCTTGGTTAGCTCCACATTCTGTTATCACCTGTGACCAATAGCAGGACCAGTACTTGTTACCTGGCGTTAGTATCACATACAACATGTCGCTTTTTTGAGACCTTAAGACAGCTCAATCCCACAAACTGTCTGGACTTACAAGCATGGGGAATATATATGTTTAGCTTTTTAAATAACTCGGATGTGTCACTTATGTGTAAATCAGATGTGTCACTTATATGTAACTCAAAGTTTGATTGTAGCTTCCTGTAAGTTATGGCAATTTGCATTGAATATATATTTTTTAATTTATTGCCAATTAGGAAGGCTTTTCTTACTTATGCAAATGAACGCAAGCAGCTCTTAGAGTAAATAGTGTAACTATCAATTAGTCATACAAAATTATTATTTCCCGTGTTCCAGCTACCATATGTAAATCTGATTCGAGGGTTCGGACTTGTTTTGTCAACTTATGTATTGTTTATGGAAGAAAAACAATGGCTTCATTTTATCACATTATACATCTCGATTTATTAGTCATTCATACTTGTGCAATTTAATATTTTTCAGGTCCAATCAAAGTCGGCTACAGAGGTAAAATAAATTATTCGTGCAATTGTGTGTATGTGTATGAAATCGTAATTTGCACTGTAGATTTCATTTTTTTTAAATTCAAAAAAGTACATAAATTTACCAAAAATACAAAACAGCACATCAGCACAAAAAACTACGATTAAAGAACGTATATCAAATCAAGTTTCTACAAAAAACTACGATTAAAGAACGTATATCAAATCAAGTTTCTACAAAAAAAGAGAAAGGTGATTTATGCTCGGCATGGACATTATTTAATTTTTATACTCAAATATTTGTGTTATTCTACTGAATATTGTTCTTAGAAATATATGCACACTTTTTATATCTGATGAAATGCTACCGCACATTATAAATATTTATACGTTCAAGAGATACAAAAGCTTCTGACCTACTTCGTACGTTTAAAGACTGAAAAATCTATTTTGCTGTATGGCACGAGAAGAGTATTAAGGGAATATATCTATTCCACATTTTCGTGGCCAGTCCCATATTAAGGAGATGTAGATGACA
Source organism: Margaritifera margaritifera (assembly GCA_029931535.1). Taxonomy (NCBI): domain Eukaryota; kingdom Metazoa; phylum Mollusca; class Bivalvia; order Unionida; family Margaritiferidae; genus Margaritifera; species Margaritifera margaritifera. The sequence continues at coordinate 1,700,658 of JAQPZY010001267.1, read as the reverse complement.
TTTATTAATTACTTCAATTCAAAATATCTGTATAACACTGTTTAATGTAACGTATGTACTCGTGTATAAGTCGGGCCCAATTGCAAACTGCATAGACCCAGATCTGCCGTTGCATAATGCGCCGGCGGGTCTATGCAGTTTGTTACGACTAATAAGTAGAACATACACCAGATATCATGATCTGCCTGTGCATTATGCGATGGTAGATCAGGGTCTATGTTGCTTGCAGCTGGACTTGTATTTATAAGCGAGTACATACGGCATATTACATATCTTTGGATGATATAGTAAACGTCATGTGCGAACTAATTGTAAAATTATTATTTGGCTATCGTTTGTTTCTCAGTATGAGACATAATCATCACTTTGTCTTATACAATTATTATTATTATTATTATTATTATTATTATTATTATTATAGTATGTCCAGTTTTGTCACAAAGGGTTGATGCGTGTGGAAAAGGGCCTATGACCCCATGTGCACCTATTTGCCTTCGATTTCCCGCAGCAAAGTGTGTGTAAGTATAAATTATATTTTGTCTATTTTTGTACACTGCATTAATAGAAGATTTATTCAATTAAAAAAAAAACTTTCAAAAGGAATTTTAAATAAATCCAGTATTACACAGCCGATCATAATATTCAAATCATCGTACAGAATGCATTGAAATTTTGGCGCCTTAAGGACAGATTGGAAAAGAGTTTTTCGATTCTCCAGCACTAAAACAATTATAAGCTTAAAGAAGATTTTCTCTGAAATAAAGTGGAAAATAAATGTGACGATACTTAAAAATTTACCAATTCAATATTTTTCAACTAATTACAACTTTGCATCACCACAAATGTTTATTGGTTTATACCAACTCCATATCATCAGTGCATATATGTATGTATGTATGTATGTATGTATGTATGTATGTATGTATGTATGTAGGTATGTAGGTAGGTAGGTAGGTATGTAGGTATGTAGGTAGGTAGGTATGGACACATTCATATTGTTATATACTTGTTCCATTCTTGATGGATTGTTTTCCTTAATATATATTACATTATCGATATTAAATGTATGTATTATATAACAGGGTAAATCCATGTGGAGGATGTTTTGCGGAGTGGTATTTCAACCGACGAAGAGTTGTTGATTGTGATTAAAGAACTTCAGAAATATCACGGTACGAAAATTTCAGACATCACAATTTTTCAAACATTTCATCTATCTATATGTACAACTAAAGATAAATTTGAATAATTTCTATTTTCTTATTGTGATTAAAAAAAACAACCTGTCTTTAGATTTTAAGGATTGTTTTATGTCTAGCAAATTTTGTACAACGAATGATTTGAATCGAGGTCCAAGCTCTGTGTTGTGTTCTTTATCATGCGGCAACACAAGGCCTATGAGGATCAAAGTTTTGTTGTTGCTCTTCTTCTTGACGATCTTAGGACTCAATATTTCAATAAGACTTGGGGAAAAAACACATTGCCAAAATAGGAGTCTGATCCAACTACTTTTAAAGTTTCTCTCTCTCTCTCTCTCTCTCTCTCTCTCTCTCTCTCTCTCTCTCTCTCTCTCTCAACAATATAAAAAAAAAAACACAGACAGAAACAAACACCACCTACAACTCGGTTGAGGGTGCATACCCTCAATTAATGCCTTTAAAGCAAGGTTAAACAAATCCTACTCAGGTCGTCCACCAATATATAGTGCTGTTTGCAATCAATAAGAAACTGGAAATAGAATGGTCTCATAAAAGACAATAAAAAGCTCTTTAAAAAAAACTATTGTTTACATGTACATTGTCCACATTTGGCTCTCAGATCTTTATGGACTCTATGAAAAATTTGCTATTGTAAACGTGACACCAGAGTGTGTGCATGTTAACGTTACAGCAGAATGTATGCATGTAAAGATGACAGCAGAGTGTGTGCATGTAAACGGGACAGTAGTGCATGTGCATTTTAAACTTTTCTCCACATACAGATAATACTGTCACTATTTCTTGAGAACCAATATTTCAGCATGATTACTGAACACTATAATTGTGTTGCAAACATTCCTGATGGTCTCTGATGAAGTCAGTTTTGTACTGTCTGTTTTAATCGGACCCTTTTTACTAAAGATTCATTTCCTCCAAAACAAATACTAGACTTGAATAATAATAGTTCTTTCCTGGATACTTACTAAGTACCAATCATGATAGCCATACCCACAAAATGTTCCAAGAGTATACTCCATATTTTATCTTTTTTTTTAAGGGAAGCCCATTGATTGTCAAGAGTGTCCTGTATACATTATCTTTTTGTAAACGAGAAATCCATTCATTGTTTATGCATGAACAGACTTGCAACAAAAAGAAAAGAAGTAATCTGGGGGTTTTCTAAGAATCTGGTATGACCTAAAAGGCGATATATCTATGTATGGCAATATTTTTAGAATCAGACCCTTTTTACTAAAGATTCATTTCACCCACAACTAATATTAGACTGGAATAATAGCTGTTTTCATGGTACTTACTAATATTAGACTGGAATAATAGCTCTATTCTGGGTACTTCCTAGCTTCCATTCATGACAACCATACCTACGAATCATCCATGAATGTCCAGTATTTTTTGTTTTTGCTTTTTCGTTGGGGTGGTAACCCCAGTTAATGTTTAGGGTTTGGGTTAGGTCTCTGATGAAGAACAGACTTGTTTTGGGGGTTTACAAGAATTTGGTATGGTCCTTAAGGTACAATATCTTAGTCGTGGTCCTCTTTGTATACCGCTGTCAATATTGGGCATAATTGTTAATGTCTATAGAACATACAATCAATGACACAGAAAAGATAGATACGGCTTAATCATCTCATGAGGGGTAACATACAAAAAATTACTTGCACGAGAGTTTCGTCTGGGTTACCATTTACCCGTGCTATTTTTGTAATTGATAAAGGTCTCAGTAGGTAGAAAATGTGTGTCATCTCCAGAGCATTTTGGTGTCCAATTCATTATTGTATGACTATATTTTAAGAGAGGGACAGAGTATGTGTGTGTACATTATGGAATTGTGCATTTAGAGAATGGAATGTTCTTAAATTGCCGTTCATGTCAATTTTATAGTCCATGTCACCCTTGACCTCTTTAACTTCGTAAGGACCTTTCCACTGAACTAGTAACTTGTTTGTGCTAGTAGGAACAAGCAGTACCACCTGATCTCCCACGACAAATTTCCTATTTAGCGCTCTGCTGTTATAATACTTGGCATATCTGCGTCCCGATTTCATTAGTTCATCACGTGCCATCTGGCATGTACTCTCTAGTTTCTCTCGCAGATCTAACACGTACTGGTAGGTAGTTTTTATTTCGTCGCTCGCAACGTCACCTGTCCAAAGTTCGCGTAGGATCCGCATCGGGCCTCGAACTGTTCTTCCGTACAGCAATTCGAAGGTGAAAACCCTAAACTTTCTTGCGGTACTTCACGGTACGCGAACAGAACCGCGTTCAAATAACGGTCCCAGTCTTGCGGACGTTCCGCGCACATTTTTCGTAGCATATATTTTAGGGTACCATTAAACTTCTCTACCAGTCCATTGCACATCGGATGGTATTGTGTAGTGTTCAGCTGTTTGATGGACAACAGCCTACTTATTTCACCCATGAGGTCAGAGGTGAATTGGGCACCACAATCCGTAAGGATTTCTTCTGGCACCCCTACCCTACTGAAGATGTCAACCAATGCTTCAGCCACCCGTTCCGTTTCAATAGTTGGTAACGCTACGGCTTCGGGGTATCTGGTTGCGTAATCCACGAGAGTAAGAATATACCTGTTCTTCCTTTCGGTAACAGGTTGTATTGGTCCTACAATATCCACCGCCACTCTTTTAAACGGCGTATCTATTAATGGCATCTGTCCTAAGGAAACTCTCGTGACCCTTCCCTTAGATATGGTTTTCTGGCATACGTCACAAGACCGACAGAACCGTGTGACATCGCCATTAACACCAGACCAGTAGAATTCAGCGACTACTCTGCTGGAGGTCTTCGCCTTACCCAGGTGTCCTGCCATGCTAGACTCATGTGCCACCCTAAGTACATGAGATCTGTATCTCTGGGGTACGACTACTTGCCAATACCTCTTACCCTCCGGAGTGGTAAACTCCCTAAGAATTAGCTCGTTCCTCCGAACGAATCTCGAACTGCCCCAACCCTTGCAGTGTTTACTTGCGCCGGACGCGATTTTCTCTACAATAGTTTTGATGGATTCGTCGCGTTCTTGCTCTTGTTTGAACTCGTCACGCGAAATTCAGGAGATCGACTCAGGGACTTTTAATTTCTGAAACGCGTTTTTCTCTCGCCGGGTTTGTGCTCTCGTTTCGACTGCCTGGGCCAAATGTGTCCTAAAATCTGCCATGGTTGGAAGACGGGAACCTTCAACATTACCGATCGTCAGATCGTAAATAGGGTTTTCCATACAAAGGGCATCCCACTTATACTCTACACACATTCACAAAAGAAAACGTGGTCATTAAATAAAGCAATTTGCATGACCGTATTTCAAGAAAAGCGAACAATTAGACTCCTGTCATTTTTAATTAACAATTTGGAAAGTCACGCTTGATCGTACCTTGCATGCTTCTCGATCAGTCACTCATCAAATTTGTTTCATTTAGTAATGAATGTCCCTTCTTATTTCAGGTGGGAAATTTTCCGATGAAAATGTTATACCCTTGGATAACCAATAAGCGTGAAGAAGCATACCATAACATGGGCCTGTATATCATCAATACAAAAGTATTGTTTCATCGTTTTCGATGTATCATGTAATGCATAGTGCTCTATGAGCACAGATGTAAACAGATTCATTTAATTCCGTCACCATTTATGAATTCAAACAAATAATGAAATTTAAAAGAAAAGTTTCAAGACCTGATATTTCAAAATTTGCTATGGAAAATTAAAGAAGAAAGGCAAGTCAGTTGTATGTCGTTTTTGTCCTATATTGTCCATCGTACTTTACATTTGATGACATTAGTGACAAGATTTTCTCAGAAATCTGTTATTAGTACTTATCTTGACAATGGTCTTATTTTAAATGTATTGGGAATCATACATTTTATTCACTAATCATTGCCGAAGTAACAAGAATTGTGATTTCCTTAATGTATAGTAATGTATAGAGAACATGAATGAAAATATGCACTCTACCTCTCCATATCGAGATGTATGCATGCATTTAATTGGTACAAAAAACTAAACGATAATTTAAATTTAAATTTGATCAAGAAACTAATTCTACAGTATATATATATATATATATATATATATAGAGAGAGAGAGAGAGAGAGAGAGAGAGAGAGAGAGAGAGAGAGAGAGAGAGAGCGAGAGAGAGAGAGAGAGAGAGAGAGAGAGAGAATTACAAATATACACCAAACAGAGCGGAAAGTGCTATCCCTGGATTCTACAGGAGAATGTTTGATAACATTAACAGAATTTTTAAATACGAATAAATAATATTATCATACAGGTTAGCGAATTTTAATTCGTACTACAAATATACACCAAACAGAGCGGAAAGTGCTATCCCTGGAGTCTACAGGAGAATGCTTGATAACATTAACATAATTTTAAAATACGAATAAATCATATCATCATCCAGGTCAGAGAATTTTAATTCGTTCGAATTAAAATTATCTAACCTGTATGATAATATTATATATTTGCATATATATATATATATATATATATATATATATATATATATATATATATATATATATATATATATATATATATATATATATATATATAAGTGTAACATGATGATATGACAGCCCGTTCAGCGTGATTATAATTGCGTCAATTATGTTGCCAAATTATTACGTTCATTTTCATCATATGTTCTAAAAAAAAAAAGCAAATTCCGAAAAAATTCAGATGCCACATGCTCTAAATGACACCTGTTTTTAGATATAGTCCTGCATGAAAACTACACATGCCCTAAATGGCAGCATTTTCAGATGTGGTCCCACATGCAATGGTCCCACATGCAAACTACACTTTTGAAAAGATTAGTAAAACCGAATAATTGTACATTTTCCTGTCGTTTTTTTTTTTTTGTTTTTTTTTTTTGTGACATTAGCGAAACTTTAAAATATTGAACCTCGCTGAAATCAGAAGAATGAGATGCTACATAGTTCATCGTGTATTTTACAAAACAAAACTAGTGCAACTGCATTGGCTCGCCATCACAAATCCCCACCCTATATCCCAGGTACAAACCCCCACCCCCAAACAGTGACCCCAGGGTCATAATAGAAAATCCGTTATGTATATGATGGGCCTTCCTGCTATTGCTGCATATATAAAAAGTTTACTCAGAAATTATTTGAAAATGTCATTGTAATTTAAATTTGTGTACATCTAACCTTTGACCCATCTACCATGGACCTCTGGGGTGGGAACCAAGGATGATGCACCCCTCTTATTGCAAATGGCTATCCCGAGAGCAACATAACTGCAAAGCTTCGCGAAAATTTACCCAGAGGTTTAGGAGTAGATGTAGTAATAGACAGACGGACGGATGGAGGGTATCACAATATCCCCACTAAAGAATGGGGATAATTATCTATACTGCTGAAATGAACCTCAGTTTTTTTGAGCAGCATTTAATAAATACTTAACAATCCTCCAAATACTGACCCCAACTGCACTATGTTGAAAGGCATTCATCACTTCTAAAATGATAACGCTATCTATCAGTTAACATACCTTAAAAAGTTATGTTTCCGTTATGTGAAAACATTTGGTTTACTCGGACATTGTCCAAAGTCATGTGTTCTCAAAATTTCTCAACGCCAGCATTTGACCAATTATTTAAATGAAGCTTACTCAGTTCGTGCCGTAAGTGATGCTTTGATTCGGTTTGGTGTTTTACGGCACAGCAACACAAATAGGTTATCTAATGCCGAGACAATTGGAGTAAAGTGCCTTGCCCAAATATTCACCACGGCAGATGACCCGGTCTGATCCAATGGTAGAATTCAAACACGAACCCTTTCTGTTGCGAGTCCAGCCATCGCGGCTTAAGTGATGCAATTATTTTTTTTGTGATACATATTTCTTCAAAAGCAAAACAAGAAATGTTAAAGGCTTTGTATCCAAAGTAAAGAAATTAAATAACAACTTCTGATTATTAAATAGAAAAGATGGCACCAAACATATAGAGATGGATATCAACATGGTTTTTAACCAATATGCAGTCTAGTATATTTGAGTCCATAAGAATTTTTTTTTCAAAATTCTTAAGTAATGAAATTATATCATATATGAATTTTTTCTCGATATAAATAAATATCCATTTCCTGCTGATTCAAAGTACTCCTCCTCAAAGTCTAATAATGTCTGCTAGAAGGTCCATCCGTGCGTCAAGCATGTCTGCTGTCATCATTCCACCTGTGATAATAATAATAATAATAATAATAATAATAATAATAATAATAATAATAATAATAATATTAATAATAATAATATTAAATACTGTCACGATTGAAAACAATTTAAGGAGGATTTTATTACAGGTGTTTCCTTACTGTTTCTAATATTAAAAGACCTAGTTTTGCAAGATAACAGCCTAATAATCTACGTGGTCTTAAGCGGTTCCTGCTCTTGCTATCTGAATATCGTAACAGGTACGGTAAATCGTCTTGCTATCTGAGTATCGTAACAGGTACGGTAAATCGTCTTGCTATCGGAGTATCGTAACAGGGTACAGTAAATCGTCTTGCTATCTGAGTATCGTAACAGGTACGGTAAATCGTCCTGCTATCTGAGTATCGTAACAGGTACGGTAAATCGTCCTGCTATCGGAGTATCGTAACAGGTACGGTAAATCGTCTTGCTATCTGAGTATCGTAACAGGTACAGTAAATCGTCTTGCTATCTGAGTATCGTAATAGGTACGGTAAATCGTCTTGCTATCTGAGTATAGTAACAGGGTACGGTAAATCGTCTTGCTATCTGAGTATCGTAACAGGGTACGGTAAATCGTCTTGCTATCGGAGTATCGTAACAGGGTACGGTAAATCGTCTTGCTATCTGAGTATCGTAACAGGTACGGTAAATCGTCTTTAAAGCTGGACCTCCATAATAAAATGGTAGCATTCCGGAATAATTAATCATGGGTACATTTTATTGATTAGGTTCAATTAGATACAAACTTTTAACTCCTAACGTTAAGTCTTCACTCTGGTGACACATTTAATTGTAAATACACAAAGACAACAATTTATATGACCGTTTTAGTCAGAAGATAAACAAAATCCTAAAATAAATATAAAATTAAATATTTACCAGGAAAAGTAAACAAAATCCTAAAATAAATACCAAGTTTATTATTTACCAGGGAAAGTAAACAAAATCCTAAAATAAATACCTAGTTTATTATTTACCAGGGAAAGTAAACAACAAAATCCTGAAATAAATATCAAGTTTATTATTAACTTGGGGAAGTAAACAACAAAATCCTGAAATAAATATCAAGATTATTATTTACCAGGGAAAGTAAACAACAAAATCCTGAAATAAATATCAAGATTATTATTTACCAGGGAAAGTAAACAACAAAATCCTGAAATAAATATCAAGATTATTATTTACCAGGGAAAGTAAACAACAAAATCCTGAAATAAATATCAAGATTATTATTTACCAGGGAAAGTAAACAACAAAATCCTGAAATAAATATCAAGATTATTATTTACCAGGGAAAGTAAACAACAAAATCCTGAAATAAATATCAAGATTATTATTTACCAGGGAAAGTAAACAACAAAATCCTGAAATAAATATCAAGATTATTATTTACCAGGGAAAGTAAACAACAAAATCCTGAAATAAATATCAAGATTATTATTTACCAGGGAAAGTAAACAACAAAATCCTGAAATAAATATCAAGATTATTATTTACCAGGGAAAGTAAACAACAAAATCCTGAAATAAATATCAAGATTATTATTTACCAGGGAAAGTAAACAACAAAATCCTGAAATAAATATCAAGATTATTATTTACCAGGGAAAGTAAACAACAAAATCCTGAAATAAATATCAAGATTATTATTTACCAGGGAAAGTAAACAACAACGATGGACTTGACTCCTGGGATTTAATATGATGAAATATATTCTGGATGTTTTGTTGAACTGCACATGTCACGTCATTTATTCATGAAAAAATAAAAACAATAAAAAGGTCTTCTTCGATATAAAGTAATTAATTTATCAAAAAATTATGAAAAATTGTATAATCTTTATACTGAGCTTTGCGAAGAACATATAGATAACAATATTATTATAAAATTGTGTGTACCTAGTGTATCAAGTCGGTTTAAAGTCTGGGCTCCATTTATGCGTGAACCTGGTCTGGCCGGTATCCATCGATCTGAAACAAGAGGCTATATTCCAGTGAATTTATTCAGAATATTGATATTTCAAGATATTATTGATATACATCATCGCTATTTGCATTCTTTGATTTACTATGTTGATTTATCCTCTCAGAGCCCGATTCCTGATGAACTTCTAATGATTTGTCGTCTGCTTCACATAAAGCCTTTAATTACTTCAAATTCACTATAAATACTGTGCGTTTCCATACACTTAGTCGATTCTATATAGCAGCGTGTATCTGAAAGGATCCGGTGTATTGCAAAGGTTTTATACATACATACATACATACATACATACATACATACATACATACATACATACATATATATATATATATATATATATATATATATATATATATATATATATATATATATATATATATATGCTACAGTGCAAAGCCTTTTTCAAAAGTTATCAGATTCAAAGTTGTTAACTATGGTAAAGTCTACAACAAGGTGAATATGTAGGACATTAACTCCAGCAAGGTCTTCAGTCTAACATTGTATTCATTTCTTTAACAGCAAGAAACTCTATTGTAACCACATTCAAAAATGACGATGTGACTAAGCATTACAGTGTACTAATCTACAGACCCACTATAGTCAGTGACTCAGCATACGGAGCAAAACTATGCAACATAGAAGCTTGACACTAATTTTGTTCAAGTACATACGGCTGTGTGAAAATCATTGGTCAACTTCCAGCTCAAAAATATAGTATAAGGAGTACAAGGAATTGGATGAGTCAAAATATGCAATATAAAGTTTTTGATGAATAAGATTTTTGTTTGAGAGAGAGAGAGAGAGAGAGAGAGAGAGAGAGAGAGAGAGAGAGAGAAATAAAAGGACATGGGATGCCGGAAACATCTGGAAAATAATATCTTCCCATCCCACCTATCACAAACCCTGTTTTTTCTTTTACCTCCTAGAACTTTGAAGAACGTTTTGCCCCGTAACTGTTATTGATTGTATCGCTTATAAATAATTGCTAATAACAGTGTATTTTTGCAAAGATCCGGTGTATTGCAAAGGTTATGGTTTGTCATATATTTTTCAAAATAGATCTTGCTCTACCTATGTGACAATGATTTCTCCTGTGGTCCAATTCCTTTGCTTGTGTTGTAATTTAAGTGTATTTATGTCTTTGTCTTTGTTTTGAACGTCGTTTTTGATCAGCGAGTCTGATCCGTTGGTCATTGTGTTGTATCTTGTATGTCTAGGTCCAAAGTCGAAGTTAAAAACCAGCGTTTTGTGGCAGTTGGGATGGAAAGATATAATCTTTCATGTTTCCAGCATCCCATGTCCTTTCTCGATAGATCGATCGATTGAAAAGTCTTTTCCATTAAAAACCTTATATTGCATATTTGGACTCATCTAAGTCCGCTGATGATGTTGTTAGGGGTTTTGCAGGCAAATTTTCTATATTTTCCTTGTTTGAATCTCGCAAATAAAAGCTTTGGGGGGGGGGGTGAAAATTGGCAAAGCTTTAATACGCACTGAGATACTGAGCTAAAATGCGGAACACAAATTTTCTACAACATTGATTGATTGATATATGACATAGTTTTTTCTCCACCCCTTATACTACATTTTCGAGCTGGAAGTTGGCGAATGAATTTTCATACAGGCGTATTTACTGGAACAAAATTAGAGGGTCAACATTCTGTTTTGCACAGTTTTTTGCTCTGTATGCTGAGGCCCTGACTATAGTGAGTCATTGGGTCAGTACACTAGAATGCTTAGTCATGTAACCATTTGTAAATTTGGTTATGATATAGTTTCTTACAATTAAGGAAATTTATACAATGTTGGACTAAGGACCTCACTGGAGCCAATGTCCTTCCATACTCCCCTTGTTGCAGCCTTTACAATATTTAGCCAATGTCCTTCCATACTCCCCTTGTTGCAGCCTTTACAATATTTAGCCAATGCCCTTTCATACTCCCCTTGTTGCAGCCTTTACAATATTTAGCCAATGTCCTTCCATACTCCCCTTGTTGCAGACTTTACAATATTTAGCCAAGATGCTTGGGTCTTTATTTACCTTTAGAAGTAGTACAATGTCTAGTCCGTAACCCAGCTAAATCTGCCGACATTTCTAACAACTGTTTTTTAAAAAAAAGTTATATCAGAGTATCCCTCTCATACAAGAAGCCCGAACATATTTCAATCAAATTTGAAGAAATGAAATTTAATATAGGTGGTAGAGTAAATGTGCAAAACACGGAATGAATCAAGTCACAGATACCTATATCAACATAGTAAATAAAATGTAAGATATCATCATGTTCATCAAATTTTATTTTGGATCAATGTCATTATCAAAGCATTGATCGAATCGTTGAAGTATACTGCACACAATTGACTTGTTCTTCTTCTTTACTTGCTTCCTTCTTATTTTTTTCTGTGCCTTTTCTTTCTTTCGATGAAATCATGTAAACCTAGTTTTCAACACGAAAAATATAGGTAAATTACAGACCAGTCTCCATTAGCCGACTTTGTTTTGTTTTTGTTTTTTTGTTGTTTTTTTTTTAGTTCTTTTTTGGCAATCGTTTTATAAGACGCTGCAAATGGGAACGAGTTTTTACAAAGCATTCGTAAATTAAATTCGTTTATCGGACAATCATCCTCATCCGACGTTATTAGTGGCAATGTTTCGTGTCCGTTAATCGAGATTAGTAAAACTGGGTAATATCCTTAGGTCTGTCTATCGATATCTACAGGTATAGACACATACGTACATTTTCCTTAGGTCTGTCTATCGATCCCCACAGGTATAGACACATACGTACATTTTCCTTAGGTCTGTCTATCGATCCCCACAGGTATAGACACATAGGTACATTTTCCTTAGGTCTGTATATCGATCCCCACAGGTATAGACACATAGGTACATTTTCCTTAGGTCTGTCTATCGATCCCCACAGGTATAGACACATACGTACATTTTCCTTAGGTCTGTCTATCGATCCCCACTAGACACATAGGTACATTTTCCTTAGGTCTGTCTATCGATCCCCACAGGTATAGACACATAGGTACATTTTCCTTAGGTCTGTCTATCGATCCCCACAGGTATAGACACTTATTTACATTCGTACATACTAGGAATAAAAGTACAAATAGGCCTATTTAGGTAGACACCGTGATATATACCTGCCTAACAAGACACCCCGACATATACCTGTCTAAGGGGACACCACGGTATATGCCTAAGGGGACACCCGATATATACCTGTCTAAGAAGATACCCGATATATACCTGTCCAAGAGGATACCTGATATATAAAGGTAATCTGCCTGAAATGGATGACATTAATTAACCTCTTTTCTTGTATTCACTTATATATGTAATTTCCAAAGACACCTGTCCAATGTTATTGCTGTTACTAGTGTGTCAGTTTTTTTAGACGTCTTTTATTGTACAAATGCATGCAACAACACATATTTTATTAATGCAAAGACAACTATATCGATGATTAAAATAATACCCCTTGATCCTAATGGCCGTATTGGCTGTGACAATCCCTGCAACAAGTTCCTCGTCCTTCTAACATTATGTGGAGACTGTTCATGAAATCCCATCGACAGCATGCGATTTACCGGAAGCAAGGGATCAGACATGCCTAAAAAGATCAAATTCCTTTGCAACAACACCCTCTTAGAATACGCGCCATTTAAAAATTATACTATGGTATAGACTATTTTCCTCTCGGTAATACAAACCATTTAAAATTATACCATGGTACAGACCTATTTTTCTCTCGACAATACAAGCCATTTAAAAGTTATACCATTGTACAGACTATTATACTATGGTACAGACTATTATACCATGGTACAGACTATTATACCATGGTACAGACTATTTTCCTCTAGGTAATATGTGTTATAGTGTACGTATCGATTGTGATTTTTGGTAGTTTTATAAAACAAAAACAAGAAGCATCCTGCTTGATATATGCATTTCCTTTCAATATTTTTGCAATTTTGTGCAGCATGTAGGCCGATAATATCCTTGAAATAACACTGTTATTTATCCACGTTTAATGTTCAAAATAAAAAAAAATCTTTATGAAAAATATCAGGAAATAGAATAAAGTAGCACAATGAAGAAATAAAATGCATTCTATTTAGAATATTTTTCTGTCTATACTCTTTAGACTGTTATAATACGAAGTTTCTCGGATAAAATATTATTGTGCAACGCAAAGCGTGCATTGTGCAGATAAAAGCTTGCTGCGTGATGTATGGGGATCGTGTAGAAATAGGATACTTACAGATCTGTAGAATGATCCAGAATAATTGAGCTAACTTCACAATCACAAGCGATATTGAGCGAACAATTTCACAGGCACTGCATGACTGACTCGCATGATGTTTTTTTTCCCGTATATTTCAATAGCTGTTCTTTTATTTGGACGAAAGCTATCATTATTTATCGAATATACTTTAGATTGCTGTAAACTTTTTCCACCACAAACTTAATTACAAACAGAAAATATATTTCACTGACGTGCGCATTGCTTCTGATGATTAGGATAATAATGATGAGTGTCTAATAGAAACTGGGCTGAGTCGATATAAATGAGTATATTAGATGGAGAAATATTTAATAGAAACTGAGCAGTGTCGATAGAAATTAGTGTATTAGATGGAGAAATGCCTGATAGAAACTGTCGACAGAAATTGTATTTCTAATGATCATTTTCATTGTGCTTTTAACAGGTACAGTAGTCATGTAAAACCTTTCACAAACAGGATATGGTAATTTTATACTTTTGCTTCTACTAAAGTAACACAAAGGTAAAGGACTATTCCAGTCTAATTAAAATCCGGATCTTCTCATGGTCGGTAGATCTGACGGGCACCGATAAAGGTTCATGCTCTGGTGACCGTTGGAATTCCCGGTCAACTTATTTTTTTTTATAACCTAATAGCTAAAGTGTTGCATTTCACGGTAGGTAGAGGCATCGTAGGAAACGTTATGTTCTGAATGACGTTCTTCACTTTCACAAATGTGAAAGTTGTAATTTTAGTGGTGAATGGAAAGGTCAACATAACATGGTCTCATATCAGTGTCCGGCCGATTTCCGTTATATCGGAGATCTCGATTTTAATCAGACTGAGGTTTATTCTTCATATTTCTTTATTTATCTCATTTCCACTTATATTACTTGTTTCAGAATTTACAAAAGTTAATTCCAAGAAAATGCTAGAGTTTCCTCCAACGTGGTTATAATCTTAAATAATTATATTTTGTTATGAATATTAATTCTTTTATCGGCCTATGGATATTGATTCCTTTATCGGCCTATGGATATTGAATCCTTTATCGGCCTATGAATATTGATTCCTTTATCGGCCTATGGATATTGATTCCTTTATCGGCCTATGGATATTGATTCCTTTATCGGCCTATGGATATTGATTCCTTTATCGGCCTAACAGGATAGGATACTAGCATAAATATTATAATGTTTAGAAGTAACGGCCTATGGATTCGATTTTTATGAACATCCGGCTGAGTGGTTAGCGTTCTGGACTCGCAATCAGGGGAGCAGGTTCGAATCGTGCCAAGTCCACGCTGAGTCGGACGCTGTGATTTGTCTCTAGGCATGACACTTTACCCCCATTCACTCAGCACTTTAATGTCTTGATGTGCTTTTAAACATCAATCAGTCTATTTGTTTATGTATCCTGACGAAAGAAAGCAAAGAGTTTTAATGCTACATCAGTGATAGAGTATGAATAATGTCATTTTTGTGTGTGGACAACACATGATATGGTATCAGACATATTGTGTGTGTGTACTAAAGTATGAATCGTCACGGACTTGCCGTTTATATTCCAGAGATGTAACGATTCAGCGATACATATTGGAAATATCGATATTTTCGGTACTTTACAACATATTGTATCGCGACGCCTATATCGCGAAAAGCACGGTATAACCTAAGAATCGTATAGGGACGTCATGATCGTATCGTATATTGAACATCAGTGGCGATACACATCCCTATTGTATCCCAATCAAGTAATGAATATTTGAACATGTCACACATTGTTGTTTTAACTGACCTAATTTAAGTAAGACATTTGCATTCAAACAAGACCCATCATGTTATTTCAGTCAATTTCTTTACAGGTGAAGTCTAGAAAGAATTTTAAGATTTCTCTTAATAAGTGCATAACTGCAACATGACCTATTCATCTAGAAACTGCAAATTAGTCTCGAACGTTTGCTTTTTTCTTTCTTTCTTTAAAACATTTTTTCTTCAAATTTGAGGCACCAATATTAAAATTTAAATGGCCATTTTTCAAAGTAAAGTTTAATATTGTTTTTCTACATCATTTCTTCGTTGCAAGGTTTGTTCTTCTGAATGAAGTTTTGAATATGTTACATAGAGATGTTATTAACTGACTTCATTTTTTACCAGACTTTATTAAGTATATGAATTAAATAACAATAATTGGTATTGGAACGATTTATTCATACTTAATGAAACAAAATATAAGGAATTATGTTTACTTCAAGATGGAAATATACACTAATACACCTTGCTCTTTTACCAAGATCTACAAGGAACACTGGAATCTTGTGCAGCGAATATACGATTAGGTTTCCCCAAGGAGGGCCCACATCGGAATTACCTCATTCATACCACCGGTACTGCCCATCATTCCCAGCATACCGTTCCATTTCATGATGTCACTTCCATCCATGCTCTAGAAACCCATCGGTAGCATGGAATTAAGTACATTGAAAGGGTCTAAAACATCTGAAAAATCAAAGAGCCACTAAAAAACTACACTTTCCATTAACACTATAATACGAAATCGGCAAAACTTACAAAGCGAGCGCAGCTTCAATCATATATGCGTGTGTAAGTGTGTGTGTGTGCTGACATGGCGGTTCTCCGTACGAGGAGGAATTCACGGAAACAAAAACGACAATATCGTGGAAATGTTTTGCATAAGGGAGAGGACAGGTATTTTAAATTTTTATCAGAAGAAAGAAAAATTGTCTTTTAAGCCTTATGTGGGTATATGGTTATAAAATTTGTATTTCTAAGCCTTATGTAGGTATATGGTTATAAAATTTGTATTTCTAAGCCTTATGTGGGTATATGGTTATAAAATTTGTATTTCTAAGCCTTATGTAGGTATATGGTTATAAAATTTGTATTTCTAAGCCTTATGTGGGTATATGGTTATAAAATTTGTATTTCTAAGCCTTATGTAGGTATATGGTTATAAAATTTGTATTTCTAAGCCTTATGTGGGTATATGGTTATAAAATTTGTATTTCCAAGCCTTATGTAGGTATATGGTTAGAAAATTTGTATTTCTAAGCCTTATGTGGGTATATGGTTATAAAATTTGTATTTCTAAGCCTTTTGTGGGTATATGGTTATAAAATTTGTATTTCTAAGCCTTATGTAGGTATATGGTTATAAAATTTGTATTTCTAAGCCTTATGTAGGTATATGGTTATAAAATTTGTATTTCTAAGCCTTATGTGGGTATATGGTTATAAAATTTGTATTTCTAAGCCTTATGTAGGTATATGGTTATAAAATTTGTATTTCTAAGCCTTATGTAGGTATATGGTTATAAAATTTGTATTTCTAAGCCTTATGTGGGTATATGGTTATAAAATTTGTATTTCTAAGCCTTATGTGGGTATATGGTTATAAAATTTGTATTTCTAAGCCTTATGTAGGTATATGGTTATAAAATTTGTATTTCTAAGCCTTATGTGGGTATATGGTTATAAAATTTGTATTTTTTAAGCCTTATGTGGGTATATGGTTATAAAATTTGTATTTCCAAGCCTTATGTGGGTATATGGTTATAAAATTTGTATTTTTAAGCCTTATGTGGGTATATGGTTATAAAAATTTGTATTTTTTAAGCCTTATGTAGGTATATGGTTGTACAATTTTTATTTTCTAAGTCTTATGTGGGTATATGGTTATAAAATTTGTATTTCTAAGCCTTGTGTGGGTATATGGTTGTACAATTTTTATTTTTTAAGCCTTATGTGGGTATATGGTTATAAAATTTGTATTTCTAAGCCTTATGTAGGTATATGGTTATAAAATTTGTATTTTTAAGCCTTATGTGGTTATATGGTTATAAAATTTGTATTCACTGTTGAAATACTCCAACGCGGTAAATAATGAGAAAGCAGAAACAGACAACCGGAAACGAAAGTAACCACTATGCAGATACTGTGAGTAACTATAAGATCCCCATTTACGAGAGATGCCAAAAAGCTGCGCTCGCAATGTAAACTTCATACTAGCACATATTTTGACTTCTATCGCATGTATTTTTATTTTAGAACAATCTTTGTTTCAGGGTGTTGTGTAAAGTGAGAGAATTTTTTTTCTTCCATTTAGTACATTTATAAAACCTGATATAAATGACGTACCATAATAGTGTATATTAGTTTGCGTGTACTACATGATTTACGTGTCACAGTAGTTGGTTACCTTGTAAGATGTGCACAGTCTAATCAAGTATAAATTAATCTGTAGTCGGACGTTTAACAAAAGTATTTTAATTTCATACAGTTTATATGAGAAAAAAAAATACTTTAGATACCCGACCAAATTATAACAACTTAGTTCAAACGAATTTTGAACTTACTATTATGTTTCATGATTCATCGTATTATCGTTGAAGGAAGTAATTATAAATATAAATAAAGATTAAGTACATTTAATTTCAGATGTTTTTATAAACATGAATGATGTGTTCCCTTTACACAAAAGGTGCAGTGCCATGCATGATGTATAGAAATGGTGACGTTGTGTGTGAGATATGTGGATAGTATAGCGTGCAATATTTACCGATGTTTCAACTGATGCGAAGATCCGTCGTCAAAAAAATGAAACAAACCAGCAACAATGCCGTATCCGCTTATTTCACAGAAAACATATAAAATATCTTGAATCCGTTTACTGCTCTTTGAAGAAAATTAGACAGCCATTGGTAAGAGACTGATCACTGGGAAACAAACGTGTCATAACATGAATGTCTTCTACTGTCTACAATTTCTTTGAAACCCGTATATAACAAATCTCATGTACTAAAATTCAGACGTTATGAGATTGCGGTAAATCGGATGGCTAGAATATTATATTAAAAACAGAACTCAGATAGTTATAGGTGGCAATGAATATTCCAATGTTGGTCAAACGACTGCAAGTGTCATTCAGGGATCAAATCAAGACCCCTCTCTATTTCTTGATTATATTGATGATATAGCTGGTAGTTAAAAATATCTTCCTCACTATATTGCAGATGACTTTCAGCTACAAAACTAGTTCCACGGACCCATTGTTCATTCAAAGTGTATTAAAATGGTCATCTTCAGAAACTTAACGACAGGGATAATCTATGCCTAATCAACATTAAACCCTCTAAAACATAACGTGTGTTGACCTGGTCTTGAATTCTGTGGAGAGAAAATTCGCTTTCTTAAATCTCATCGTCATCTGGAAATCACCTTAACTTCAAATGGATCTTCGTCAAACCATATTGATAATAGTATTCAACCTGCCTCAGGTTACATTGAGCAACTTAAGAAATTTAAATAAATCTTTCGAAAGATAACCTCATCAAGATTAACTTTACTTACATCCGTCCAATCTAAGAATATGGATCTGAAGTGTGGTTAGTATATAGTACTGCTAATTCTGAAAAACTTGAAAAAGTACAACCTGAAACAGATAGATTAGTATCTGGTTCACCAAAATATGAAGGTTGAGATGCATTTTATTTGGAAACAGGTTGGTCTACTCTTGCGGAGAGAAGAAATGCTCAACATCTGCAAATTTTATAAAATCATCAACAAACAATATCCATATTACATTCCATCCTACGTATAATAGGATATAATATCCTACAATAAAAGAAACGCTAATAATCTCGTTCAATTTCGACGTATTACGTCATTATTTACAAATTCTTGACTGCCAGCTATGGGCCACACATGAAGCAAGTTACCTCTACTGACCAGAAATTGCGCTACTATCAAAACTTTTCACAATAGTATAACAAAACGCACCGTTTCAGCACCGTCCTACCTAACATGTGACGATCGTAGAACTTCTGTTTTATTAACAAGACTGGGATATAAATGCTGAACTCTTGTCTTGTGGGCATCTCTCTCTCTCTCTCTCTCTCTCTCTCTCTCTCTCTCTCTCTCTCTCTCTCTCTCTCGTGTCTTTCATATATAGTTATGGTGATAATAGAATTGTATATACATAAAGGAGTAGCCACTTGGAGGAGGAAAACGAACGTCATTGCTATTTCTAAACATACTCCTAACTTAAATAATATTAAAGAACATGGTACTTACCCATTTAATACTTGGTAATTTACCTTTGACTGGTATCACAGCATGTAATACTTACTTATGGAGTCATAAAGTCCTCTGGTGTGAGACTGATTGAGACAGACCCAAATATCAATAAAAACATGAGATCAGCCCAAGAATTAATGTTATGTAGTCTTTTTGTCAAGCTTGGATTAAATTGTCTGCAATATATCCTCAAAAATATTGCGGTCCGGGAATCTGTAATGTCCTGGTTAAGAATTCAATGTTTTATCAATATTCCACTGTTTTGTCCTCCCCCCCCCCCCCCCACACACACACACAAAACCATGGTCAAGATAAGTACCATCCTGGAAGGATAATTTGCCATTTGGAAATTCTCTTGCAATAACTGATCACACAACTTCATCAAAGATGTTGATGCACTTGTCAGAATCAATTTTGCCATCAATGGGGTCAGATTTCTAACAGCGTTGTAGGTAATGCCATCAATGGGGTCAGATTTCTAACAGCGTTGTAGGTAATGCATCCCTAATACATTGCTCTATATTCTTTAAAGGCGAGTGTCCATTGTACAGACATAAACACTTTACTTGCCATTCTTTATTAAGTTTTCCCTAAACATTAACTTCAGATCTTTGTCCAAAATAACTTTAATTTCATTGCAAAAAGTTACTATTTATCACCTGCTGTCAACAGTTCAGTTATGCCTCTCATTACACCATGGAACACATGATGCGCGATTCTGTTGAGAAATCATAGTCTGCTTCTATTAAATAAATCTTTTTTTTTGTCAGTGCTTATAGAAATATTAACACCGACAGACTCATTATAATCTACACCCAGGTCCTGGAAAGATGGAGTATCAAAGATTGCAATCAACCATACCTGAAAATATAGGGTCAACCATTTTGCTCTTGATTTTTTTGGTCCCCGTTTGTTTCACGTTTTCTGTTGTCCCACTTTTTTGAAATCTTTTCTAATATTTCTGAATTGCAGAACACTATAATCCTTTAATATTGTATATTTGTCTACCATTAAAAATTTTCTTGGCTAGCTGAATTATCGTCTGCTTCTGACCGTCTGTCAACTCGCTTTTGCGAAGCGTCATGTCTTGTTTGCATCACGATGGAGGTCTAATAATAGCACTCGCTAAAATTTACAATTTCAGACTACAGTCAATATACTTACATATAAAATTCAGACTACAGTCAATATGCCTACATATAAAATCAAGATAACAGAATGATTCTGATCAACGCAGTGACCATTTGAGATCATATTTCGCTAAATGACGTCTCGACGTTTCTTACCCTGGTGTCAACTCACTTTTGACCTTACACTGTGCCTATTGCATACATGCTTATAAGTCTGTAATGGAGAAAAACCAATAAGTTATACAACTTACTTCCGATCCATTTGCCGTGTATAAATTATCACAATGACAATAAATTATGTTTAGACCAAATATCATTAAGTAGATGGAACTGATTTATCCTCGACAATCGTTTTCCTCACTTAACAATGTGCTCTACTAACAAATGAATGAATATATATATATATATATATATATATATATATATATATATATATATATATATATATATAGATATATATATATATATGTAAATTGCTCAAGTTAATATTTCAAAACTTATTCATATTTTAAACCTGTAGATGAGAAGGTACTATCGTTCGCTTCTATCTATGCGTGGTAAAAGCAGGAACATTTTAATAAGAAAGCAAATATGGATCTAGTACCAGTTCGGCTCAACAGTTTTAATTTTCTTCGCTCATTTTCTTCCTTAAATGTCTTTCTTATTGCTTGATTTACAATAGTGATTTTTTAAAGCAAACATTCCTCAGGCACTAAACATTAAAATCCAAGAATAGTTTTGTTAAAATGTTTCCTAAAAGAGTGTCACTTTTGAGGAATATTTGCGAATTTGTCCAGTTTGACTAATACGTCTCTTTCTAGACACTAAAATAATCCGTGACAGGTTGTCTCCACTTGTTTTACCGCTAGACATCGCGCGAGTAAGATAAGTTACATAACACTATTTTTCATAATGATATGTCCAGGTTTTAATTGTATTTCACCAAAAGTTTTAAAACTGGGGATATATTTATTAAGTACATATGTGACTTTTATCATATTACTTTTACTTATTTTGAATGAACTTAATGACAAGACTCGTTTTCCTTAGTGTCATTTAGGTTAATACAAGGTTTGTTATTTTTAAGGTCTTTCGTGGAAAGATATGTCTTCTATTTGAATGTATTGGTGCCTATATTGTTCAGCTCCAATAACGAAATTATTTTTCATTATAGGTAAATGTTAACTGTAAATTAATCTTACAAATAAAAAGATGGTTTATTCTGCTCTCCCTTCTGGTAACAGTGCAGACAAAAATGTTTTCCAAATATGAAGAAAGAGTTGTAATCATCCACTATATTTTCAAGAATAAACAGATTCCCAGATTTACATTTATGAAATTACAAAGTTACAATTTTAATTATTTATATTCTTGTTGTTATCCTTAACTCTAGAAAAAAATAAGGACCGTCACTAGGACGTAAGACATGATAAAAACGGTAAATTTGAGCAGACATTTTTAGACGTTTAGTAAAGTATAGGAAAGGAGAGATACATTTTATCGCATCAGTTAGTCCAACATTATATCTCAATTTCATTACAGGAACATTTTAATAAGAAAACAAAAGCAAGCTAATTTCTTTTCGTAAATTTTATTGATGAAATTGAGAATAAAACACAATATTTCGTATTCTGCCGTAAAACAAATGCTATATATTTTCATATAATATTATATAAAATTGATGGCTAGAAATGATGAACGCTCCAAAAATGTGACAATGTTTTTCCTTCGTGCAATTTCTCAATAAAACACACCTTAACATTTTTGTAGATGAGTAATTATGACCTTCATCTTACATTTTATTGATCTCTGTTTGCATTTACGTCTCAAGTATTCTGAATTCTACTGCATAAAATCGGGTAAGTCTTACTCTATCAAACTTCAAAATGAATTGTGGTGTATCGTAAGGCTCAGTTGATCAAATATATCACGATCAGTTTGGACACATTGTTTCAAAACAAGTGGATATCGTCAGTAGCGGCGCGAGGGTTCGAGGCTCCTGCGGGCAATTTTCTTTAGTGGTGCCCCTACTTTGCCACAGAGAACAGTTTTTCTGTCAGTTGCCAACCTCCCTCCTCCCCTTCCCTTCCTAAATATAAGTTTTGCGAAGAATTGCCCCCGTTACACTAAGGTGAGGTGAAATACTATGGAAATTTCAGCTGCAAAAAAAGCTCCCGATGGCGCCCCCCTTCGCCAGGCGCCCGGGGGCAATTGCCCCACACCCCGACCCCAACCGCGCGCCGCCACTGGATATAGTGAAGAAAACATCAATATCACAAAACAAAGTATCACATTAAAATCATCTAAACAATGTGATCTGCCGTAAGCATATAAATATATAAATTGTGCCATTTAAGTCCTCATTCAAACTTTCATTAATGGTCTCGTTTCTGTAATTCATCACATATGCAACCTTGCCTCCTTCAAATAGTTCCCACAGAACGTCTCGAAGAACTCATTCAACAGGTCAAGAGTACATCAGACTATGAGCCACCAAGAAGCGCCATCATCGGATTAATAGCGCCACCAGCCCCGCCCATCATAGCCATCATGCTGGCAAGACCGCCGGGGCCGTCCGCTCCTAACCCGCCTAAACCACCCATTCCACTGAGTCCACCAAGACCTCCTCCCATACCTCCAAGACCACCCCCTCCAAGCCCGCCAGATGCCTGAAGTATACCCATGGGCCCCAAGGCCTGGAGATTATCCATTCTATCTGCCCTCATGTCGGCTAAGTCAGCTCTCCTGTCAGATAAGGCTCCAGATTCAGATGTTCCCGGAGACATACTCGCGTGCTGCAATGCTCTCAACCTTCTCAGCATTGTTAGTGTATCCACTGGTGGGCGCATGGATCCCATCCGTTCCCTCATACGAGCTTGGATCATAGATCTCCTGAGACCGAATGGCATTCTATCCATCATGGGAGACATATCAGTTGGTCCCATGACGTCTGGTGGTGGCATGTCGCCAGGCCTTCCTCCCATATCCATTAGTCCCCTGGCGTCTGGTGGTGGCATGTCAATTGGCCTTCCACCCATATCCCCGGGTCCCATAGCGTCCAGTGGTGGGACGTCACCAGGCTTTCTACCAGAAACAGATACACCCCCTGTTGGTAGAGTCTGTTGGACTGGTCTTTCCGTATGGTCCGCTCCAGGAGGCGGCGTGAAGCCTAATCGTACTGAGCGACCTCTGACAATAGAATTCGACATGGGTGCCTGTCTGTCGCTAGAACTCAACTTCCCTCCAATTCTATTATCAAAAGCTGTCGCTCCCTCTATGTTAAGCCTCGGGTCTGGCCCAGTGTTTGCTTCAAAATCTGACCCAGATCTAGGTCTTCTCCAGTCTGGTGGCATGTGCCTCCCACCTGTCTGTGAAGTTGGTCTGGCATTGCGGAGTTGGCGCAGAATCTGTGCACGCATCACCTGGGCCAGCAAAGGGTCGGTCATCCCTCCTGTCAGTGGATCCATTCCTGCTGCTCCAAGGTTTGGTGCATCTGGCATATCGCCGCTCAAGAGGAACATCATAAGAGGGTTTCCGAGCATATCTAAAACCAATAAGGACATCAGTAGCGAAGTCTCAAAAACAAAAGATTTCAAACAAATTAGTACATTAGTATACACTGTATAAATGCAACATTCAAGCACATCATCCGGTATTGTGTAATAGATCTGAAACAAATAAGTACACCAGAGGAGAATTTTCTAACATAACTTAAATCATCTCAGTATATAAATCAGCGGATTATAACAAACGTAGTTTACCGTAGTTTAGTTAGAACACATTTTATCTGTCTCTAGGAGCAAATGTACTCAGGCTACAAGTTATCACACCTTTTTTCAAGAAAGCATTAAAATCTAAATGATATGTCAATCGAAAAATTCGCATGGATTCTATTAATTTAAGTGACAAATCAAGAATAAATACAGCTGATAAAAAAAGTAGAAACAAGTATTACCCACATAGGTAAAAATCCAGACGACACAGCTTGAACCCAATATTACCATTAAGTGTTAATGATAAATCTTTTTTGTGTGAATAAGTAGAAGAGTATCTTCCAAATAAAGTCATGGGTTTTCCCTCCCAAATAAAGTCATGGGTTTTCCCTCCCAAATAAAGTCATGGGTTTTCCCTCCCAAATAAAGTCATGGGTTTTCCCTCTCAAATTGTGTCATGGGTTTTCCCTTACCAAAAAGTCATGGTTTTCCAGGCAAATAAAGTCATGGGTTTTCCCTCTCAAATAAAGTCATGGGTTTTCCCTCCCAAAAAAGTCATGGTTTTCCGGGCAAATAAAGTCATGGGTTTTCCCTCCCAAATAAAGTCATGGTTTTCCCGGCAAGTAAAGCCATGGGTTTTCCCGGCAAATAACCATCGATAGACAAAAGTAATACTTTACAAAGTAACTTGGAGCTACACATTTTCATAACATACGAACAAGTTTTGTCCAAATGCGATAATGTTAGAAAATATATCATCATCATCATCATCATCATCATCACCATCATCATTTTCTTCTTTTCTTCTTTCTTTTCCTGTTTCTTCTTCTTCTTCTTCTATATCCTCTTGAACTTCTTTTCTTTCATAAATTTCTCAGTTTTCTCTAACTCTTCTTTTGTAAATTTCATTATGCCAAAATAACTGCAATTTGGCTTCGTATCTTAAGAAATGAGTTTTACATTCCCCAGTGATTAGAAATTAGTTTTATAGTCCCCAGTGATTAGAATATAATACATTTTGACATGCATCTAACAAAGAGTAATACATTAAAATGTTAGAATTAGTGCTACAATAGTACAAGGTCCAAATATAATTTTTTTAAATTAAAACCACACACAACTACATTATTTCATGGCCATGTCTCAGCACGCAAACGATATATATATATATATATATATATATATATATATATATATATATATATATATATATATATATAATACTTACTTGTTTTGTTATATTGACATAATCCAGTCATAAGGTCATAAGATTCCTCTGAACTCATCATTTCCACCGTCTTCCTGATTCGTAATTATCCGAATTTGATGCATGCATCGACAGGGTTATCTTGTTAGGTCACGTTTCCATTCACAGAATTGTGGTTAGCTTATATGGGTTAATATGTAAATGCAATAGAAATAAATTATAAAATAATGCGTAAATCCTTTCAAGATTTTATGTATTATTAATTTGCTACTTTCTTTCTGGGTTGGTTGTGATTTTTCCGCAATAATTCTCGTTTGGTATTTTAAATAAATCGTTCTTCGAATTAAAAAAATAGAATATCCTGGTTAATCTTTTGAAACAATGAAAGACAAAACAATAACATTTCACAGAAATATAATGGAGACAATTGACCTCTTGGAAACACAGAGAATGTTCCACCTTACTAACTAGCATAGCCCCTTTGCTCCATGGAAATAATCATTGTAATTCGTAGAGGAATTTTCGGTATGCGGTGAACATTTTATGAAAATTTGACGAAAGATGTCGAAGTTATAAAGATTTGAAATTGTGTATTTTATAAAGTATAAATCGCAAAAGTGACCCACAGCGCTCCTGACCGACAGCTTGACCGACGCAGCACATAAAGACAAAATGTTATTAAATAAACATTCCCACAGAGCTAGGGTACTAGACCGGTTAGCAGGCTATTGCAACTAATGATAATCAACTACAATACTAGACTGGTTAGCAGGCTATTGCAACTTATGATAATCAACAGCCGCCGCTGTATGCCAGGAGGTCAGTTGTGTTTTGTCTCTGAGTCCGTGGAATGGATCAACAATAAAATACACACAACACAATCGGAATCTCCAATTTTTGTCACATGTAATCAAATTACAAGAAAATCAGTCAAATGCAAGCATGCATTACCAATCCAGTTTTTAATATATCTTAACACAGATACAATCATAATTAATTTACTAACAAATTGTTTTATTTAAAAACG
This sequence comes from Margaritifera margaritifera, assembly GCA_029931535.1. Lineage (NCBI taxonomy): Eukaryota > Metazoa > Mollusca > Bivalvia > Unionida > Margaritiferidae > Margaritifera > Margaritifera margaritifera. Next base: position 1,673,773 of record JAQPZY010001267.1, on the reverse strand, counting down.
TTACATCTAAGAGGAAAAAAGATAATAACTCTGAGGAAGATCAGAGGGAATAAAAGACGATCAATCCAATTATAGGCTTTCATCAAACGTGTACGTCACATAAAGGGTTTTATACTTGATGCGTGCGGCTAATATATACAAAGACACGGCATATTTATTTCAATAGAGCTAGAATGTATTTCTGGAAGAAGACAAAAAGCATAACTGATGAGAAAAAAAGTTAAAGCATTTTTTCTTACGATAAAAGAGAAAGTTTGTACTGGTAACAAAGTGTGTGCCTTAGTAGGAAAAGGTGAGTAATATAGGTGACTATACAGGTCATAGCCTTGAAGTAAGAAATAGTAAACGTTCCTTATGGTTAGGAGCGTGCTTATTACATGCAGTAATGTAAAAGGCAGTACATGCATCATAGAAAACATATGCACTTACTCATTGCACCCATGCTGTAACATATGCACTTACTCATTGCACCCATGCTGTCTGCATATGCACTTACTCATTGCACCCATGCTGTCTGCGGCCCCAGCAGATTGTGTCCCCCAGGTGTCTGAGCTTCCCCAGCCTGGCGCCTGCGTGGTTGGATCCCATCCTAGTACAGTAGGAGATCAAATAATATATATATATATATATATATATATATATATATATATATATATATATATATATATATATTATCATACAGGTTAGATAATTTAATTCGTACTCTAAGGATATTCGAACCCAGATCCGCGGGTTACGGCACCCATCGCCTTGCCTGTAAGAACCAACCCCTATACCATCTCGACCATGCACACATCACCAAAAAATGATGCTACAAAGTTGGTGGTATACGCATTTGTGCGTATCAGACATACCCGCATGTTGACCCAGTATCATCATTTTTTGGTGATGTGTGCATGGTCGAGATGGTATAGGGGTTGGTTCTTACAGGCATAACGATGGGTGCCGTAACCCGCGGATCTGGGTTCGAATCTCCTAAGAGTACGAATTAAAATTCTCTAACCTGTATGATAATAATTTTTATTCATATTTAAAAATTCTGTTAATGGTATCAGCATTCTCCTGTAGAATCCAGGGAGAGCACTTTCCACTCTGTTTGGTGTATATATTTCTCTCTCTCTCTCTCTCTCTCTCTCTCTCTCTCTCTCTCTCTCTCTCTCTCTCTCTATATATATATATATATATATATATATATATATATATCGTCATAAATACCTTCCCACTTACTCAGCTAAATATATGAAAGAGTACAGTTATTAGTATATTAATCAATGACGAAATATTGGGGAAAACAATATTTGACTTTGTTATTGTGACTACATCAAAGTCATAACTTGAAAAAATGTGTACATTTGAAATTTTGTAGTACCAAATTTATTTATTTATTTATTTATTTATTTATTTATTTATTATTATGATTATTTTTATTATTATTATTATTATTATTATTATTATTATTATTATTATTATTATTATTATATGGTAACGCAACACAATATTAGTAGGTGACGAAACTATATGTTCACCAGATTTTGATATTAGTATCAGCTCCACAAAACATTCAAACGTTATTAGTAGAAAAACAAAGGTTGCACACGTGTCTTAAACTTTGTTATTCTAGCTAGAAATCCGGACAAATAATGGCTACATTAAGTAGCGATTGTAATGAGTGTAAAAATAAAATTAAGCTGAATGTCAAACACGGGCCGATACCCATGGACCGTTAACCAATTCTCTCGCTAGGGTCTAATGTCCATCACCTAGCTGACTCACACTATATAACATACACAAATTAAAACGGACATAACTTTATCATGTTTCAACTATTGTTATGAAATTTTAAGTATATACTTAGCGTTCATGCTAGTAAATATTGGTGTAATTGTCAAACGAAAACAAATTTAATTTTGTGTGATGTGGTATGCGATCTACTGATCTAATACAGGGACAAATGTTACGTCATTGCCATCTGATCAACTGGCTCACCTCGACTCGAATGGGTGGTTGCTGATGGCAAGATCCAGGAATTGCTGCCGCTAGAGACATCTGTCGTCCAGGTATCTGCTCTATTTGGAATAGTTTCCGGCCATGGTAAGCCAGCAGAAACGGTAGTAACAGACACTGTAGTTGGACGAAGTGTTACGCTCCAGACACTGGGCAAAACTTGGGCATTTGAAATAGGTATCTTTTCGTCGGTCTTCGTTATACCAACAGAAGGTAATGTTGTGCTCGAATCTTGAAGAGAATTTGATTCCAGAAGGTTAGTAATGGGCAAACCACCAGGGTCCTTTCTTCTTTTACCTAATTCAAAACCGAGTTGAATTGGTGACTGAACTGTGGCCAATCCAACGTTGTCTTTCGACTTCTCATTCTTGACAATGGCATTCGTGTGTACTGTAATAATCAGATCTATATCAGGATGTTGGCCCCATTTTTGGAAGACTATTGCATAAGACAATTACTAGTGAATAGTGTACAATTACTATCAAGGAACAATATGTGATATTACTATGTGCAACCACCACTGGAATACATGTATACAACCATTGTTATTAGAGGTAATGCAGTGTGAAAAATACAGACTGTGTGCTTATAGTAGCTTGAATATAAAAATTATTTTTATCATATATTATATGATTCTTGAGCATAAAGTCATATCTATGTGACATACCCACAATTATCTTGTCTTTAAATTAGTTTCTTTAAAGAGTAACTACAGGAATCATATTTTACAATTCTAACAAAATGTTTACTACACAGGTCACAACTATACCATAACAATTCGTAGCTACAACGTAGTAGGTTATGATGGAGCAGGAAAACTAATCAATATTTTGTTTTTTGCAAACATTATTATTATTAGTAGTAGTAGTATGTACAAATTAAATAGATAATTGCTACTCATAAAATCCTATGATGCCCATATATATAATGTGCAGTCCAAAAAGTTACAAAAGCAACAAAAGATTCTCTTGTTTCTTTTTTTTCTTAATCATTTCGCTAATATGATCCCAATAGTAAACAAACAACTAAATTCAAATCAACCATGAAGTTTAATTTTTAACATGCCCCAACCCATCCCGTCAGTACCCACACCTATCTAAACCTTCAAATGATATTATTCTGAGATATATAGCAACTTTGTGTTCTAGTATTGTCTTTGCATTTTTCTTTTGTAATTATTAAATATTTGTGAATATTTTATATTTGTCCTTAATCACGTCAGGCAATTTGTAAATATCATCTGTGTAAAGTGTATTGTTACCAACCTGTAAATATCATCTGTGTAAAGTGTATTGTTACCAACTTGTAAATATCATCTGTGTAAAGTGTATTGTTACCAACTTGTAAATATCATCTGTGTAAAGTGTATTGTTACCAACTTGTAAATATCATCTGTGTAAAGTGTATTGTTACCAACTTGTAAATATCATCTGTGTAAAGTGTATTGTTACTAACTTGTAAATATCATCTGTGTAAAGTGTATTGTTACCAACTTGTAAATATCATCTGTGTAAAGTGTATTGTTACCAACTTGTAAATATCATCTGTGTAAAGTGTATTGTTTCCAGTTTGTAAATATCATCTGTGTAAAGTGTATTGTTACCAAACCTGTGAATATCATCTGTGCAAAGTGTATTGTTACCAGTTTGTAAATATCATCTGTGTAAAATGTATTATTACCAACTTGTAAATATCATATGTGTAAAGTGTATAATTACCAACTTGTAAATATCATCTGTGTAAAGTGTATTGTTGCCAGTTTATAACTATCATCTGTACAAAGTGTATTGTTTCCGAGAAGAGAGCATAATATGAATATATTTGCTTGTTGCTCTGTCATCCAAATACCGATGTATTTATTCATATGCTGATAAATTTAATCATGATAACAAATAATACATATTGTTATTCATATGCTGGTCAATTTTATTATGATAACAAATAATACATATTACTTTATACAGCATAGCCTCGAGAACAATCTGGTGATGATCAATCCCATCTGACATACAAGATGACAACCATCACAAAGATGCTGATTCAATAGTTGGTAAATAAATTTTAAATATCATCTGTGTAAAATGTATTATTACCAGCTTGTAAATGTCATCTGTGTAAAGTGTATTATTACCAACTTGTAAATATCATCTGTGTAAAGTGTTTTGTTACCAACTTGTAAATATCATCTGTGTAAAGTGTTTTGTTACCAGTTTGTAAATATCATCTGAGTAAAGTGTATTATTACCAACTTGTAAATATCATCTGTGTAAAGTGTATTGTTACCAACTTGTAAATATCATCTGTGTAAAGTGTATTATTACCGACTTTTAAATATCATCTGTGTAAAGTGTATTATTACCAACTTGTAAATATCATCTGTGTAAAGTGTATTATTACCAACTTGTAAATGTCATCTGTGTAAAGTGTTTTGTTACCAGTTTGTAAATATCATATGTGTAAAGTGTATTATTACCAACTTGTAAATATCATCTGTGTAAAGTGTATTATTGCCAACTTGTAAATATCATCTGTGTAAAGTGTTTTGTTACCAACTTGTAAATATCATCTGTGTAAAGTGTTTTGTTACCAGTTTGTAAATATCATCTGAGTAAAGTGTATTATTACCAACTTGTAAATATCATCCATATAAAGTGTATTGTTACCAAGGAGAGAGCATAATATGAATATATTTGCTTGTTGCTCTGTCATCCAAATGCCGCTGTATTTATTCATATGCTGGTAAATATTATTGTGATAACAAATAATACATATTGCTATTCCTATGCTTGTGAATTTTATTATGATAACAAATAATACATATTGTTTTATACAGCATATCCTCGAGAACTATCTGGTGATGATCAATCCCATCTGACATACAAGATGACAACCATCACAAACATGCTGATTCAATAGTTTCAGAAAGGCAACTATACCTTGCATTCTCAAGTTAAATTAAACAATGGTGAAAGGTAAAACAGCAAACTTCAAGCAGTGTATGTCTTAGGCAAAATGTTTGACCCTTATCATCAGTATTTTTACAAGCAAAGAAGTGAAGTGTAATAAAAATACCGAAGAAAAAGGCCCAAAGCTACCAGACTAAAGCGTCCAATAAAATAACAAAGAATACGACCCAAAGCTACCAGACTAAAGCGTCCAAAGCATATTGTCTTTGTTTCGCCAAGAAAGCGTGTTCCAATGAGATAATTCATTTAAAAATGAATAATCTCAGTAAACAAATTTACAAAAGTGCCACAGTCGGATTGTATAGTAACATTTTGTTTTGGGTCAAATCGACATGTTAGTCTTAAAGCCAAGCTTTTCTTAGACTATTATATGGGATGCCATAAAAACAAATAACCAACAGCACACAATATTCATGAGGATGTGTGTCCCATTTGTATATTTTAGTCCACTAACGCACATGATAATGATATTTACAAATAATTGATCCGCTCACTTTGAAAATATATTTGACACATCGACGGTTGAACAGTATTTCCCCCTAACATGTTTACCCATATTTACAATAAAAAAACAAAACGAGATTGAGAATGAATAATCCAAGATCAATGTTTCTGCTTATCATGCAATAACTTCATGCGTGTCAATTCGCTTTTCAAACCTAACGCCATATATATATATATATATATATATATATATATATATATATATATATAGATATATATATATATATATATATATATATATATATATACAAATAAACACTATTCAAAATGAATTTTAAGATATTGTAAAAGACACAAACATTTGGCAGCATGTTATAGATAGGCCAGCTCTCGAATGAAGACATGACATTGATTTGACCGTTACCAATCTCCAGAAAAGTAAAATACATTTTTTTCAATGTTTTGATTCAGCAAAATGTATTCAATGATTTTTATTTTTATGACTACAAAATTGTATGAACTAATTACATCTAAAATGTCTTTTAAAGCTCATCTTCATAACAACAGCTACTAATTAAGTATGAAAGCTTCAAACCTTTTACTGAATAAGTCAGCTCAAGATAACTGCAACTTGTTGAAAAATATCCTTTCCTTGGTTTTATTCTTCAAACGATTTATAATTAACTGGCATATCTAAAAAAAATACACACTTTGTCTCTTGTAAACTAAATGCTGTACTGGAAAGAAGCAGACGTAGGCAAAATAATATATACAGGACTAAAAGCCATCCCAATTTTTTTTCGCCAAAATAGTTTCTAAAAGCTTGGAATTTTATTGTCTATTTTAAGAAGTATGTTTCATCTTCCTATACTGTAAATTTGAAAGTCCAAGCATTATACATGTTTCAATGCAAAAATCTGCATGACGGTTTACATGGATACGTTTGACGGAATGGAAAAATCTGCATGACGGTTTGCATGGATACGTTTGACGGAATGCAAAAATCTGCATGACGGTTTGCATGGATACGTTTGACGGAATGCAAAAATCTGCATGACGGTTTACATGGATACGTTTGACGGAATGGAAAAATCTGCATGACGGTTTGCATGGATACGTTTGACGGAATGCAAAAATCTGCATGACGGTTTACATGGATACGTTTGACGGAATGCAAAAATCTGCATGACGGTTTACATGGATACGTTTGACGGAATGCAAAAATCTGCATGACGGTTTGCATGGATACGTTTGACGGAATGGAAAAATCTGAAGTGTTATCAGGGGAAATTTGAAGATAAAGTTTAATTCTCGTTTACTTATAATTGATATTTAACTTTCGTCGTGGTAGCCCAGGAATAAGTTTTTAAATAGGAACGTGCAAAGAAAACGAGACTTGACACTTACTTTTTCTTCCAGTAAATATGACCTTAATGTCAATTACAATTTGTTGCTTAGACTTTAACTGAGAAACACATATTGGAAGGACAGCTCTGAATGAAGACAGAGCAGGATCTTCTAGCAACTGGTCTATTTTAAAGCGTCATTGTCAAGCTGCATATAGTGTTTGCTTAACGGACACTTTTTTATTTTGTTTAATACTGATACTTTTTTCACCCTTGATTAATACAGAACATCTTTCAAAGAAATGAGGTCAGATGGTAGTTTTTGTTTTAAATTTATTTATATGGAAGAGAAATTGTTTACATATTTACGACGCGCGTGCGTAGCAGTCAATGAATTGCAGATGCAGCAATGGGTCATGATTAGACACGCACATCCAAAGCAGCATATATGTGCATGCAAACTGAATTATGCACTTCTCTAGTGCGGTTTGCATTGCAACGCGAGACCAATATATTTTTTTCAAGCGAGACCTGGAACCTATCTATTCAAAAAAGGGACATGAAATGAATACGTCGCAAGAAAGTGCGTATTCTGCTTTGGACATCAATTTCGGCTTGTTACAAGGAGGGGATTTCAAGTAAATACCTGTTCTCCTTGTGGCCAGGTACGCAATAATTTTAAAAATTTTTGGTAAGGTATATAGCAGTTGTGAACATGAACAGACGTTCATAAATAGACTACATATAATCAGTGTACGAACGCATCCATGAAATAAAAAATTTGCGTTCTCTAAAATTGTACATTTTGTGTTTAGAAGAAGGCAAGCTGTAGATGTAACAAGCTGTAGATGTAACAAGCTCTAGATGTAACAAGCTGTAGATGTAACAAGCTGTAGATGTAGGCAGCGTTGAGGTATCTGTTATTAAGCCTGTGACAATATTGCATCTTGCTACCGTCATAAAGATTCCAATACCACGAGATGGCGTCTGATCCCTTTGCGATGAAGTAGGTTGTGGTACGCCAGGAAAATCAGTTGAAAGCGATGGCGGCGGTGGTCGATTTCTTTGTATTCCTTCGTGGTTCAGATTGTCAGAATACACCCTATCGTCTGGTCTTTGGTCTTGGTTTCTGATATCTTTCAGTGTCTTTCCAACATCTAAATTTAGTTCGTTTGGGTGCTGTATCGCCTTCACTGTTCTATATGATTTGGGTTCTCATAGGGTCAATATTATGAAAATTATAGTAAATACATACTTTATACCGAATAGGACAAAGATCAAAGAAAAATTGTTTTCTTGAAACAGATTGCAATATACTAGGGACAAACAAACATAAATTATCAGAACTTGAATAAAAGCAAATTGCATTCACTCTATGTTTTGATAAATGGTACATATAATTGTCGGATGTCGTACGCCAACTAAACACAGAAGAAAAGGGTAATTAAGATTTTTTTTTTGTGTCGGAGGTCGTACATCAACTAAGCACAGAAAGAAAAGGGTAATTAAGATTTTTGTATATGTGTTTACAAATAATCTTAGAAACAATAAAAGTGATTCTTATCGATGTATGGCACACATTTATTCGAAAACTCATCGACACTGTAAGTTTGGTAGCAATAAAAAATAAGACATTGCATATTGTATGCAGTGTTCAGTAAACAATGAAAGAAGGAGAGGGGTTCAAATGGTTTCAATTTTGATGCGCTATACCTGTGTATGCTTGTATGATCGTTCATCAAACACTGCAACCGTATTGAATGTTTAGCTGCAATAAACCAAATTAGGTTTTGACAATATACAGGTCACAGTTTATCAGCAGTGTTCGATGAATCATGAAAAGCAGGTCACCTTTCCCCAGCTTTGCTCAATGATATATATTCACCCACACCCTCAAGTTAGTAAGAATAAGCAATAAAGTATTGAAAACAGCTGAATCAAGTTTAAGAAAGATTTTTTTGTCAACCATGAAAACTAGGTCAGAGTAGGCTCATCATGAAGTGCAGCAAAAACTCCCCCGAAGATAAAGATGCACTATTGCTGCATGACAACTGGCGAGAACGTGTTGAAAATGTTGTCCAGACATGATTTTAAACAAGTGCAGTAAAGCATACATTAGGTCATGGTGACCTAGTTTTCAAGTAATGGTTTGATGCAGGGGCAGATGTTGTATGTCCTTTGCATATTTTGAGATCTCTTTTCAATATGACTTTTGTGCAGTTGAACTATTTGTTTTATCGACGACACATGTCTCAAATTTTGTACATTTATGATAATCTTTCCATAAGGACTTTCTCGAATTTCTAACCTCTTGAATACCAGCAATCTAAAGAAGTGGTATTCTGTGTACTTACTGAATATAAGTCATGCAGTGGCATTTTTATCAACCGGAAAGCGCCTCATGTTTACTATTCAGTGGCGTTTATTATCAGCCGGAAAGCGCCACGTGTTTACTATTCAGCGAAACTGTTAGGGTTGTTAAGCATTTAATTCTCCAATTTTTTTACAGACCTCTAGAACCAGTAGAAAATCGTTATCAAAACACTTTCCTGGCGCCGCCTAAATGTATTGCGCTGAAAGCAAATGAAATGCTAGCTCTTGAGAATAAATAACTGTATTTATTGTAGTGTATTTCAAAGGTTTCAGCCGAATCGTCTGAAGATTTTGTTATAAAGCCTATACTTACTGAAGCCGAGACAAGACCATAGCGAGCAATCGCTGATGGAAGCCAAAGCGAGGGCAAAATGTCATGTATGCAAGAATATGCAGCAATGCTGGGAACAAGGTTGTTCAGATGCAGAAAATTTCTGTTTTATGTTAGTTCTTCGTGGAAGATGTCACCATTGTGCAAATGTTCTTTCTTCCAAAGGACGGTACAACATGTAAAGTAAATTGCTGCGAGGGTCATATGCCGCTGCAAAAGGGGAATTCCACCAGCGAATGTGTAACAACAAGATTTTGGCTTCAGCTATGAAAGCCTTACTGAAACTGAGGGATTATAAACAAAAACTACTAGTGGCTTGACCTTCTTCGATTGTGTGAAACTTTTAATGCCGTAAAGAACACTATTAAACTCTTTGATAGCGCCATTGTATTAATTACACTCTGCCATTGTATTAATTACACTCTGCTAAAAATTAAAATAAGCTGGTGAAATATCAGTTGACTGAAACTATATAATCCTTTATATAATATTACAAAATTTGAATATAAGTAGATAAGAAAACGGTCTAAAGCAGATAACACTGATAAATGAAGAACAGAGGTAGATATAAATGTGTACATTGTTCATTTGCATTCGTACAATTGTCACTGATTCGAAACAATTCTAATCTTTAAAATTTACCATTAGTTGATGCAAATGGCTTAACAAAACTGTTTAAAGTAATAATAATATCCAAAAAGTATTGGAAATATATATTCCTACCTCAAAATGTAGGCGCTGATTGACATTTACAAACCAGATGGACGAGAAATCAAAATTATGATAGATGATTTCAGTAAAATATATATTATAAAATTGCATGAGATTGACTAGCATATAAAAAAATATCATGTAAGGTGTGAAGTTGAAGGACGGTAGAAGATATATAGCAATGAATGCGAGCCTGGATATGGAAATCAACGGTATGATATATACATATGTATAATTTTGTGTCATACTGTATGATATATACATATATATACTTTTGTGTCATACTGTTGCCACGTGTTGGCTTTTATATTATATGCGCCATCTAAACTTTCTTCTTATCTAAAACTTCTCTTGACAAATAAAACATGGTTGCAATTCTTCTAAATGTGGATGATAAACAACATTTGTTTCGATTGTATTATTAGTCTGAAAGAAATACTGAACAGACTTAGTTCTTTGATAATCGATTTAAACTGATCCCTTTTTTTCACCCACATTGTTCAAAATACAGAATATTATATATATTTTTCTAACAAACGTGGGGAAAAAGAAATTATTTGATTGGCTAGTCTTAAAAAGTTAAAGGGCATTTTACTGGCGTAGAATCCTGGGTTGACCACTTTAAAGGCGGGCAAATTGAACGAGAGGAAATTATAAAAATAGCAAAAGCCCCAGAAAAAGAAACAAACCAAAATAATTAACAGTAATAGGTATTGCAAGGAAGGTTAATGAAACAATAACATGTACAAAAGCAACTTCGTACACACCGTAAATAAACATGTATACATTTCATCATAAATTGTGAGGGTAACAATTGTTATGGACAACGTGTCATTAGACAACTCTGTAAGACGTAGAGTTTCCTGTTCAACCTTCAACGGAAGCAAAGATTGTCACTCATGTACGAATTGCTTTTGCACTTTCTGTTTATTTAGGCCTGATGTACCGTCACCAGAATGTTGCATGCTGTAAGATTGTTGAATATAGCTAGATGTAAGACGATACAAATGCTTGATGTAACACGATACAAACGCTTGATGTCAGACGATACAAATGCTTGATGTAACACGATACAAATGCTTGATGTAACACGATACAAACACTTGATTTAACACGGTAAGCTTGATGTAACACGATACAAACGCTTATTGTAAGACGATACAAATGCTTGATGTAACACGATGCAAATGCCTGATGTAAGACGATGCAAATGCCTGATGTAAGACGATACAAATGCTTGATGTAACACGATGCAAATGCCTGATGTAAGACGATACAAACGCATATTGTAAGACGATACAAATGCTTGATGTAACACGATGCAAATGCCTGATGTAAGACGATACAAACGCTTATTGTAAGACGATACAAATGCTTGATGTAACACGATGCAAATGCCTGATGTAAGACGATACAAACGCATATTGTAAGACGATACAAATGCTTAATGTAAATGCTTGATGTAAGACGATACAAATGCTTGATGTCAGACGATACAAACGCTTGATGTAAGACGATACAAATGCTTGATGTAAGACGATACAAATGTTTGATGTAACACGATACAAATGCTTGATGTAAGACGATACAAATGCTTGATGTCAGACGATACAAACGCTTGATGTAACACGATACAAATGCCTGATGTAAGACGATACAAATGCTTGATGTCAGACAATACAAACGCTTGATGTAACGCGATACAAATGCCTGATGTAAGACGATAAAAATGCTTGATGTAACACGATACAAACGCTTGATGTAACACGATACAAATGCTTGATGTAACACGATACAAATGCCTGATGTAACACGATACAAACGCTTGATGTAACACGATACAAATGCTTGATGTAACACGATACAAATGCTTGATGTAACACGATACAAACGCTTGATGTAACACGATACAAATGCCTGATGTAAGACGATACAAATGCTTGATGTAAGACGATACAAACGCTTGATGTCAGACGATACAAACGCTTGATGTAACACGATACAAATGCCTGATGTAAGACGATACAAACGCTTGATGTAACACGATACAAATGCATGATGTAAGACGATACAAACGCATATTCACTGACAGATAGTAAGAGAAATATAAATTCACATAAATAAACAAGTCTACTTCAACGAGTTTGTGCATTTAACTGAGTGTTTCATTACTTAAAAAAAAACATCTTTGCTATATGTAAGAAACATTATTCTATTCAATTACCCACTTGAACAAACTAAAAATAAAACATGAAATGTTACTTTTCAAAGATTCAAAAGAATGAACAATAATAATTAGACCATTTTGAAGCGTATGAACGAACGTTTTCTTTAAAATACCTTATTTTTTATAATTATCAATATACCATATCAAACCTTACAAAATACATTTAATCTCGACTGAAATAGCTAACGGACTTCTGTTTCATACTGAGGATTATATTTTCAATATAACTTAAACTATGTTAATAACATGACAATATCTCTTTAGACAAAATTAATTTTCCTCAGTAGTATTTATAGAAACAGTGCATAACTACCAAGTATCAAAGTCAAAAAGACAAACATACCTTGTCCATTTACCACGACTGAAAGAAAGAACATATTTACCGTTGTAACAAACATTAATTTCAACAAAAGAAAAGAAAAACATAAAAACAAACATTAGTGGAAAATAACTTTCAGAAATGCCTAATAACTGTAGAGCGGAACCTAAATGGAAGTGATCGGTTTTGAAAAACACTGGAACTTATGAAATTTCAACGCTTCAGAGATCTTACAGATAAAGAAATTGCGGGCAATCGTCTCTGAAAATAAAATAAAATAAAATAATCGTCCTGCTAATGCATTGTGGGAATATCTTGCCGAAAAGAAAAACAATATCGACTTTGGAACTTTGGACGAAGCCCATTAAATAGACTTTGTGATCTAGTTTGTTAGTGACAATATGCGTGCTTTATGGGGTCATTGTGAAATTCGTATTGGATTCCGCGCAAACGCCTCGTCCAATACGAATTGTTACACACTTACCCAATCAACACCGTATACAGTCACTAACAAATTATGTAACTAATAATATCCAATAGAAATAATACTAAAAATATGTAAATTATTGGCCAATTAAGCACTAGCACACACACGTATATATATATATATATATATATATATATATATATATATATATATATATATATATATATATATATATATATATATATTAAAATTTCTTAAGTATTTCTTAAAATAGTAATGCCTACACTGTGAAAATTCATTTCCGTATTTCAAGGACAGGCAACGTGAGTGTGCTTTGTACTATTTCAAGTACATTTTCCAGCACTCAGTTCTAAACAGTCATTTTCATCGGCTGTCTGCTTCAGATAGAACATGGTTTTCCTAATAGTGAGCAAAAATAAATGTCAGTCCAAGTAGATGAATGACGTGTAAGTGAATGTTAACTATCTCTACATTGTGAGAGTTGTAAAGCAATCAATTGTGCCATGTACATGCTCCACTTCGAGCTATGCTTAAAAACTCAGAGCGAAACCTTTGTTAAATTAGTCATGGACTGATATACATTAAAACAGTTTTTACATTAATAATGAACAACATTTTGGATCGTACTTGTGAATCAAAAACACCAGAGATGTGAATATATGTAAATCACTTGAAATAAGAGTGGCAACTAATTTAAGTGCCGCAGGCAATATTCAACAAACTTCATACGCTCACCATCGGAGATGAATTCCATTACTCATTTCAGAGCCCTATGTTATTGCAAGTTAAAACTATATATACACAGCTGAATTAATTAAATTATTCATTTCAGGACCCTATGTAAGGGCACTTTTGAAACGATATATATATATATATATATATATATATATATATATATATATATATATATATATATATATATATATACACGCACACACACACAGTTGAATTCATTACATCCTCTTCTGATCAGTTTCAAATTATTCATTACGAGATAATCAAGCTATATTTTCAAGTTCGTTCTAATAATAGCCTGACTTACGTAAGTTCTAACTTAAAAGTCATTCATTAAATTAGTTCGGGATGTTGTTATGCTCTCGACTGACAAAAAACAGTATGAATCTATGTAGTTTATGTACATAATCCACATGTCCTTCATAGTAATATATAGTTGTTTAGAGCCCATATACTTATTCACTAAAGACAGTAGTGTTAATAACGTTTTGTTGGGTTTATTAACGTGCCTTTCGGGTGCAGAGTGTGTCAAATTTATGGAAGTATTGCAACTTCACACTGAGAATATGATTTGTGCCATCTAGAGCCGATATGCAAGTTGGCCGTGGTGTACAATTCCCATTTTGATGAGGTGAAAAGAACTGTCTCTAAGAAAAGGCTACGATCTCATTACGTAGACTACAAAGGCAAAGCTTCAGTGATAGCAAGATTTTCAGTAATTCAAACTTAATTCAGATTATGTGCGAACAGATATGAAAATGAGAACGGTATATTCTCCGGTCACGTAGGGTGACAGTTGTTTCCAGACATAAAAATAGTCATGTTTTGACAAACCGACATATGTAAATGTAATTCAAGTAAATTATTTGTCACCCAGTCAACACTCAGTTTGGCGGACATGTATGAATGTTAAGAGTCTCACAAAATAGTTTGTTGTGATTACTTGCTAAGGTGAATCTAATTAATATATGTCTATATTGTAATTCAAACTAAGTATAATTCTTCATAAAATTGTATTAGCATCTGTTTTTGCAAAACGTAAAATTGCCTTTGCTCATTGGAGCACTTCCGTTGTCAAATCTTCAGTTTCGGAGGTGCGTAGTTTTTGCATATAGTCAAGCTCTTCAATTTCTTAGGTAAGTAAATCTTGCATGTAGTCCGCAATCCCATAAAGTCTAAATGGAAGTGATAGGTTTTCAAAAACACTGGAACTTATGAAGTTTGAAAAGTCGATTTATCAGCCATGAGTGTACGGGAGTTGAACGAAAAGTCATTGATAAATGCAAAATCATGACAGAAGTGCAAGGCGTCTTTGTTGATAAAGCTGAACAGCATCGACATTATCTCAATTTCTAGCTGACAAACGATTTTAATCATGCCGAAAGATATGCTATGTGAAGTATGTTACCTGGGTATGCCATGTTTAGTATGTTACATGGGATATGCCATGTGAAGTATGTTACATGGGATATGCCATGTGAAGTATGTTACATGAGATATGCTATATTCAGCATGTTACCTGGGATATTCTATGTGAAGTATGTTACCTGGGATATGCCATGTGAAGTATGTTACATGAGAAATGCGATGTGCAGTATGTTACCTGGGATATGCTATGTGAAGTATGTTACCTGGGATATGCTATGTGTAGTATCTTACCTGGGATGTGATATGTGCAGTATGCTACCTGGGATATGCTATATATAGTATCTTACCTGGGATGTGCGATGTGAAGTATGTTACCTGGGATATGCTATGTGTAATATCTTACTTGGGATATGCTATGTGTAATATCTTACTTGGGATATGCTATGTATCCTTTTACAGTCTAAGTCATAATCTATATTTGTTAATCTCCGTCCCAAGTAGCTGTTTAATGTATCTATTGTCAGTTACATATCAGGACTTGTGACCATCCAGATCATGGAAAATTTCAGATTTAGTTTGGTTTCATGAGCCAAAATTGGACAGATCAATAAAATATCTTTCAAAAGAATTTGGCATGGAGTGCACTTTAAAAGTTAGGAAATAAAAGATGAATCAAAGATCTTTCAAGAGAATTTGGAGTAAGGGCACTTTGAACGGTAGGAAATAAAATGTCTGCCAGAGGTCCAATTAACTATGTTAAAAATTAATAGAAAAAGCACATACGTGCATGCATGCATACATATATACATACATTTAACTTAAATAAATCTACATGGAAGACTATCCTCAATAAATATGGTATACACAAGGAAACAAACAAAGAAACATACAAGCAAAGAAACATACATACATACATACATACATACATACATACATACATACATACATACATACATACATACATACATACATACATACATACATACATACATACATACATACATGCTAGTATTTGAAGATGGTGAACTATGACGTAATACAAGCGATCATGCCATATTCTAATTATTGCCTATCATTATGTATTTATTGCTCAGGTTTGCCTACTGCTCAGTGATACATAATGCAATAAGAATTGAATAACTGTTGCCTACTACTCAGTGATACATAATGCAATAAGAATTGAATAACTGTTGCCTACTACTCAGTCATACATAATGCAGTGGGAATTGAATAACTGTTGCCTACTACTCAGTGATACATAATGCAATAAGAATTGAATAACTGTTGCCTACTACTCAGTCATACATAATGCAGTGGGAATTGAATAACTGTTGCCTACTGCTCAGTGATACATAATGCAATAAGAATTGAATAACTGTTGCCTACTGCTCAGTCATACATAATGCAATAAGAATTGAATAACTGTTGCCTACTACTCAGTCATACATAATGCAGTGGGAATTGAATAACTGTTGCCTACTACTCAGTGATACATAATGCAGTAGGAATTGAATAACTGTTGCCCACTACTCAGTTATACATAATGCAGTAAGAATTGAATAACTGTTGCCCACTACTCAGTGATACATAATGCAGTAGGAATTGAATAACTGTTGCCCACTACTCAGTGATGCATAATGCAGTAGGAATTGAATAACTGTTGCCCACTACTCAGTGATACATAATGCAGTAGGAATTGAATAACTGTTGCCCACTACTCAGTGATACATAATGCAGTAGGAATTGAATAACTGTTGCCCACTACTCAGTGATACATAATGCAGTAGGAATTGAATAACTGTTGCCCACTACTCAGTGATACATAATGCAGTAGGAATTGAATAACTGTTGCCCACTACTCAGTGATACATAATGCAGTAGGAATTGAATAACTGTTGCCCACTACTCAGTGATACATAATGCAGTAGGAATTGAATAACTGTAGTTTCTTCTTTGATATATTCAAATGGTACATGTGATGTCTGTACGTTTTGTTTATGTGCTATTTAATATTTAAATGTACATATGATTTTGATCTTAATTTCTATTTTGAAATCTAACTTTATCTTGCATGTGAACATATAGAGGCCGACATTGCATAGTATCGGTAAAGTCTCGTTAAATCTGTTGCAAATAAATTAATTAATTAAATAAACATACATACATACATACATACATACATACATACATACATACATACATACATACGTACGTACGTACATACATACATACATACATACATACATACATACATACATACATACATACATACATACATACATACATACATACATACATACATACATACTAGCAGCTAATAAATTGTTGGACTCATGGGAGAAATAGATCGTTTGGTTGTTAAATCTGTTGCAAATAAATAAATAAATTAAATAAATATACATACATACATACATACTAGCAGCTAATATATTTTTGGACTCATGGGAGAAATAGATCGTTTGGTTGTTTGTTTTTAGTGACGGTTTGAGAACATAATTGGCTATATCATTGCCTAGGAATTCGGAGCTAAGTGCCTTTCAAAACGACACGCCGAGGCAGCCGACCCGGGCTGGACTGGGTTGGGAATCAAACCCGCGACCCTTGGAATACGAATCGGATGTTCTACCAATTGCGCTACCGCGGTAAAACTTGTATGAAATTTCTTACTGAAAACATTATAAAATGGGGAGAACTAAAATTTGCAAAACGTGTTCTGACAAAATGGACGTGCATATCCCCCCCCCCCCGACACACACACCTTTTCCATACAATAATTCAATACGATTAAAATCCTGGAGACAAGTGTTCAAGAGAAGTAGTGCGTAAACTTATCGGAAGCTACATAGCTGACAAGAGGGCGTGCTGAATATAATGTAATCGATTGATATTCAGGAATACACTTCATTAATTTATCAAATGTAAGTATACCTAACCTGGCGGCATCTAACACCACATTAAAGGTCAAGTTTCCTCAAATTTGAGTAAGAATCGTTTGCTATAAAATACCATTGAAAGTATCTTATTAAACACATCCAATTGGTCATTTGGTTTAGTAAACATAAAATAATAGTTTAATTATGATCTAAAATAGCGACCGCCTACCCCGCGACGAAAACGAAGCCGAGTTTCAGTAAAGACTAGTAGAGTAACCGTTCTTAGCGTGACGTCTGTTGTGCCACTCTTCATTTACTCTTATCTCAACCGGTAAAAATGTGTTTATATCAGGAGTGAACTGGGTAAGCAACTCGGCCCTGGACTTATCTGCCGGGACAGGCCCGGGGTTTTGCTCACACCTGTAAAACACCGGTAAAAACGGATTTTTTTTGACGGCCCACCGGCCCACTGATGCGGCGGTCTGCCGGGACAGGCCCGGGGTTTTGCTCACACCAGTTAAACACCGGTAAAAACGGATTTTTTTGCGGCAGCCCACCGGGATTTGTCCCGGTATGCCCAATGGCCAGTACACCACTGGTTTATATATATATATATATATATATATATATATATATATATATATATATATATATATATATATATATATATATATATACATGTATAAATTAGAGAGAGAGAGGGGGGGAGTAGTGGTACTAGTACTTGTCTGAATTATATTCCTGTTATTTACACGTAATAACTATTTCATTTTCTCTTGATTATTCTCATTTGTTTGTGCATTCATATATTTCGTAATTCTTCTATTTGTCTCTTTTTTTGTACATTCATTGATTCGTTCGCTCATTCATTCGTTCTTATTCTTGCTCTCTCGCTCAGCTCAAACGTTTGTTTGTTTGTTCAATTGTTTGTAGAAACGTTTAAGAATCATATAATGTTAAAGAATGACTGCTGAAATCGCACATGTAATTAATTAGCTCATTAAGGGAAATCTAAGCTAAAATCATTCAGAAAAAAAATGCAGTTGTCTGTAAAACCTTAACGCATTTAGTGATAATTATATTGATACTTCCTACTCTCTCTCTCTCTCTCTCTCTCTCTCTCTCTCTCTCCAAAATAAAGAACGTTTTTCTTTTCCCGACCAACCATGTCTTATTTGCCATTTTTAAAATAACGACATAGACGTTTGTCTCAATTTTTTCTCTTTAACTAAATAAGAATTGCTTTGTACAATTGAAGATTTCTAGCAAAGAATTACACATTTTTGTGGAGATAGTCAATAACGTTTTGCAGGCCACAAAACGGCTTGACAAATTCATTAATTTTTAAAAAAAAATGATTAGTATAGAAAGTAGTATGCTCTATACAAAGATTCTTGTGCATTTTATTGTCAATTTACTAAAACTATATAAGCGAAAGCATAAAATATATATTTTTTTTTTCAAAAGTGATATAGTATCCTTTTGATTGCAAAGTTACAGGTTAAACTTGTCATTTCTCTTCAACCGCATACACCTTTGGGCATAACTCGTATTTGTCGATTGGAACAATTCAGTGCTACAAACACGAAGGTGCTGACCCCCGTTTATGCATAAAATCAATGAAAACTGCGTTACTTACTGCGTTACGATTATTTATGTACCAAGCAGTTAAACTCGTGTGAGATAAAAGTGCCGCCAATTCTATTTATCTCTGTCACTGGTAATATTTTTTAAAAATCATGTCCGCGCGCATTTACTGTAGGTTGACAGACACATTTCTTGTGTTTGGATAAGTACACCGCACCTAGGCAGCCCATATGATACACATCCTTCAAAGCCAGAAACAAGCCATGTAGATATATTTCATAGAAGATGTACACTTAACGTGTCTAAAAAAAGGCTCTGTTGATTGATTGATTGGTTTTTAATGGCACACCAGGACATGAAAGGATATTTAATGCCGAAATAGTGGAAGTAAAGTGCCTTGCAGAGAGACACATTACGTCAATCACACACGCTGCTCTGGGCAGGATTCAAACCCTCAATCCACGGACTGTGAGTCCGGCAAGCTAAGCACTGAGCCAACGAGGCTTCCTAAAACTAAGAAAACTTGATCTGCAAATGCAAATGCTATCAGCCTTAGGGACCCTTCATAAACTTAATCCGGCCCTGGTGGTATATATATATATATATATATATATATATATATATATATATATATATATATATTATATATATATATATATATATATATATATATAAATGCTTGTTTTTCTGTGTATGTGTTTATATGTTCATCCGAATAGTGATAAATACTGTTGTGAAATTGCGTTTCTTTTTGTTTCGGAAGAAATTCGTGGCAGTTCAAGATATTTTAATATTTATTTTCACTGATTTTCTCAGCTTTATTTCAAATAATATGGGGTAGCTGATGTTGAACATTTGAAAACAGATATGGATAAGGTCAGAGTAAACCGAATGTTTCACCTACTGGATAAATGGTTTAAACCTTTAACTAGTTATATATAATACAATGTTGTTAATAAAATTGTATTTCGTGTTCACATTCTAAAAAAAAAGACAAAAATGAACAAAATTAAATAAAAAAGCTCAAACTTGACAATCTGGGTGAATTTCGGAGATAGGCGTATGATAGACGATAGCAGCTACAGAGGACTTTAAATAAGCAGCTACAAAGGATTTTATATTAGCAGCTACAAAGGACTTAAAATTGGCAGCTATAAAGGACTTTAAATAAGCAGCTACAGAAGACTTTATATTAGCAGTTACAGAGGACTTTAAATAAGCAGCTACAAAGGACTTTAAATTAGCACCTACAAAGGACCTTAAATAAGCAGTTACAAAAGACTTTAAATAAGCAGTTACAAAAGACTTTAAATTAGCATTTACAAAGGACTTGAAATAAGCAGCTACAAAGGACTTTAAATAAGCAGCTACGGAAAACTTTAAATAAGCAGCTACAAAGGACTTTAAATAAGCAGCTACAGAAGACTTTAAATTAGCAGCTATAAAGGACATTAAATAAGCAGCTACAGAAGATTTTAAATAAACAGCTTCAGAAGACTTTCAATAAACAGCTATAAAATGACTTTAAATAAGCAGCTACAAAAGACTTTAAATAAGCAGCTACAGAGGACAATAAATAAGCGGAAACAGACGACTCTAAATTAGCAGCTACTGAAAACTTTAAATAAACAGAATCAAAGGACTCTAAATAAGCAGCTACAGAAGACTTTAAGTAAGCAACTACAGAGGACATTAAATAAGCAGCTTCAGAAGACTTTTTATTAGCACCTACAAAGGACTTTAAATAAGCAGCTACAGAAGACTTCAAATTAGCAGCTACAAAAGACTTTAAATAAGCAGCTTCAGAAGACTTTATATTAGCACCTACAAAGGACTTTAAATAAGCAGCTACAGAAGACTTAAGATAAGCAGTTACAAAGGACTTTAAATAAGCAGTTACAAAGGACTTTAAATAAGAAGCTACAGGGGACTTTAAATAAGCAGCTAAAGAAGACTTTAAATACGCAGTTACAAAGGACTTTAAATAAGCAGCTACAGAGGACTTTAAATAATCAGCTAAAGACGACATTCAATAAGCAGCTAAAGACGACATTCAATAAGCAGCTAAAGACGACATTCAATAAGCAGCTAAAGACGACATTCAATAAGCAGCTATAAAGGTATTTAAATAAGCATCTACAGAAGACTTTAAATAAGCATCTACAGAAGACTTTAAATAAGCAGCTACAGAGGAATTTAAATAAGCAGCTATAAAGGACTTTACATTAGCAGCTACAAAGGACTTTAAATAAGCAGCTACAAAGGACTTTAAATAAGCAGCTACAGAAGACTTTAAATAAGCAGCTACAGAGGACCTTAAGTTAGCGGCTTCCGAGGACTTTAAATTTAATATTTGTTTACGGATTAAATGCAACTTAGTTCCTTTATGTATTGATTAGAAAATACGTTTTTTTACCTAAGCAGAAAATAGGAAAAGTGCTCGACGCCTTCTGATATATCATGTGACTTCTAGTTCACACCTAATTACTCTTCTTCAGAACCAGCATGGCTTTGATTGCAACAATTACATTCTCACATGCATATCGACTGATGAATGGGTTTGTTAAACGTTATAGTTGAAACAATCGAAGAGGAATGCTTTTTTCACCTATATAGTAATCGGTGATGCACACACACACACACACACACACACACACACACACACACACACACACACATTTGTCGCATAATGCAATACAGCTGTTGCTGTTATTTGCATATTTAAATACGGTAAATGTTTAATTTGTCGACTGCAAATCAGTTCTAATAAGTTGTAGCACATAATGCATTGCACGAACGCTTCACGCATTATAATTTTGTTAGCTCAAACCCTAATATGACAGTCTAGAAAGATTGAAATGCCCGTTGATTCCGATAAGTAACTTCGCTAAAAACCTGCATTTTTAAAGACATTTATCGAATTGTGGTGTGAATCACCGAGAATGCATATATTGTAACTGGACAGACCAATAGGTATACATTAGATGCTGTAGTTTTTTCAAGACAGCGGGTCTTCTTTTTTTGTGAATGATCTGTCAAGGGGTATAGATTGATCTGCGCACTAAATTTAATTATAATTCCTCATTTTAATTTAAAAGTGTTTTGAATAATATCCTGAACATTTTTCATATTTTTTAAAATCACAGTAATCTAGTAAATGAAGACATTAAGCCAAGTATTTAATTTGACAAATGGTAGATCTTTACCATGTTCAATTATTAGTTTACTGTGTTTGTGAATGTGCGCGCGCGTGTCTGTGTGTATGCGTGTATGTGATAGTGCGCTCCTGGTGTTTAAAAGTATACTTGTTACATCACCATTTTTCAATTTGATACGGATGAAAAGCATAGATAATCAATTACACGTGTAGTTACACTTAAAAAGCAAAATATAAAAACTTACCAAATAAAAGTCCGAAAGCAAGAATTCGTTGTGTGAAGGCCATATCGGATTCGGAAACTGGTCGTGAATTCTGCGTGGCGGGCGCTGAAACCTGTGACGGTTCAAGACTTTGACAGGTCGTGTATTTATCTTTCACGATTTTTAGTGGAATAAGAACCAAGTAGTTCCCATACTGATGTGGAAATTTCAACTCAAATTGATCTCGTAAGTAGAGATTGAGAATGATTGAAATAATCCTGATATTAGCCGCAAATAACTTGCAGAAGAGTGATTTTTCGTCTATATAAATAATACTTTTCGGTTGCCTCTGGCAAGAAACGTGACGAAATGTCTCGAATAGACAGGAGTAACATATTGTTTTGAAACATGGCAATTTATCAAGACAAATAGAACATATAAACTACCAGGAGGCGACACATGACAGATCTCAACTTACATTTTATGAAAGATGCTTAAAGACAAAGTGATTGATTAATAAACAAAGAATGAGTATTGAAGAAAACAGCCTCAGCTGTTTTCAAATAAATTTACCTCAAAGTTGCATTTTTTAAATAATGCGTATATCTACAAACATACATTGTTTTATATTAATTCCATGTATTCTGGTAAATTATAAGTTTTTGGTGGAAAATTATATAGTAGTACTTTTTAGAATGGAAAAGTGTGCTTGTGATTTAAAATATGCTTTAATAGGGGTATGCACAGTTGTGTTGGTTTTGTGTTGCACATCAATACCGTCATGCCCCATGTTTTATCCGCATCAAAGTGCGAAATGAGCAGACCTGTCGTCGCAAAATTCAGCAGTAAATCTGGGTTCACACTTTTTGTTGTACTCATGATTTCAAGCAAATCACTTAGACACCGATCCACTGTTGTGACCGGAGATCTGGAGCTATCCTAAAGATTTCAAGTAAATCGCTTAGACCCCAATCCACTATTGTGACCGGAGATCTGGGGCTACCCTAAAGATTTTAAGTAAATCACTGAGACCCTGATCTAATGTCTTGACGGATGATCTGGGTCTACCCTGAACTCGTTTGGATGCGAGTGATACTTAGATAGATAATATATCAAACTCTGGAGAAAATGATGCAGGAAGAAAGTGTAATCCGCCCTGACTGGAAAGTTTGTCGATATTGCTATTTGATTCACTTAGATCAAATTCAAACACATCTGACACGACGCTGATTATTGGTTGAACATAAAAAAAAATTACTGCAGTAATTTCCACAATATCATTACTCTCCCTTGACATAGGGTCATGGAGAATTATATTTTCTGCTATTTTTCGACACAATTTATGAATGTGGGATACGACTTTTCTATTTTGAGGGTTCGAAGTCATTAATAGTGGTTTTGTGTTTCATATATGTAAGGAAAAGCTGACACTAAGTTGGAAGATCTTGTGGCCTAGCCATTTTGTCATTTGGATTAATGAAGTATGTTTAAAGTTAAATAATAGTGGTGCTACAAACATGTGACCAAACTGATGGCATTACTGCTTGATAAATACTTTCACTAAAGAATCCTCAGTAATGCTCAACAAGGGACGCTCTCCCAGTGTCTGCAACAATAATTACCATTTCCCGCAACAGATTCAGTTCATGACTACTAAATGAACTGTTGAAAGGCGATGAAACAAACAACAAAACTACCCGCTAAACCACGTGACACACCCACACCCACCCACCCACCTTTCCAGTAAATGCTGAAGTTATGTCGCTTCGACCCCATGCTTTTCTCAGTTATCCTCCCAATTCCCATCCAGGCACAGGTTTTATTGAGGAATCAGGAATATTGAGAATTTAGCAAGCGGTTTATTGCCTGTTCGGGATCTGTGATGTAGAAACGGAAACAACGGGAGTTTCCATAGAGAGTCAATCAAACAGAATAATATCAGTTTGCAGATGGAGAATTTGCAATTAGACATCATTACTAAGAAAATGTGTAATTATCACAATTCCCTCAACCCTAGCCATGCCCCCCCCCCCCCCCACCACCACTTTACGGCTCTTTCTGGGGACGGGTCAAAGTTTTAAGAAAGTTTTAAGACCAGTGTACACAATCTACAAATCAGATTCTATAGTGTAAACTTCCGAGCTTAAACAGTGGTGGAGGAGTTTTGCAACATTGCACACGCATGCAATTATATATGCGCATGCGCTGAGGACGGACAGGATCACATACGAGTAATCCCCACGCTAACTTCATAACAACGTGATTAGATAAAATTTCATTCTTCACACTTATTTTGAAGCAAACATTTTTATTACTTTAGAAACGACAAACCCATCATATATAATTGTCTTAACATGGTTTGATTGATATGGGGACCGTGTCTGCTGAATTAATAATCACTTTAACAATTTAGTGGCATGTTCTTTCTTTAGGAGTGTGTATATCATACACTTTTTGAACAATGCATGTCCTGTCTCACTTTTATGCAGATGACGCATACAATTATATGGCTATGTTGAATACATGTGATGTAATTTACATATACATTTAAATTAAATACGATAATATTCAAAATGTTGCCGATTTGGACTCATTTGAAGAAGGCGATTAACTGTGACAATTCACAAAAGAGGTTGATTTGTTAAGTATAACACCCAGTGCGTCATCTCACTGGATAATTAATCTGCAGATTTTCTTTGTATTTTCTCTCATTTATTTATTTATTTATTTATTTCATAAGCTTTGAACAAATAAATGAGATGAACTAGGACCGCCCTTAATGACACTAATTAGTACCGTCTTTAATGGCATGAACTAGTATTGCCTTTAGTGGCATGAACTAGTACCGTCTTTAATGGCATGAACTATTATTGCCTTTAATGACACGAATTAGTATTGCCTTTAATGGCATGAACTAGTATTGCCTTTAATGACATGAATTAGTACCGTCTTTAATGGCATGAATTAGTACTGCCTTTAATGACATGAACTAGTACAGGCCTTTAATGACATGAACTAGTACCGCCTTTAATGACATGAACTAGTACCGTCTTTAATGGCATGAACTAGTATTGCTTTAATGGCATGAACTAGTATCGCCTTTAATGACATGAACTAGTATTGCCTTTAATGGCATGAACTAGTATTGCCTTTAATGACATGAACTAGTACTGCCTTTAATGACATGAACTAGTACCGTCTTTAATGACATGAACTAGTATTGCCTTTAATGGCATGAATTAGTACTGCCTTTAATGTCATGAACTAGTACTGCCTTTAATGACATGAACTAGTACCGTCTTTAATGACATGAACTAGTATTGCCTTTAATGGCATGAATTAGTATTGCCTTTAATGGCATGAACTAGTACTGCCTTTAATGACATGAACCAGTACCGTCTTTAATGGCATGAACTAGTACTGCCTTTAATGGCATGAATTAGTACTGCCTTTAATGGCATGAATTAGTACTGCCTTTAATGGCATGAACTAGTATTGCCTTTAATGACATGAACTAGTATTGCCTTTAATGGCATGAACTAGTACTGTCTTTAATGACATGAACTGGTATTGCCTTTAATGACATGAACTAGTATTGCCTTTAATGACATGAACTAGTATTGCCTTTAATGGCATGAACTAGTACTGTCTTTAATGACATGAACTGGTATTGCCTTTAATGACATGAACTAGTATTGCCTTTAATGACATGAACTAGTATTGCCTTTAATGGCATGAACTAGTACTGCCTTTAATGGCATGAACTAGTACTGCCTTTAATGGCATGAACTAGTACTGCCTTTAATGACATGAACTAGTACCGTCTTTAATGGCATGAACTAGTACTGCCTTTAATGACATGAACTAGTACTGCCTTTAATGACATGAACTAGTACCGTCTTTAATGGCATGAACTAGTATTGCCTTTAATGGCATGAACTAGTATTCCCTTTAATGGCATGAACTAGTATTGCCTTTAATGACATGAACTAGTACCGTCTTTAATGACATGAACTAGTATTGCCTTTAATGGCATGAACTAGTACTGTCTTTAATGACATGAACTAGTACCGTCTTTAATGGCATGAACTAGTATTGCCTTTAATGACATGAACTAGTATTGCCTTTAATGGCATGAACTAGTACTGCTTTTAATGACATGAACTAGTACCGTCTTTAATGGCATGAACTAGTATTGCCTTTAATGGCATGAACTAGTACCGTCTTTAATGGCATGAACTAGTATTGCCTTTAATGGCATGAATTAGTATTGCCTTTAATGGCATGAATTAGTACTGCCTTTAATGGCATGAACTAGTATTGCCTTTAATGACATGAACTAGTATTGCCCTTAATGGCATGAACTAGTATTGCCTTTTAATGACATGAACTAGTACCGCCTTTAATCAGAAACTACGTTCATTCCGACTTTTTATTTTAAACGACTGCGTAGTTTTATCAGCTGCCACCACAAAATGTCGACCGCACTGAAATAAACCGAGTACATTATATTGGATATAGTAAAGCGTACGAAATTCAAAGTTTGTATAATAAATTGGTCATATTTTCCGTTTGTTAATACCAGATATATTTCATCATGTGCCCCCCCCCCAAAAAAAAAAAAAATGAGAAAAAAAAAAATGAAAAAAGTGACATTTATTTTTCCTGACTTATTCGCGCGCAGAGCAAGAGTTAAAATATATCGTTTTTGTATCACTAGATGAAATATATGCATTATTAACGTAAGTAAAGAATGTTGAAAATTATATACCAATCTTGCTCCTGAATCGAAACTTAGAAGATTTCACTCACTCATGTACCTTC
The DNA here is from genome assembly GCA_029931535.1 of Margaritifera margaritifera. NCBI lineage: Eukaryota > Metazoa > Mollusca > Bivalvia > Unionida > Margaritiferidae > Margaritifera > Margaritifera margaritifera. Next base: position 1,645,857 of record JAQPZY010001267.1, on the reverse strand, counting down.
CCCGTCCCCCCTCCCCTTTGTAAGTTTGTTAGTTCACCTCAGTTTGAATCGTATTGAGAGGTTTATCACAAAAAAAAGAGAGAGATTTTAAAGAAGCGTAGATTTGGGAGGACATACTATGTTGCAGTAAATGTACCTTTCAGTCGTATACTACAATATTTGACGGCAACCGACCATAACAGCAAGCTGGATCGAGCGAGATGACACTGACTTTTTGCCATTATTGACAAGGTTGCCTATTACAGCATTTCATTTTGAAGCGAACGGTGGCGAGTCAAACGCCTTGGTTATACTACTACTACTACTAATAATAATAATAATAATAATAATAATAATAATTCGTATGCCTAAAATGTTAATCAGTTTCTATTTATTGCTCTATATCAAATAATGCTCGTTTTTTCATGCCGTCAGTATAGCTCATGGAGGTACATATATTCAAGAGTCGCATGGGACTATGGGAAATCTTGTATTTCCACATGTGAAAATATAAGGTTATTCTTCAACACGTGAAGCAATCTTGGAATGAAAAAATATATATATTTCATCAATGATTTTCGTATTTCAGTCTGCCAGGTCGACGTACCCGTATTCAGAGAATCATAGTATTAAGTCGATGAGAATTTCTAACTCAAGAATATATTTTTTCTTCTTTCAGGATTTTTTAACGAGAATCTATGTGATTTATTTTTAAAACCATACTTGTAGAGTCCAGAAAGACATTGGTTCAGAACAGGGAGCAGAAGCAGGCAGAGTCCATTATGGTTTATTGTCAATGGTAGTGTATTCATTTCATATATCTATATGATGTATTGTTAACGGTTGTGATATTCATTTATTGTTAAAGGTACTGATATTCGTTTGGTATATAAATATCCGTTATCAATCTCAGAAAAATTAACTTTGTAGGTCTTGTCTTTGGAAAGCTATACATTTAACGGCAGTGATATTCATTTGATATATCTATATGGTGTATTGTTAACGGCAGTGATATTCATTTTGATATATCAATATGATCTATTGTTAATGGTGGTGATATTCATTTCATGTGACTATATGGTGTATTGTTTATGGTGGTGATATTCATTTCATGTGTCTATATGGTGTATTGTTGACGCTGGTGATATTCATTTCATGTATCTATATGGTGTATTGTTGACGGTGGTGAGATTCATTGGATATATCAATATGATATATTGTTAAAGGAAGTGATATTCATTGGATAGTGAACTGGACACATCTTATTGACGTGCCTGAGAAGAAATCAAACTTGGTCCATTGTTCATGTCAGAGGAATTAATTTTTAAGTCTCTTTCTGTGGAAAAACCAAGGTGATATTTCAATATATTCATTATCTCTGAAATACTCAAATATCTTTCTGTTTCTCAATTGAGGCGCTAACCAAACATATAAAATGTATCTTTTTCTTTTTTTCCAAATATAAACATTTTTGGGTTTTCTTTATTATAAAATAAACATGTGAAAAATATTTATCAGCATTAAGACTTTATGGTATTTGAGTATTTACTAAAATTCTTTCACTCTACCCTTCAAAAATAATGCCGCCTAGGTTTGTCTAGTACTGATCGCCCTACACATTTTAAATGTTTTTCACAGCTGAAAGTAAATAATCATTTAATATTATTATTTGATTATTATCATGTTTTTAATGTTATATATATTGTTCAGGAAATAATATTTTCAAAGTGCCGAACTTGGTTTTCATCAATAAATTTGTTCTGAATAACCATTTAGGTTGATACCCGAATCCTAGCAAGGACGGATTGGTAGAATGTGTGTGGTTTTTAGGCCAGTTGATTAATATGTGAGTATATATGTTAATCAAAATACTTTCGAAGATTGTATTATTTACTTAATTGCAGCTATGTAGCAAACTTGAGTGAGGTTTTCTTTGCGCAAACCTGAAGGTCACTGACGCCAGATCTAAATATCAAGAATAAGACTATAACCTAATTTAATTAATTGTGACCTACTTTTTCCTTATAGTAGAGACACAAAAATGACAACATCACTTTTTGTGATCCTTAAGATCCAGTGACTCACACTATTATTGTTGTCAGCTTTTAACATGTTGACCCCCCCCCCCTCTCCCCCAAGTAAATTTTAATTTCCTGTCTAGCATAGTAGGTTTAAAGACAACAGCTGAAAACGGTATCAAGTCCGAATTTCCCTAAACATCTCACATTTTCTTTCTCAAATTTAGATTTTTTTATATCCGTGTTTTTACTTGGTTCGCAGCAATAAATTTTTCACTGAACCGTCAGCAGGGATTATAGATCAAAAAAAGGTCATCATAAAATATGTTTACCCCCAAAAGAACCTTGTCTTATTTCTAAGGAAAATATAAAAATTCCTCAAATTTGATGAATTTCTTATATCATTTTTCAAGAATAAAAAGATTCCCAAGTGTACAAATTTAAAGCAAAACAGTTTTATCACTTATTTTAACTCTTCCTCCAGCTAAACCAGCAATATTGTCAAATGTTTCATAATTAAGATAATGTAAAAATCAGTTAAACAGAGACCAGAACATTTTCGCAGTTACTCGTGCAACAGCTGTGAATACAGTCATGATATGTTGCAGGGTGGGACTACCAGAGTGCCGAACACAAATCAACTCGTCCACAGCATTCTACATATGATTCCAAGAGATTAGTCTAGACCCTGATCGTGGAAAATGCGCCGGCAGATATGTTTCTATTTTGTTCGCACATGGATGAGAGTTAGGCACAGTTGCCGTAAATTCAGTAACAAAGGTCTCCGGTAATGTTACCTGTGCAAAGGTCACGTCTCATGGTAATATATTTACTTGTCCAGCTCAAAAGAATATTATTAGAATAGCAAGATGACAAATTATCTGTTTCTGTGCTCGTGCCACGATGAAGACACTCGTCATTAATATTCTACACCAAGTATAGAGGTCATTGTGCTTGCCTGAGACTAGCATACATGTGTTATATGGGCTGATCTCACATGGGTTTCTTTTTCTTGCTTTGTTTCTTTGTTTTCTTGAAGTGTTTACGTAACATGCACGGAATTGCTATGAAAACGATATTTTGCAGACTGTTTTTTTTTTAATGTGCAGGAAAGTGACCAAACATGTTTGTTCGACTATTGAAAAGTTTGTTTAAACTGTTCAATTGTTCGTAGTAGACTCATTTCATAATTGACATACATACGAAAAAAGATAGCAATAAAAAAATCTTTTCACATTATTAACACATTCTTACCTGCATTTCTTTGATAACTTGTATAGGGGAATAATGTCCAGGTAGTCCAAGCTCAAGGCGTTTACCGTCCAATTTGCAGGGATTTTCATTATAAACCATACAATCATATGGTATTAACTTAAACCAGGTGACTGACCATGCAAAGAAAGAAAACAATGCGTCAAATGCCTAATGTTCTAAAACAGTCCCTAATATAGGGTACTTATTATGCGTAAAGATGGCATAAAGAAGCATGCTTCCTGTTTAACTTTAGGCAACAATGTGTATCCACATGAATACTAATATACCAGTCCTCACCCCTGTATAATTTGTATTTCCTCGACACAAAATACAAAATACAAGTGGCGCACGTTTGATAAAAATCACTGACTTTGTAAGATTTAATTCAAATTCGTATATAAACTCATCACACACACACACACACATATATATATATATATATAATATATATATATATATATATATATATATATATATATATATAGAGAGAGAGAGAGAGAGAGAGAGAGAGAGAGAATCTTGTATTTTATAAATAAATGCTTTTCTAAAGTGTTTGAAACATTCTTCATTGCCAATGTATGCAAATGATACATCCCAATATGTAAGTGATGAAGATGATTACATTGTTGAGAGCAAATTAAAAATGAATATTTACAATGTGCTATGAAATGGATGTATAACAAAAAAAAACACACACAAAAAGTTAGTTTAAATTTATAGAAAATCCAGTTAATGCTAATCTGCTCAACACAACGAGCAGCCAAATGTATAGAATTGTACTTAGAAGCAAATGGTACAAAAATTGTAACTGTTAGATGTGCCAAACTTCTAGGTATCATTGTTAATAATACTTTTTCATGGTCCAACCACTTTTAAACATTCTTTAATGAAAACATCTAAGAAATAGTAATTAGATGGTAAGAGGATTTATGTCAATGATAAGAGGTTTTATGTCAATGATAAGAAGTTTTATGTCAATGGTAAGAGGTTTTATGTAAATTGTAAGAGGTTTTATATCAATGGTGAGAGAATTATGTCAATTGTAATAGGATTTATGCCAATGGTGAGAGGTTTTATGTCAATGGTAACAGGTTTTATGTCAATGGTGAGAGGTTTTATATCAATGATAAGAGGTTTTATGTCAATGGTACGAGGTTTTATGTAAATTGTAAGAGGTTTTGTGTCAATGGTAAGAGGATTTATGTCAATGATAAAGGTTTTATGTCAATTGTAAGAGGTTTTATGTCATTGTTGAAAGGTTTTATGTCAATAGTAAGAAGATTTATGTAAATGGTGAGAGGTTTTATGTCAATGGTAAGAGGATTTATGTCAATGATAAAGGTTTTATGTCAATTGTAAGAGGTTTTATGTCAATGTTGAGAGGTTTTATGTCAATGGTAAGAGGTTATATGTCAATGTTGAGAGGTTTTATGTCAATGGTAAGAGGTTTTATGTCAATGGTAAGAGGTTTTATGTCAATGGTAAAGAGGTTTTATGTCAATGTTGACAGGTTTTGTCGGATCAGTTGATATTAAATGTGCACAATACAATTTTTCGTCCACAATTTATCTGCTGCTGTACTGTGTGGGGAGTACCCTGTAATTCTTCTTACAGCTTACAGGAAAGGGCAGCCAGGGTGATTTTATATGTCAGAGATATTTTAACATTTTCATCATTTCTTTTTAATTTTCTTAGATGGATGCCAATTAAAAAATATGTTGTTTTTAGAAAGCTGTTCTTACTTTCAAGGTCTTGAATAATTTAGCGCCAGAGTATCTAAGTGTTTTTAAGTTTGTAAGGAACATTATCACAAAGAGTACATGGTCAAGTGCAAACAATGATTTATATATATCAAAAGTTTGGGCAGAGTATTTTTAAGAAAGCTGTTGCTTACGCCGGTGCATTTTATTTAACAAGCTGCAGCATGATACTAAACAATCACAAATTGTTTCCCATTTTAAGAAAGTATACTTGTGCAAATATTTTAATGAACAATCTTGATGTTATGACCGCATACTATTTGTACGTGGTAGCTAGGATATCTCTATATGATAAAAGTACGTTAATCTTGTATAATTTGTATACATTTCTGTTATATTTTTATTCTTTTATGCAGTATATGTTAACCTTGTAGATTTGTACTCATTACACGTGTATATGTTTTAATTGCAGGTCCATAATGTTAACTAGGTGCTGTTTAATTATTTGTCACCATGGATAAATAAAGGATATTATTATTATTATTATTATTATTATTATTATTATTATTATTATTTCTGTATCACAAGAGGTTCACACCGTACATCGGCAGATAATCATCTCAGTTCCTGTCCATCTGTTAAGAAAAACATCAGTGTTTTTAAGATTTACTGTCTTAAAACACTAATCACATTATGCTTTTTAGCTGTTTAGCCAAACATCATACTTTCAGAATGACTTCTAAATTATCCAAACATCATACTTTCAGAATGACTTGTAAATTAGTCAAACATCATACTTTCAGAATGACTTCTAAATTAGCCAGACATCATACTTTCAGAATGACTTCTAAATTAGCCAAACATCATACTTTCAGAATGACTAATTAGATAAACATCACACTTTCAGAATGACTTCTAAATTAGCCAGACATCATACTTTCAGAATGACTTCTAAATTATCCAAACATCATACGTTCAGAATGACTAATTCGCCAACCATCATACTTTGAGAATGACTTCTGAATTAGCCAGACATCATACTTTCAGAATAATGACGAATTAGCCAAACATCATACTTTCAGAATGACTTCTAAATTAGCCAGACATCATACTTTCAGAATGACTAATTAGCCAAACATCATACTTTCAGAATGTAATTAACCAAACATCATACTTTCAGAATGACTTCTAAATATTAGCCAGACATCATACTTTCAGAATGACTTCTAAATTAGCCAAACATCATACTCTGAAATTGACTTCCATCAGTCATCAAACTTGGGTATTTGAGCAAGTTTTAGATGTAAAAATGCAGTTCAGGACTGATCCCACCGTTCAAATGTCACCATTTCGTCCGTGTTTCTACAACTCGGGCACTCATCTCTGAGTAACTCACGGACTATCTGTTAGCATAATATCTTTCGCGTACAACGATATATGAGCTGCTCTTGGGTATATTTTTTTTCTTCCACGTATTTTTACAACCCGCATAGTCATAGAAGAAGTTATGATAGTAAATGATACGGTCAAAATTGGGTCTAAGGTAGATTAATAGAAGTATTTTCGTCTTTATTTTAGCATCTACAGTGAAAATATCTGGACAAATACTAAATACTTATAATATTAGTGCACCTCCACTTTCAACAGGTGAAGAGATTATTGGAACGTAAAATTCTTCTGTAATGAAAATACTACATATCGCCCCACCCCCCTTCCCTCCCGGGCACGCACATATTGCTACACGCCCTTTGTTTCCAGGTTGGTCTCTCTGTCGATGAAAGGTGAGTAAGAATTTGGACCTAATAACAGATGTAACTCACAATTTTAAAAAAGCCTATAGCGGCAACCTGATGTCGACATTTGCGGTTTGGGCGATTAATAACTTTCGGTTTCCACGTGATACAACAAAGGCGAAGATAATGGGTCGAAACGTGGACTTACCTTGACCTTCACCTGAAAAAACTCCCAAAAGTTAGTCATAATGACCTGAGCGCTACTAAATAGATCTGGTCGATACAAATCAAAAGTATCCCCCCAGGCCCCCCCAAACAAACAAATAAACAACAACAACAACAACAACAACAAAACAACACACACACACACACACAAAACTACAACCAACAAAAAAAAAGAAGAATTATGGTGCATTCTGGCGCAGGCGACATACGATTGATAGAGTGTGATACAGTTGATGCGACCGACGACGACACATGGTCATTTGCATCGCGACCTCTACAATAGTGGTTGAACAAAACAATTGCCGAGAAATGGTCATTAACTCCATCAAGTGTTGAGGTTATAGACCTATCTGCAGTCTCATCCGTTATATTTTTGAAACAGACAGAGGGCACTTAATTTAGAACACACTTAATACAATTCAAGGAGAACCGCCCTAGCTAAATCTGACTAGTAATCGACGTTTTGCGGGCTTCATACCTGCCCATGTCAGCCCGTGTCGGCTGCCTCAGTGTGTCCTTGACAAAGGCACTTAGCTCCCATTTCAATGACCTAAAAGAGCCAATGGTGTATTAAAAGTGCTGTTAACAAACATAAACATAAACAGCAACCAACCACCATAATTTAGTTGAAAATCCATTAAGTGCCGCGCAGTTATTATTATTCTCCAATTTGACAACATCTTTCTATTATTTATCCCTGACGATCATTGAGATAAACTTTGGGTTATTCTGCTTGTACATAAGACTAAGTTAAATGCTATTTATATGTATTACTCTGTTTATGGAATTCGAGGCTTCGCTCCATTCATTGTAAGACGGGTTTGTCTCCTATTAGGTGTAGTCGCCATTTAATCTTATTTACGTGTGCAAAAATAATTCCTTCTTTCTATGATAAGATTGATATGATCAGACAGCGCAGACGTAGAAGAAAAGTCTTCCTTACCTATGCAACATTTTCTTTTCTTTGAAAAGAGTTCGTGTAGTCTGAAAAGTAGTCTGTGTTACAGTATGTTTTAGTTCTCGAGAATGACGGCCAGTGGACCTACAAAAAATTGAGCTCAGCGCCCTCTGCTTTACCCCTCGGATTAAATGGACTAATTTCAGGTTCGATAACTCTGATCAAGTTGTCCCGAAATAGACCGTATCCTTACCTCGTTTTGTATAAGGTCAACGTCTTGTGTTAATTGGCTATAAATGGGATTAATCACAACGGAAAACACCTCGCATGTGCCCAGGCGTCGATATCGCCACAATCTCAATAGTGTGCCATTAATTAATGATAATCTATTTTTGACGAATTATCAGCGGGGGAATAAAAAGAAAAGAATATATTGGCAAAGAAAACATATATTTACTACAGTACCCAGGCTATCTGAATAGCTGAGCGATGAGCAAATTCCTGCGTAGTAAACACTTTCGCATGTGTATAGATCTTGACGCCTTTATACCCTATGAGAGTTTATGTGATCTGACAGAAATCTTAGTCTGCTCTATTGTTAGTCGAATAATTTGTAATCATATTTTCATTATCAATTTCTGGCTAGAAACCAAAATTTGTATTTAATCCGCCTAACTATCTAGCCAGATAATTATATGGCTTTCTACATGTTACTGACGGATATTCGGAATGTAGAGTTTTCATCGATCAACAACTTTATATAGTTGGCACAAATTGAATAGTAGTAGTAGTTGTTGTAGTGTTTAACGACACGTCAGCACAAGTCAATAATGGTTATATGTGCCGATTAAAGGTAAAGTTCTAAAAATGTAAATGTAAATATATAAATATAAAGAATGGGAGAAAATAGGAAGATAAAGCCCCCCACCACACACACACACAAAAGAAGGTACATCATCACAACAAAGTTTCTTTACAGAGTTCACGTCACAAACGTATGTCCTACAAGGTGGAAGTCGACACACTGGACAAGAATGTATGCCATTGTCAGTGGACATTGGCAGAGTATGCACTATTGTCGACATTCACCCACCCTTCAGGAGGTATGCACGGATCTGGTAATGTGTGTCCGATACTTTATCAGCACAATACCACCTCATCTCTGCGATTTGTTCTATATCAGGGATGACAATCTGTTTGTTTGTTTTGTTGTTTTTTTTTTTTTTTTTTTTTTTTTTTTTTTTAGTTTTCATTCCACATATTTTGCTGATGATGAAGAAAATGGTGAATTGGTGAATTATAAAATATTTTAAGTCTGAATATGGAATCTTCCATTCGGAACTAGCGACTGCAGTGAACCTTTCGCTGCTGTATCTGCTCCTTCATTATCCTTAATACCAGCGTAATTAGGCAGCCAACAGTACAGAATATTTTTTTCACACGGTATGAGCAAATCAAGTTTCTGCAAGATTTGGGATATTAACGGGTTCTCAGATTTCAGGTTTTGCAAGGCTTCAGTGTCGAAAGGGAATTCGAAAGGGTGAAAAATTTGTTTTTGGGATGTTTCGATGTAGTTCAAACCTTATCTCCATCTTTCGAATATTCTGTATACAGGTGCGTATAGCTACGATATGAGGTTCTAATTTCACTGAAGTTACTGTGAAAAATTACCGAATTTGTGAAATCGGGTATTTTCCTTAGAGTCGCAAAAATGTTTTGAATTTATTTTTTATTTTTTTACATTTTTTAATTGAATACCTTTTACTTAACTGCTCGTATTTAACGATTCAAAAAGGGGGTAAACATCGTAACTTTTAATGCAAATCAAACGTTTTTTCCTAAGGCAAAAAAACAAAACCCCGCAGGTATAGCCAATTAATAATAAAAATAAGAGTTGCAGGCATATGTTTACAGAATTACGAATTACACATTACACTTTTATTCACAACTGGACGAAATGGTCCAGTTATAATGATATGAATTTGTGTATGTTATTTGACGAAAACTGCCTATGTGTCTGAGTCTCATGACAGACAGTTCTGATATAGGTAAGTATGCAATGATTAGTAAGTGTCTCGTACATTGCTGTTATATAACTGACCTAATGGGATCACTGGTAACAAGTGCTCGGTTGACGATGGGCGATAGGTCAATTTGCTACTATTGTAAAAATTGCCAATATACTGGCTGCATGCTTTATAGAGTTACTGACGTCTCAGCTGAAATTATTACTTATTTTTAGAATAAATTTTAATAAACGTTATTCCTGATGAAAATAGGAAAATTATCAGGACATTACTAGATAAAAAAAATTAGTCACATTGAAGTTTAGAGATATAAATACAATACAATTATTAAAAAAAATAATAATATAATAAAAAAAATATGAAGACATCTTAAACAAACCCCCACCCCCACCGCCGCAAAAACAACAAACAAACAACAAAGATTGTGAAATGCCATCAAAATCGGTTACGAACTTCTCGAGATATTTAAGTTTCCCCAAAAAACGAAGGGGAGAAAGTTTTGGTCCAATCTTTAATATTGTCGAATTCTGATGATCTCACAGATAAGATAAAAGATTGTAAATGATGTTAACAATCTAATATGATACAAATATTAATAATTGTGCTGCAATTTTAAAGTAGATAAATATGGAATATTGTGTAACACATTTTGAATAGCTATTTGAATAATTTGAGAAGCAATGAGAATTTAAATTTAAATGATTTAAATCAAAGTTACATTTATTCAAATCTCAGCATTATATCTGGCAAACCGTGTTAATATGTTACTAGACAAGTTTTAATATTGTGCTAAGTATAAAATATATTGAAATTTGATGTTTTTCTCATTCAGTTCACCAGTAACCTGAAATATATTTGCTATTTTTTCAAATAAATCTAAATTTCCATTTTATCAGTAATACAAATAATATATATTCCTTCTCATTTACTAACGTATTTATCTGTATGTGAATGCTAATTTATATGTATTTTACTGAAAATAAAAGAAATGGTCTTAAGTTCTGTTAAAGGAAATTTTAATTATTAAATTGATTTTCTTCATCTTTGATGCCATCAAAAACAAAGAAAGGTATTAGGTTTGTGATGAGTAACGTCCCCTGAAAAATCTTGAAAAGCTCCGAATTTTAAAACTATTTGACAGAGTTTGATGAAATGTTCGCCGTTGTTTATATTAAGATGTTTTCTGTATTTTTACAATGTTAATGTCTAAATTTGTCATTTTCAGGATTAATTAACCAATGAATCAGCAAATTTATAATTCTTTTTTGGTGTTTAAGCTGTGGAAATGTTTAGTGTCAAAAGTAATGAATGAATTCATGAATAACAACTGATTTTCTATTGGTAACAAAAGTTATAACAGATTTACTAACACAAGGTACATAATGAAATTCCTTTCATTAGGCTTTGTGAAATGTTTTGGGCACGTGATCCCATTCTTCACTTTGCTCTGAGCGTGACGGATGTTTCTGTAGTCGGTCTAGTAGATATTGATCTAAATTTGTGTGCGGTAAATTTTAATCCGGCATGTATGATCATTTGACATCTGAGTACAAGCCAAAAGAATCGCCTACTTGAGCCATGGCTCGTGAATAAGCGTCCTGTTAGCCTTTTTTCACAGGTACCAATAGTCACTGACGCTCGAATGACTTAAGTTTTCTGCTTTTTAAAGAGGTACTTAAAACCTTAAGCCTCTTCTCGCTGAAAGGGTCTAGCGAGGATAATGTTAGAGCAATCAAGATGCATGCTAAGGGGAAAGAAGTACACATGTAATTTGTAGAACTGATGCATGCTAAGGGGAAAGGCCTTTGTCTCCGCATCATCGTACAGAAACATTCCACTTTATCTTGTATGCCTTCCAAGTATAAAGCCATTTAGCTTCTCAGATTCTCTCTAAGCCCTTTGGTAGGGCGTGCTTCTTAAGTAAACCTTTTCTATCATTGTCTTTTCTTGAGGATTCTCTCTATCAAGGCAAAGAGGCAGGACATTAGACTTTGGTTTTTAAAAGTGTAGAAATTGCTGGAATATTTCCGCATACATCTATCGCCATAGCAAGCGGATCTTTGGCCAGTGATTGTCCAATCCCAAGGGGATACGTAGAATAATTTGACAATTTTTATTCTTCATCTTCTATATGACCTTTGTGATCATAATTGTGGAGGGATACACACAGTTGTTGATCTCATCGTTATTGATCGAAAAAGCATCTATTGGGGCGGAAATCCGTTGAATGACAGAAGTATGTAAGGACCACACTGTGTGTATCTTTGAGTCTCTCTGTGATGAGGAGTCCACTTGCACTTAGAATTTGAATTAAACGTGTCAGACTTCCAAGTTGAATTAACGACGGGAATACCAAGGAAGAAGGCACAAATCTAAACAAATAGGTCTAGTGATTTTGTTCCCCTTTGCATGCAGAGGAATTCGTCTGGCATGTTCAACAGTATATTGTTACGTAGACCATTGTCACAATTTAAACTCATTTGCTATTGTCTTCATATCAGATTCAACCAGCTGCGTACTGGCTCGAAATGCGGCTACCGATGGGCGCATTGGTTGTTCGTAATGACAGCCGTGCATACCGTCATCTCCGGCTGGAGGGTTGGTCCAGAGGTACTCATGGCAGTAGCCAATTACAATCAAGCATTATTCAAGAGAAACAAAATTGCTTGTGATTAAAACTGTTTGGCCCATGCATCCCAATACTGGCGCTTCCGAACTAAAAATGCCATCCACATTGGATGTTTACTTGTGATCACACGTCCAGGACACAATAGAATAGCTGCTCCATTCAATACGTCAGGGAGTTGTAGAAACTCTTTCAACATGATCCGCTGATTGTCAGGGAGTGGTAGAAGTTCGTTTTCCATGATCCATTGATTATTCCATACCGATCCGTCAACTCGACGATTCCATGAATTCGTTTTGAAGAGAGGCAAACCAGTTTCAGATTAGTGAAACATTCCATCTCTATATTGATGACTTTTTGGGAGGGTAACATATTTGATATCTGCTTATTGACTAAAAAAAATAAGAAGAGAGATGTCTGAGTAAAATTTCAGCCATTGGGTGTTTCTACTGAAAGCATTCTCTGCCGAGAGCCTTTTCCGCAAGAATGAAATCGTGAAGTCCATTACCTTCGTGAAAACGCAAGGACTTAGATGTAGCACAAGCAGCAACGTTCGAAACAAGTACACCATTTCCGGAAGGCCGAATCTGAAGTATTTACGGCACGACTAATGACTATGAAGATAGAGGCAGACATCTATCGCGTTTGAACTGATAGTAAATTCACCACTTTAAACTGATTTTCAGGACTAATAGAATAGTTTCACGAGAATTAAATGACTCTGCAGTTGCATAGTACGGTGTGCGAAAACGTACAAATGAGCCCAATCGTCTAAGTAATTGCAAAATACAAAGATCTTCGTGCTTAAGATAGGCATTATACAAGAAAAGATACATCTGGGTCTGACCGAGATATTAAATAAGGATGAGACAAAAGCAGAGATAACCATTTGTATATCAAACTTGTGTTGATATATTCATCATGATTAATTGATGAAATTTCAAAAGTAATTTTGTCTTTGTGTGCTTACCGATGTCACCTCTATGAGCTTTTTCACACGAATGCATACATGAACAGAAATCAATACTGATTTTTTTTATCTTTCTGCAATTTAAAGGCTTAAAAGAGCCCGAAGATTGCACATGGTACGTTTTTATGTCCACATTTTTTTCCTACAAGTAAGCCCTATCATTAAAGAATAAGCTACAACATAAAATATATGCCCTTGTCGGTTCTTGCATGATACGTCTTATAAATCAACATCTTGTGATTTTATGACATTCATTAGCATCTTAGATCATGATAGGAAACTATTTTCATAAAAATATCTAGCATCTAAAGAATTTGGGCTTTTTTTAATATATTTATGCTGGAATAATGTTGTGGATACCATGTTGGATTATGATGTAATACGAATTAAAGTTCTGTTAACTTGGTTCTGTAGCTGACTTCACTCAGGACACCCAAACCGTACTATGTGCCAAATGTTATGCTAGTATCACATTTTGCACGACTCTGTAAATTGACTGGACCGTGAAAGCTTCTTGTGGTACATATTGCAACCTCAGATGGTTTTAGGAAATGGTTTAGACGATTGATTCTTGTATCTACAGGGCGACAAATGACAAAAACACGAGCCTTTCACGACCTGTATTTTTGCGCCACCTTTTCTTTCATTCTGGGTGCGAGCTGCTGGCCATCACTAGCCTTTTGATCTCTCTCTCTCTCTCTCATATAGTTGTATATCGTTATAGGTCAGTTTTAGTGAGGTAATGCACCAACATTTGTTGCTGCTCCACGAAACAGCACCACAATTGTGAACGAAAGAAGCAAGTCTTTTCAGTTCGCCAATCAATGTTGAAAGTTTTGGACGCAAGTCTTCTTTTATGCCTATTGGGCATTTTTACAGTCTTATACAGTACCGCAAATTTAGTTCATAAACTTGATTGGTTTAAGGATGATGCCCGAGTCTTCACCTTAGCAGAATGAAGGATCATCTCAAAATACCATGGTTTAACAACTGTTCTTCAACAGTTATAAATTGTAAACTGCATATAACTTCTACGGCTACTGTATTACTGACCGTCTTGTTGTAGATGTATTGCAGTCTGATGTATAGGAAAGTGGGCCCGTACTAAAAAAAAACCACTAAAGAAAATCCGTAAATGTACTCTATTGACAAATAATAACCTTTGACCCTGACCTTTCGCCTTCTGAACAGTCGTTTCTCGAGATTGTACTCCTGTGTGCTAGCAGAGAAATAAAGCCATTTCCAAAAGTCCAATCGGCTGAACCTTAGTGACTCGGACATTCATATCGTTGACAATGAAACCCCTAAACACGTTTTATCTCCCATTACAAAGCGGTATTCAAAGTTCCGTGACGATTTATCGACAGAAATGGGAGATATTGCCTTACATAAAACTTAATAAATTGAGGCTGCCTGGCTGATCAGACATTGTAAACGTTGTCTTGCCTTTAGCTAAAATTGCCATAAGCTGTGATGCCAACACATTCTTTGAAAGAGAAGATATAACCACTTTCTATAACTTGAAACAATTTACCCAAAGAGATTTAAACTACCCCATGACCCTATCCATAGGAAAACAATGTTGTCATGTATTGTCTGAAAATTGAAAAACCTGTATAAAATCTGAGGACAAACTATAGAAATGGAGATACGAGGAAAGGTCACTTCCAAAAGGTTCACAAATTGACCTGTGTTATCCCTTGAAAGTGTTGACTTCCAGATACATATAGATACTCTCCGTCTCATTGTAAATTTGTGAGCTGTCTGATGATGATTGGTGTAAGGAAACAAAGCCTGATTACTGAACTTAAAACAATTACCCTTACCTTGTGTTTAAACATTTTCCCATGTGACCTAGACTCTCATATTACCATGATTTTTGATCATTCTTTTGTCTCTAATTTCTATGAATGTTCCTTGCCCCTTGGTACAGATGTAGGCAAAGTCTTCTGATCTACTGATTCACACAGGAGATAATGCCCTTGAGAACAACTTGCCAAACAGTTGAAGCCAAATGGACTAAAGTCTGATCATTGTGTCCACAATGTTTTGCCTTTTGTGAAATGAATGAAAACAAAACTGCTGTCAATAAAGATATACCTTTAAATAATGTCTTCTAATGCTGCCATATTGGTATGTATGTATGTATGTATGTATGTATGTATGTATATATATATATATATATATATATATATATATATATATATATATATATATATATATATATATATATATATATATATATATATATATATTCAGGCTAGTAAAATATATAAATTGAAGTAGGTCATAAAAGCAAGTCAACACATATTGAAATGTAATGAAGTTTTAATTTTGTAAATTATGAAGAATGTCAACAATATTCAATAGTAACAATCATATTTACATTTTATTTAATATTTAACTAGATAAAAAAAATTAAGCATTATGTTAAAACATACTTTTAAAAATCATGAGTTTATGCTGAGACATAAAAATTGCACAGCTCACTGCTCAGTTGCCTGTCCCAGATAGTACACATCTCTCCGTACCATATGTGCACAGAACTGTAGCAAATAGCACAGACCTTGATCTGCTGTCACATTATACCAGCTTATCAGGGTCTACACTGTGGGCTTGAAAGTAGAACAAATAGAATAGATCTGGGTCTGAGCTTGACATATACTTAGAATATAGTGGGTAGATTAGGGTTTAAGCTGTCTGCTTGAACTATTAAGTAGATAAAGAGTTTATCAAGAGAGAACAAAGAGGGTAGAGCAGGGTCTAAGCTGTTGGCTTGAAATAATAAATAGAACAAGGAGTATAGATAAGGGTCTATGGTGTCATCTTGATATAATAAATAGAACAAGGAGTATAGATAAGGGTCTAAGCTGTCGTCTTGATATCATATACAGAACAAAGAGGGCATATCAAATCAGGGTGGAACAAAGAGCGTAGATCAAAGCAGAACCAAGAGGCTAGACCACAGTCTAACTGGTCAGCTTAAAATTACAGAAGAACAGCACAGGCCCTGACGTACCTGTGCATTATGTGACAACAGATCTAGCTGTATGCTGTTCACAGTTGAGTACCATTTTAAAATTGCAAATATGGCAATTAATTCGCAGCACCATACAAATTCCTTGTGCATTTGTCTGTAAGATAAAAAAAAAATAAAAAACTGGGTTAAAACTGTCTTACCCATGTATTTGCTTGTAAAATCATGCATGTTACAGAGAAAGACAAGAGCCAACAATTTATACTTTACTGTGGGATTTAATCATCATCATTTGTTAAGAATTCAGGTAAAGAGGAAGCAAGGAAAGGCAAAAAATTCATACCTATATAGAGCAAAAACATAAAATCTTTTTCTATCTGAACTGTTGAAAGTTAAGCTTCACAACTAAAAATCTTTATTTAAGTTGAAAAATATAGGTCTATATATGGTAGACAAATGTATTTTATATTTGTTGTAATAAGTAGAAAATGACCAAACACCTCCCACAAGTACTGATCATGCATTTTGTGATGAAAGAAAAAGGCTTGGTTTGAGTCAAGTGTTGTGCTTGTGTTTGTTTTGAGTTACCTGAAACCAAACTGTTCGTAATAGAAAAATAAATAAATAAATAAAAGGCATGAAAATTTACCTTTACATTTATGTTTAAAGATTTACCATTTACTGGGAAGCCTGGCACGTAAACAAGATATCTAGAAATAAATGACGTCACCTACACTGTGTGAGACTATCTACCTCAAGGGTACGATAGATTTTCTCAGCAAGACTCGTCCACAACACACATCTTATCTTCTCAGCTTAGATTTTCCTATCCTGCCCACATACATGGGAAAGATTCTATGAATCCCAAATGAAAATTACTGAATCATTTTTGAGACAGATTCTCAAGAGTAACATGTACATAGATAGACAAGGACTAATGTATATGCTTTTAGAAACACTGGTTTCTTCTTCATATAGTAACTCGAGAAAATTTTCATTTAAATAAATGCAGCCTCCACAACAACAATGTACAGATCTTGTAGCACCTTTACAATGGAATTTTAGGTATCTGGGCTGTCAGACACTTGGCCCAAAATTACAGACAAATGCACATTGCACATTAATAACAGTAAATACAAATATCATGAAAAATTGCACACTTCAGAGTATAAATGTACCCATGTCATCAACTAACAGTTCAAGAACTGTTGAATTCAACCGTAATCATCCTTTATCAACAAAAAACTACACAGGTGAAAGGATCAATCTATTTGCAGACCTGTTTCAATGACAAAAATAACAACTAAAATAATAATTTCTTTTAATCTAAATATTGAAATGAATCTTGTTGGATATAGCTAGAACCAAAACGATGGCTGCCAGAACAAAACTTACATTGAGAAATATATGAAAATTATTGACTAGTATTTCTACTAAACATATTTGTAACATCATGTCTCTAAACACTTGCTGACCTGTGTATATGATTACAAATATCTTTGAATATAATTTTGCTCATAATATATGTCTAGTACTCATTTAAACAGGTCAAGGTCAAACAAATAACATATTTCATCTAGACTGTCTCATCATTTTATTATGGAGACAGATTATGTTCTTCATCATATTATCTTACAATCGGAAATTTAAGATTAAGGGTGATCACTTGTGAAATGTTGAAGTATTTAATTTATTTTAAAATTGATATTTTTACATAGCTAAGCATCCAAGCCATCATCAATAAACAATTTATAGGCTGGTGTGCATTTTCTTGCACTACTCTTAGTTAAACATAGATCCCCAAGTTAAGGTCAATATTAGACAAATATTAGAAAAAGTACCCTGTCCATAAAATAATAGCTGAATGAGTTTTAAAAAATTCATCAAATTTGCACAGGTTGAAGATCATAGATCTTCATATGTTGGTGAGTTAATTTTTTAGCATGACACAATTATTGAGATCACATCAGTTTTCAGCAATCAAAAGCCTGCATGGCCAATTATGACAGGTCATAAATCACAAACGATTTCCCATGGTCTTGCTTTTTGCTGACTTTATCTTTTTCTTTCACATGACTGTTATTGCAATTAGCAATTGCATAAGCATTTTTCTTTTCATTACATAATAAGAGACTAAAGATGCAACCAAGTCATTTTACATTCAATCTCTCCCAGGGTTCACAGTGCTCAGACCTAGGTAAAAAGTGGTGATAATGATAATGTCATAATATAGTGACCATGTCGTTTTCAGCTGTGCAGTTAGCGCTGATTTTACAAAAGCACACTACCTTAAATACTATATAAAAAACTGAAGATATTTTTAGCATAAAATACCTAATACTCTAAACAAAATTTAGATAAACATACAATGAATATGATAAAATATCCCTTATTAAGACAATACTTACCAATATCCTGAAAAAAAATTCCCCCATGCACAAATAAAACAAATACACATTTTTGAAGTGAAAAATATTTTGCTCATAAAATCAGTATATTTTAAGATCACTGCTTTTATTTTAATAATGGGCTGTCGGAATGATGATCAGCAATATTTAAGATTGGATTTAGATACCGTAGTCAGCTTTCAATTACTTTCTAGGCATCTTCATTTAGTACCATGTTTTACATACAAGATAAAATCAGTTGGATTCCTATATGGTTAAAAGCTTCTTCTGCAATACTAGGTGCAGCACATTTATTTAAAAAAATCAAAATTTAATATAATATTCTAGTACTACATTTGAAAATGACAAGCCAATTCTCTTACATTTAATGTAGGAAAAAAACATACTTTTCTAATAATAATAATAATAATAATAATAATAATAATAATAATAATAACAACAACAATAAGAAAAATAACAATAATAATAATAATGTCTAAAAAATTTCAGTTATGTACTTAAAGCTGAGATGCTTCATGAAAGCATAGACATACCAAAATCTTATTAGTATGGTTTATTGAATTTGTACTGTAAAATACTAGTGTGGATTAACTGTTTTGGCAAGCTCATTGGCCACTGCTGAAACAATTCATCCGCATGAATATTTTTCAGTATAAATTCAACAATCTGTTTATTATGTACTTTAAACTAAATACAGACTTCAACATGGGTATTTTGTACACTGCCATTGAAATAAAACTGAAGCATAATGTTTTAATTTAAAAATTAAATTGTTCATTTTTTCATGAATTTCAAAGATCTCGCCTATTGAAAATTCGCAATGAATGAATCCTATTCATGCATACTTCTTTCTGATGTTGTATAATAGCGGTGATGTAAATGAAGCTGTTATGTTGCATTGCTGGTGAAGTTGTCATGATGGCTAAAATACTAGTACTCTTTATTGTTTTGTCTATGAGGTAATCTAAATTTCTGTAAATAGTCATTTGTTATAGTTATCTGAACATATTCTTTCACTTTCAAGCAGGGGATCTGTCAGTAATGGTTCAAAATCAACTCTAGAATTTTACAAAATATGTGATTCTGTACTTTCAAGCAGTACCAATTGTTGTGATTTCATTTTCTTATCAGAAAAACTGAAACCAAGAAGGTCACCCAGTTAATAACCACTGCTCTCTCTGCTATCTGCATCAGCCGCTATAGCACTGACATCTGCATTGTATTGAAAATAGCAACAAAATCCACAAATTTCACCCCCTATAAATTCACAAATTACAACAAATCTGTGACCAAATAGCTGCTTTTTGAAATACAGGAGTTGCTTTTTGAAATACAGGAGTAGCTTTTTGAAATACAGGAGTGGCTTTTTGAAATATAGGAGTGGCTTTTTGAAATATAGGAGTGGCTTTTTGAAATACAGGAGTGGCTTTTTGAAATATAGGAGTGGCTTTTTGAAATACAGGAGTGGCTTTTTGAAATACAGGAGTGGCTTTTTGAAATATAGGAGTGGCTTTTTGAAATATAGGAGTGGCTTTTTCTATTGTAACATACTGATCAGTACTACATATTGATTGCTATCTAATATCGTTTGCATGTAAATTTAGTATCAGTGTAAGATAAGTCGTGGGAGTGTTCTTCAAGGTTTTTAGATTTGCATTTTCATTATCACACGACCTTGTTATTGTGGCAATATTTTAACCAGTTTCAGATTTTCTTCTTTCAACTAGGGAAATTACCAAGAAATGATGTCACAAATGATGTCATTTAATGCCAAGGTATAATGTCATATGTATCCAAATGTATTCAAAGTCACATCAATTTACTCACTTGTGATTTTGTTGGATAAAATAAGCGACTCTCATCATCTAATAAATCAAGTCTTACTGTTATGCTTAATTTAAATGAAATTTAAGAAATGATAAATAATTTCACAATTTTAATATTAAAATGAGCACTCCCCTATTCATAACATCATGTACATTGGCAAAATGGCAAGCTGTTGCACTACTGTACATACACCACAAAAACTATTTGTCCAAAGATCATTTGGAAATAAGGCAAAATTGTTTGGAGTTTGGAGATTACTCAAGTAATTGAAATTAATGAAGTGCTGACATCAGGAATCAGTAATAATATTTCAATTTGATCTTTTATATCCTTTCCAATAATTCTTCTTGCTTGAATATCATTTATTGTGTGAATGTATGATCATATATTCATTATCCACATTGAAATAAAACACACCCACCAATCTTGTTACTAGATGGCTTGTGTGTATATGGGATTTCTAGACTGGTTCTTTGTTTTTAGAATACTTTACTCAAGAACAAAAGTTCAGAAACAGTAAGATGGATGATCCATAGTACACACATGCCATCTGTATGATTTAGGATGAACATGTGGGTGAGTTCTGTTACATTTTGACACATTTTGTTGTGTATGGTATAAGTCACCTTCCTTTCCAAAATGGGACTGTCTCATCATAGTAATTATTTGAAATAAATAGTTGTCAATCTATTGAGACAAAAGTTTGCATTTATATAAAAATAAGAAAACTATGGAGCTTTTGAATCATAACTATTATCAGCTAAATATGAATAAAATGTCCCGTTTTCGTCAATTTTTTCCAGCAAAAGACCTACTATGGGAACTAATTCTTTATAGAAAGGGAAGCAACCTAGATGATACTAATAATCAACTGTAGTATTTAAAAAAACAAAACAACTCTGATGTCCTATACGAAAGTACTAGGTTTAATCCGGGGTCATGCTGGGTTGGCTGCCATGATGTGTCCATGGTCAGGACATTTTACTCTCATTGCACAACAAAACTAACCAAAGCCTCCAGGCAAAAATAAAACCAAAGCCTCCAGGCAAAACAGCTTAAAGCAGGTTTAGCCCAACCAAAACAAAATGTTGTTGTGTATCTCTGATGCATATGAACATTTTGTTATTTGAATTGCATGAAGAAAAGAATTCACTGAAAAGCTTGGATACAGTTGAACTCTGATAAGCATAATATGAATATAATTTAAAGTCTAATCTGGACTATGAATACTATATATCCTTTAAATACAGATGTAGAGAATTGTAAAACACATTGCTGTTATTAAATACAGACATACAGAATTGTAAAACACATTGCTGTTATTTCTGCAAAATGTATCATTTTTATACAGTGAAACTTCCCTAAACATGCAATGTCTGTACCAAAACTTGTGGCCATGTGTTTTTCTGAGGTGACCAGTAAACAAAGGTTTGATTAGTATTCGTGGCCAGTCTACAGATGAAGTTGGTTACTGAAGTTGCCGGTTAAGGTAAATTTCACTGTACTATAGAAATTATCAAGGATCACAAATGATATCTGAATTAGAGAAAGAACCTACTCCTAATCATGAAGTACCGAGTCCTACAAAAGATGAATGAGGTCAAAAGTCTTATAAATTGTTACAAATTAACAGAATAATATAATTTATAACATAAATAAAGTATTCCTGGCAATAATTCTAATTTCTGAATTCTGATCTCATATTTCAGGGAAATTTGACCAGTAATTCAGACAATCTATGGTCTATTCTTTTATCTCACTTCCATTTATCTATCACTTGTTGGTAGATATTATGAAATGGGACCAATCTGATAGAATTCAATTGAAATTAATTGACAGATAGGTTATACCAATGATATTGAAGGAAATGATATCTGTCTAATTAATGAGACTGGACTGTATATTTGTTCACCAGTTTTATGTTAAAAATGATTAATGCACACTGTAAATCTAACAAATTTTTGCCTCTTCCAAAGTAGTTTTGACTTCATGGACAAATTAGAATAATGTTAATTTTCTGCACTTATTCCTTCAGGTGATGTTAGGATATTAGCAGTGAAACTGACATTGTAAGAATTACATCAAAATGTATTTACTAAACTATTTATTTTGAGTTAGTTTTTTTCTTTCTTATCCCTATAAGAAAATGATCAAACGAAAATCTTTGCCATCATGTACTTGGAGAGAAGATACCTGGGTGACCTTTGAATTGCTATATGAAATGACGGATGAACAAGTATGTCTCTAACAAATTATAACAACTGTAATGTTGACAGTTACAATTCCAACATTACTTTTTTCTAAGCTATCCAAACATGGCATGATATGAGACCACCATGTCCAAACTGTCTGGTGATCGAAACGATACTCCACATGATAAATAAAATCAACAATGCATTCTACTTGATAAAACTTGAATATGGATTTGAATGTTTTCTAAGTCTTAAGCTTTGTCATATCACAGAGGTTGTGTCTTGGAGTCTAAAGGAATTGCTACAGCCCCCTGATGACTGTCTACTTCCCCTTTTTCTTCATCTTTTTCTTTTCTGACCCCTCTCCTTTGTCCAAGTAGTTGGGGTCCAACAGCAGCATCTTTTCCATGCTGGAAAGAGAGTACTTGATACAATATATTCAAGAGAAAACAGAGAAGAAATTATGCTGCTCAAAATTAATGAAAGAACCATTAATATAATTTTGAAATCATTTACCAAGTAGATTGCTAATTATGAAAATACATTACAGTGCTGACCTAACATTTTTATCAGAAACCTTTCCACAGGAAAGTTGACCAAAAAATAAAATTTGTTATACAAATTTTCAGGATGCCAAAACTGAGTCAGGTAATATGAATTTTAGACATAATTAAATATTGAGGAAAAGATATCAATTTTTATATTTCAAATAATTTCTATTATGCATACCAAAAATATCTTGGTATACTGCGTTTCTTCCCACAGCTAATTTTTAAAAAAATGTATTATCAACAGGGTCAGAAATGTGTTTTAAGAGATAGATTCTCTCAAACCTAATTGTTAATTATTTACTTATTTACTTTATTTATTTTTTATGCTTTTTCTGTCTACAATAATTAATTAATTTTTTCTCATTGTTTCTGTAATTTGTCCAGACTGGCATCCATGACCAATAGTGTGCCATGTATACAACATTGGTGAATATAGAAGATTGGTTACCATACTATTATTAAATATATGTGGATTATATTTAAATGATGCTGACAATCAGACTTTTTGCATAATGCTTAATTCAAATCAATAAAGGAATCATTTATGCCTTTTTTATAAAAGTATATTGACTCCTCATCCTGATAATAGCTGCAAACATCACAGTACTAATAGTTACAAATTTTATGTTGCTTGTTAAAATGATATACTATTTGAAATATTTGACCCACTCATGGCCTTACCTGGGCAAAAGCTTACCTTGTCCCTGACATAAGCAAACTTATTTTATCTAGCCTTGCAAATCCACTGTTAAAAGAGTTGGTATTTTCTTCACTATTCATATGAATACATGCCTGTGACATTTATGACAAAATGCCCATGAAATTAAGACAGATTCAAAGGATTGCATGGCAAGTAAATACTCATGTTTGCAATTTATTATAATTTAAATAGAAATGATTTTATAAAATAATTGCCTGTTTTAAAGAAATAGATGCAATCACAATACACCACCAAATTACCAAACACTGTACATATTGACAAATTGTCATAATATAACCCATGGCTACCTATCTCTCTAATGCTGTGTATGATCCTATGCTGACAAAATGGCTACCAATCTCTCTAATGCTGTGTATGATCCTATGTTGATAAAATGGCTACCTATCTCTCTAATGCTGTGTATGATGCTATGTTGATAAAATGGCTACCTATCTCTCTAATACTGTGTATAATCCTTCTGTTGATAAAATGGCTACCTATCTCTCTAATGCTGTGTATGACCCTATGTTGATAAAATGGCTACCTCTCTAATGCTGTGCATGATCCTATGTTGATAAAATGGCTACCTATCTCTCTAATACTTTGTATGATCCTATGTTGATAAAACAAAAAGGTCAGGGCCTGCATGTTGAACTCACAATCAAAGTATTGCTGTAAAACATGTGACCTTGTTCCCAAGGTCAAAAGGCTGAGCAAGCATATTGCAGGGATGAGCAAGCGTGTAACAGAATGAATTGACTTAGCTTCATAAAGATTCATCATAAGAATAAACAAAATCCATCATGGGGCTTAGGAAAAATAAGCAAATTAAAACACTTTAACCAAAACCTTGATGTAAATTTTCTATGACTGTGAAGTGACCCTAGGTTCAAAGGGGCAAGCAAGCATGTCTCAGAATGAACTGTCTTGACTTTATAATAATTCATCTTAAGTATGAACAAAATCCATCAAGGGGTTAATGAAAGAAACAAATGAAAAACTTTAACCAAAACCTTGATTCAAATTTTATATGACTGTGATCTTGGCTCTAAGATGGGCATATGAGCATGTTGCAGAATTAATTTTCTTAGCTTCATAATGATTCATGCCACATGTGATGAGAATCTGTCAAAGGATTTAGGAAATATATGCAAAGAAACATTTACCAAAACCTCAGCAAACTGTTGATGCTGCTGGGAGAAAAATGACTGCTATGTCTCACATTCCCATTATTTTGAGTTTGACAATCAAGAGAGTGACTTTCAAGTTATACAGGAGAAGGATTACAAAGGCGGACAAAACCGGGAATGGGCCAGCAAAAAAAGACAGCTCTCTCTCTTTTGAAGAATCAAGTTTTAAACAACTAAAAGAATTGTGATTTGACCCATTCTTTACTTTTCTTTCATTATTTCTGAAAAAAAGTTAAATGTTCAAATTAAGTACCACTATTTCACATAAGGCAAAGTCATATCTGTTAAAATATGCATGGGTGGTGTCTGACATATCTAGATAACACCTCAACTCTCATGCATTACACCATGCATGAGACAGATTGGTGGTCATGTTGATTGAAGACATATAAAAAAAAAGAAGCAAATTTATACAAACAACAGTCTGCTTAATGGTGATAACTTTTTAATTTGAATGGAATTGGCTTAAGGAAAAGTTGAAAAACTGTGCCAAACAAGATTCTTATGATTCCTATCAAATATTGACAATACTGACAACTTTGATTGTAAGAAGATATGGTTTTGCATTTCTGTTTTTAAACTAGTTCAAACAGACAATTAATAAAGATGGAGAAAAAAGTTTGTCAGCATACCCCCCCCCCCCCCCCCACGCACATACAAACACATATGCATACAAAAATATCTAGACATAGACCTTGTCACTAATAAGAGATACGGGAAAAATACTTCAAATATTTAGCAAACAATGCACATCTTTACCTGCATGGAGTGATCAGCTAGATGGCTGTGTCATCGTGGGGAGATGGTGTCTGAGGAAGGTGAGGAGGGTGTTGATATGGAAGTGCTGCTTCGTAATCTATCATCATACCTTGTGAATGAAAGCATGTTATGTTATAAGCATATTGTGTTGATGTGCCAATATATGGGTCAATATGTAACATAAAGCATGTGAAATTACTTGCATGCTGTGTTGAAGAGTAAATAAATGGGTCAATATGTAATGGAATCAGAGATCAACAGGGATAAGCAATGTGCATCAATAAAATCCTGTGATTTTAGATTTTTTTATTGGAGACATTGTCAATTGTGAAACAAATGTTTTTCAAAGGTTCCATAAAGTAAGTACATATAAAAGTAAAACATACACATGACAACAGCACATAACAAGATTACTGCAAACAGTACATTATATGCCTGTCTCCTGATTTTTTCCCTACTAATAACCTTGACCTCTGAGCTGTGTAATTGACTACTGTATGATACAGTGTGGACCTGGGTAAAGTTTCATCAAAATATCTGTCGGGGTTAAATAGTGACAGCCTGGGTAAAGAAACAGGGCACTGACTTATATTTTTCTTTTGTTGTAACCTTGAACCAGAGGCAGGGGGGGGGGGGAGGGTATGATTGAATACAAGCAACGGACTCAAATCTAGTCATCTACAAGTCTAAAGTTTGATTACAATATCTTCATTGGTTCAAAAGTTATACTCATATATGGATAGAGATCACTTTTTATATATTCCCTTGCTATGACCCTGACCTAGAGACAGGGGCAGATTATGGTATGTGACATATTGTATATAACTGGTCCAAGTTTCATTAAAATATATAGTGGTTTAAAAGCTTTACAGTACTCCAGACAAGGATTAAAGTCAAGAGTTACATTTTCCCTTGCTAAGACATTCACCTTAAGGCAGGGGGCATGGCAATGATATGTGACACACTGCCTAGGCATGATATACACTTTGGCAAAGTTCTTATCAAAATATCTTCAGTGCTTCAAAAGTTATACTCCAGAGAAGGATAAAAATCACTGAATTACATTTCCCTTACCTTGACCTTTACCCTGGCTATGGTTTATGACACACCGCCTAGTCATGATATATACTTGGGGAAAGTTTTGTTAAAATATCTTACGTGGTTTAAAAGTTATATTCCAGACAAGGATACTAGTCACAAAATTACAGTTTCACTTGCCATGACCTTCACCTTGTGGCAGGGGGCTTGGCTATGGTACGCAACATACTGTCTTGTCACGATACATACATGGGCAAAGTTTTGTTAAAATATCTTCTGTGGTTCAAAAGTTATTTTCCAGACAAGGATTCAAGTCACAGAATTACATTTTTCCCAGCTGTGACCTCGACCTTGAGCCAGGGTCATGACTATGATGCATGACACATCATCTAGCCATTATAAATAACATGGGCACAGTTTATTAAAATATCTTCAGTGGTTCAAAAGTTATGCTCTGTACAAGGATACAAGTCATAGAATTATATTTTCCCTTGATGTGACGATCTTGACCTGGAGGCAGGGTGTGTGGCAATGGTATTCTACATACCATTTAGTCATGATTTATACTTGGAAAAAGATTCATTAAAATATCCTCTGTGGTTCAAAAGTTATACTTCATACAAGGATACAAGTCACAGAATTAAATTTTCCTTGCTGTGACCTTGACCTTGAAACAGGGGGCACGGACATGGTATTTGACACACCATTTCATCATGACATAGATTTGCGCAAAGTTTCATTAAAATATCTTCAACCATTACAAAGTTATGAGTGGGACAGGCCATAAAATAATATGCCGACTTAATATTAGTGTATAAAAACAACATAACATATATAAATGAGCAGACACTTACTGCAACTGGGGGTGGGCAAATGTCAATAAAAAACCAATATGAAAAAAAAGCAACATGAAACACTAAAATACTGCACAAGCAAATATACTTATGACAGAATATACTATCACACAGACAAGCAAACATACTTATGACAAAATACACTATCACACAGACAAGCAAACATACTTATGACAATATACTATCACACAGACAAGCAAACATACTTATGACATAATATACTATCACACAGACAGGCAAACATACTTATGACAGAATATACTATCACACAGACAAGAAGATATTAAGGAATTATTACACATCAAACAGTTTTACATACAAACAACTAAAAGGGAAAGAACAATTAAAAACATAACACACCATTTAACACAGGAATATATTAAAAAGATATTGGGTACTCATACCTGTCAACCTCCTGAGACAAAAACCTGTACACCAAACCCAAAAAAACATAACAAAGACCAGAAAAACCTTACGCCAAAGACAGGGCTGAGCAAATTTTTTTTCATCCACTTGTCCAGGACAAGTGGTTTCAGAAAATTCACTTGTCCCACCTTACTTTTCACTTGTCCTACCTTACTTTTCACTTGTCCCAAAATGGTAATCACTTGCCGAGATTTGATGAGATGTATGTACTTAATCCATAGAAAGAACAAATGAAATAATATACAACATAATTATTTCTTAAAAGAATTTAATTTTTCTATAACAGTTGTTGATATACGTTTGGCTACTTCAGGTACATGTATATATGTTTTAACTGCTGGATTTTGCAAACAATGTCCATGTACATGTCTGCCACCTGCACCACCACTAAGCCAGCAGTCTCAGTTAAAGTCCTCAAGCTCTGGTCCATTTGGTGAAATGTTCATTAGAATTTTTACACTCTCTTGGTTTAAGGAATTCTCATACACAGTAGCAGTCTTACGTTTTATCCCCCCACTTTCACAAGAATTTTACTTCTTCAAATCGTCCTTATTACCTTCCTTGTGAAAATAATTTAGCAAACTCATTTTATCCACATAGTAAATATCAGCTTGCTTGACAACTACTTCTAAAGTGATCATAACAAACATTTTCTCTTTTAAATACGAACAGATCTCATTAATTAGCGTAATTGTTTCGCTTCAAACGCAATATCGTACGTGAAAGTTGATCATCTGTATAATCAACTAAAAATGAAAGAATCATTACTGCCATTTAATCAGTTCATAAAGGAAAACAACACTGATGTCGGTAAAGTACCTTTCATTAATTTAATTACGCTGACTCTCTGGATTAAAATCAAAGTGAGCCACTCGTGAGGATCTGGTTTGAGTAAACACAGTGCAACAAAGCTGCTTAAAACACTGCTAATTAATCATACCAGCTTTGTTTTGTTTGAGGTGTTTTGATTTGTCGATAATTTGGTCGATTAGCCCAATATGCAGTTCTCGTTAATATTACAAACATTATTTCACTTTTCAAAATCATCTTTCAGTACATTTTAATACTTTAATATTATAATTAGTTAACTTCTTTATCTAAAAGAAACTACTGTGTAAATCATTCTATTGTGAACAGCTTGTCCGCATATTTAAGGCTGTTTCTAAATATAGCCTGATTGGAGCAGAGGTCCTTACCCTACTGAACCATTCTTGTCATCAACATTAATGGCACTGGAATATATTTATTTCATTGAGATGTTTTATTTCAGTAAGTGCATTTATTGAACATTTTTAAACCCAATTTCTTGGTAATGATAATCATTTCAAGCTGCACCAATGATCTAGGAATTACATTGCAACTTGCATCAATGCCTTTTTCCAAACATGTGGTTCTAGAATAACATTAAGTTTACATTATTCATGGAATAAATGCAATTGCTATGCATAAATCATCTGTCAATTCTGAGATGCATATATTTAATTACCACTAGCTGTCAATGACATCTACATGCAATAAAATAATGATTATTTCCCCTTACTGGTCTCTTATGGCACATACATCCCCTGGAAAACAGTGTAAACAAGATATATTCCCTGTGATTCTGGTTTGCTCTTTGAATAAATACAGTAACAAGTCGATGTTAATTGCTGCTCTTCAAACATACTCTGAAAGTGACTACAGGTAAAACAGCACAAAAAGAATTCAAATTCCTAAATCTATGCTTTATGATAACCATAATGAGACGGTTGCTGATGAGAACTGGTAGGATGCCAGTATACAGTGACTTATGGTTCTATGAAATAATATTTTCCATCTGAGAAAACTAAGTATGAAGAAAGGGGAACAATTCTGTTTTCACCTGACAAGTCAATGTTATCAGAATAAAAATCAACAAGATTTGTGTTTCTAAAACACTTATGCCCCCAGTGCAGACCGAAAAATTCCAAGTCCAAAACATTTCAAAATTTGCAAACAATTGAAAAATTATTGTAATGGCTTGAAAACCTAATCAGGTCATCTACTTATGACCATGATAAAGAACGTAGAATTTCATGGCTCTAAGTATAATAGTTTTTGTGCTATCATGCTAAACTTGGTTTGGGATGGATGTTTTGACATATGGATTAACAGCAGCAAAATAATATGCCCCCTTCTGCATTCAAAATAAGGTGCTTGTGCAGATACTTTATTTCCAATGTAGAATGCACAAATCCTGATCTGCCCAATCGGAATGTATGCAGCCTTTTCTGTTGCATGCTAGAAAAATACCTTGGATGTAAATAGTGGCTATTTTGAGCTTCTCTCAAGCCCGTGGTTGTCATTATGTCATACTATAGTATTTTCCTCACATAGGCACAAGGGTCAGGGTGCCCAGGGTAAAAGTAAAACTTGAAATTGAATGTGTGCTGTATATGACACAAGATAAATTGATTAACAATCAAATTAAATATAACATGCTTTGACTTAGTAAACTTTTCTTGATAAAATGCTTGCATGTGTGCAAAAATTTATTTTTAAAACAATAGCTCCTCAAAGGGACTGACACTCTACTGATCGAAAAGAATTTCCAGGAATCCAAGACAAGATAGTTTCTTCTTTTTCACTGCTGAGTGTTAAAACCATCTTTGATATTCTTGAGCAATAACAAGATTTCAAATTGGCCACTGTGATAGCCATATTGGCTGTAATTTGGCACCATTTTCATTTATGACAAACTAGACATTATTAGAAGTCTTTTGGTGAAAGCCCCATGCTGATATGGCCAGCCATTCAGAAGTAGCGATAACAGTTTTCAAGATGACCATCATGGAAACCATATTGGATGTAAGATTGGAACCATTTTCATTTAGGACCAACTAGATATCATAAAAAATCTTTTGGTGAAAGCCCCATATGATATGGCCATTCATTCAAGTGGAGTAGCAACAGCAAGATTTTCAAGATGGCCACCATGGATGGCTATATTGGAGGTCAGATTGTCACAATTTTCATTCAGGACCAACTAGACATCATAAGAAGAGTTTTGGTGAAAACCCCTTGTTGATATGACCATCCATCTAGGACAAGTAGTGACAAAAAAATTTCAAGATGGTCACCATGGAGTAACAATAACAAGATTTTCAAGATGGCAACCATATTAGATGTCCAAGCAGCACCATTTTTATTTAGTTAACAACTAGACCTTGGGATGAATATATGTGTAAAATTTCATGGCAATTCTCCAAGTGGTTTAGGAGAAGTAGCAATAACAAACTTGTGCTAATGGACAGACAGATGACAGACGACAGACAAAAGGCCATCCTGTAAGCTCTTCTGGTATATCAGCCACTGAGCTAAAAATCCACTTATATACTGTCCTTATATTTTGTAGATCCATACCATGTTTAGGCTGGGAAAAGAAAATGTTTCCTTTCTTCAAAATATAATTGACTTTTAAAAACTACTATTTATACTGAAATCAGAAAGCTGCATTTTCAGATCTTACCTGTCTAATGGCTAAATTTGAAAACTTGTAACAGGTCAGAAACAAAATAAATAAATACATAAACAAGAGTCCCTCAAAGTGACTGATGCTCTACTGTCTGAAAAGAATATTCAGGAAATCAATACAAGACCATTTCTTCTTTTTAACTGCTGAGTGTTGAAACCATCTCCAATATTCTTGAGTGATAAGATTTTCAAATTAGCCACTGTGGCAGCCATATTGGATGTAAGATTGGCACCGTTTTCATTTAGGACAAACTAGACATCATTAGAAGACTTTTGGTGGAAACCCCATGTTGATATGACCATCCATTCAGGAGAATTAGAAACAAGATTTACAAAATGTTCATTGTGGTAGCCATATTTGACGTCAGATCAGCATTATTTTTATTCATGACCAATTAGATATCATAATTAGTCTTCTGGTGAAAACTCCATATCTATATGACTTTCTATTAGAAGGAGTAGCAAAAACAAGATTTTCAAGATAGCTGCCACAGAGGCCACACTGGACATCAGATCAGCACAATTTTCATTTGGCACCAACTAGACACCATAAGAAGTCTTCTGGTGAAAAACCAGTGTTGATATGATGTTCCATCTAGGAGGAGTAGCATGATATGGTGGCCACTATGAATATCAGATTGGCACAAATTTTATTTAAGACTAACTAGACACCATAAGTCTTCCAGTGAAAACTTCATGCTGATATGACTTTCTGTTCAGAAGAAGTGGCATTAACAAGATTTTCAAGATGGCTGCTGTGATGGCCATATTGGATGTCAGATCAGGACCATTTTCATTTAGGACCAACTAGGTATCATAAGAAGTCTTTTAGTGAAAACCCCACGTTGATATGACCATCAATTCAGGTGAAGTAGCAATAACAAGATTTTCAAGATGGCTGCTGTGGTGACCATACTGGATGTCGGGCAGAACCATTTTCATTTAGGACCACCGAGACATCATACAAAAGTCTTCTGGTGAAAGCCTAATGTCAATATGACATGAAGCTTCAGATTGGCACCATTTTCATTTAGGATCAACTAGATATCACAAAAGTTCTTTAGTGAAAACCCCATGTTGATATGACCAGCCATTCAGGAGTAGCAATAACAAGATTTGCAAGATGGCCACTGTTCTTACCATATTGGATGTCTTCTGGTGAAAACCCCATGTCAATATGACTTTCTGTTCCACTGGAGAAGCTATAACAAGAACTTCAAGATGGCTGCCATGGTGGCCATATTTGGCGTCAGATCGACACCATTTTGATTTAGGACCAACTAGACATCATAAGAAGTCTTTTAGTGAAAACTCCATCTTGATACGACTGTCCATTCAGGCTGAGTAGCAATAACAACATTTTCAAGCTGGCCGCTGTGGCAGCCATTCTGGATGTCCCAGTGGAACCATTTTCATTTAGCACCAACTAGACATCATAACACATCTTCTGGTGAAAACCTCGCATTGATATAACTCTGCATTCAGGAGAAGAAACTATAACAAGATTTTCAAGATGGCCACCATGACAGCCATATTAGACGTCAAATCAGCACCATTTTCATTTAGGTCAACTATAGTATGGTCCCAATGGATTCTGAACCATACCCAGTACTAAATCTCAGAAACTAACAGCATGCCACATCTCAAATGCAGATAAGAATATTATATTCCTTCCATATCTTACAAATTTCTTTCATTCTTGTCAATGTTCGATGCTATTGCTTTGTCATAAGCAAAATTTTATTGCTACTCCTCCTAAATGGCACCATTTCATTTAGGACAAACTTGTGCTAATGGATGGACGGACAATGGACAGATCCCATAAGCTTTTCTGGTCTATGACCAGTCGGGCCAACAAAAGAAGAAATTGCGATGGAATTTTCATAGGCTGTAACCTTGGCCTTGGCCAGGCATGTGTTTTCAGTGTGCTTTGAATTGAAATAGTATAAACATTGTGATACTATCAAGACAATATCATAAACATGTGGTGATATAGCGATACAACTTTAGGCTTTCAATAACATCACTGGAGACAAGTCTCTTTTCTTTTTCTCTGGCAGGGAATATAACTAGGTATAGCTAAGTAGTGCAGTGTGAGCTGTGGATATATGTGAGCCATAGTTTGAAATGCCACTTACTGCTGCACTGGTTCAGGGACATAAATATATTCCATAGGGATTATTGTCGCTAATTCTCGAAGTGTCTTCACAAACCGCAACTTGGAACTGAATTTGGAACTAAAAGCAAAGAGCGAAAGACCCAATAGATAAAAGTATCCTTAAAATAAAGTTCTGGCTAATAAGTATTTAAACATCACATAATAACAAGAGGCCCATGAGGCCCTGAGATCACTCACCTGGCTGACATCTGCCTAATAGCCAAATGCAAGAGCAAAATATCTGGGTTATTAGCATGCTTTCTGTAGAAATTTCTTCAAGTAACCTTGATTGCAAATGTTATGAAAACAATTGTTTCAAGATTTCTCTAATTATTTTGTATTTGTATCCATATATGATGGTACATTAGCATCATTTGTCCAATATTGAAAGGCCTTTATGCCAGGATGCCTACTGACGAAGTTGGTCAAATTATGTTCAGCAGTTTTAATTCAAATAAAGTTGTATAAATATTTCGCTATTTTTAGCAAATGCTGCCATATTTTGTGGCAGATTGTCATTATTTGTATAAATATGAATGGTCTTCAAGCTAGGATGTTTTCTGTTAAATTTGGTCAAATTCTGTTGCATGCCTTTTGAAAAGTGGTAAAGGTTTTTCTATTTTTAGTAACAGCAGCTATATTTGATGGTGGATTGGCATTATTTCTACAAACTTAATGCCAGAATGCTGTTTGTAAAATTTGGTCAAGTTCTGTTGAGTGTATTTTAGAAGAAGTACATTAAAGTTTATATACTTCTTAATAATGGCAGCGATATTTGGTAGCAAATTGGCATCATTTATATAAACTTGAGGACCCTTCTTGCCAGAATGCTTTCTGTTAAATTTGGTCCAATTCTGTTGTGATTTCTGAGAAGATGGCATTTAAATTTTTTTTTTTTTAAATAATGGTGGCCATATTTGATGGCCAATCTGTATCATTTACATAAAATTTAAAGACCTTCATTCTAGGATGCTGTCACATTTGGTCAAATTCTGTTATGGTGGTTTGAGAGAAGTTGTTTAAAGGGTTTCCTATTGTTAGTAATAGTGACCACATTTGATGGCGGATTGGCATCAATTGTAATAAACTGATAGGCCTTCATGTCAGAATGCTTTCTGTAAAATTTGGTCAAAATTCCGTTCAGCAGTTTGTGAGAACAGTTGTCTAAAGGTTTTTCTATTTTTAGTATCACTGGTCATATTTGATGGCAGACTGGGGACATTTGTACAAACTTGAAAGGCCTTCATGTCAGGAAACTCTCTAGTTCAAATTGATATAGTTTTTAAGAAGCTGAAAACTGTAATTGTTGACAGATAATGAATGATACATGCCAGATGATGCATACTGGACACAGAACCATACCAAAATTGTATATCACATTGTGATATAAATTCAGCAGGTTATTTTATAAGCCTTAAAATTTAGTACATTTTAATTTTTTTAAAATGCATAAAAAACGTAAAGTGATATTATTTTAGAGAATTGTGCAATCTCAGCTTTTTATTTTAGTGAATAAATTGTGTAAACTTTTCAGCCTGGCTGTTTCAGAATTTAGCAATATGAATAGATAACATTTAAAGAATTTTATCAACAAAGTAATATAGATATTAATGCACCGATTAAATAGACAGTTTACAGTCATTAAACAACCATTCATACAGAAAATGTGTATCCGAAGCAATCTATTTTAGTTTATAACTGACACATCAATGAAATCCTTCTTAGAATACCTCCATCATGTTAAATTCAATTTTATCTATTTTGAAGGAAAAAAAATAAAAATAAAATAAGAGTGAAGACTACTATATATATTCACTAATAAGACGGGTCCAAATGCAAACTGCATAGACCCAGATCTGCTGATGCATAATGCACTGGCAGATCCGAGTTTATGCAGTTTGTTAGGAGTAATCAGTAGATCAAACAACATAGACACTGATGTGCCAGTCCATGATATAATGGCAGATCAGGGTCTATGTTGTTTGCAATTAGACCTGAATTATAAGCAAGTATATATGGTACTGGTCTAGTCTTAGGGTTAAAGGTTTCCATTTTTACATTTGTTGATGGAATAACGTGGGATTTCAACATTTGCCAAATATATATGCTCATATCTGCTCCAATGAAAATACCTGCTTTACACTATGACAACATCATAGAGCAATTTTATTAAGGAAAAAACAAACCCTTTGCAGTTTTGTTAATAACAGAATTTCAAATTAATTTTATTTAAAATGCTTTGTCATCAAATATCAGCTTGTAATGTTAGTTACCTGTTAGTGGTAACTGACATGGCATGATTTCCTAAATACTGTAAATTCTTTTTATACCATTTACTATTATAATGGTAGTTTTAGTTAGAACTATTTATTTTGTTTCTATTTAGAAATTCCTCTGCATAATAAAAAAGATGAACCATAATTCAAAGACTGTAATATGCTTGGCTTTAGTCAAACACAAATTCTACAGAATGCTATGTCTCACGTGCTCTTCTTTGGCTTAATTCAAAACCCTTGCAAAATCTCTACTGGAAGATAAGTAGGTCACTGTGGTTTACTTTTTGTGTGTGTGAGTAGTACATTCCAAGATGAATATACCAATCAAGGTTCATGACTGCACATAGAACTGAGACAGAGAAACAGAGCTAAATGCAAAAATTTAATGTAATAGAGCATGAAAAGTAGTTCACTGTGACCTACTTTTTGGTTTATGATGAATAGTACCCTCTAAGATGAATACACCCATCAAGATTCATGACTGTACATAGAACTGAGTCAGTGAAACTGAATTAAATGCAAAAGCTTAATGTAATCAATGGTGAATGAAAGGAGGTCACTGTGAGCTAATGTTACATGTGGGAATACCCTCCAATATGAATATATCCTTAAAGTTTATTGATTGTACATACAACAGTGTCAGAGAAACAGAGCTAAATGCAAAATGTAACATTGATGCATATGCCAATAATGCTATCAGAAAAGCGATTCCTATGTTTCACTTAGCTTTGCAGGTGAAAAATAAAATAATGTGTTAGCAGGCAACAGACAGTTTGTATTAAAGTATTCACAACGACACTTTAAAATATGATACAAGGCAATAATAAAAACACTTTTTAAATCAAAACACCAATACAGTGGACCCTCAGGGAAGTGCAAGATTATCATATCATGTCTAATATTTGCACATGAAGTGGAGAAAAAAAAATTTACATTAAAGAAAGATTGTACACCTTCAGCTCACCAAGAAAATTTGAAATGTATTCAGAATGAATTAAAAAAATACTCAAGAGAAATAATTCAGTATTGATGAGCAAAATAGATCAACATAGATATTTTTACTGTCGAGTTAACTTACCTGATGAAAGGTTTGGTCATCATCACAACTGTTTTCAACCACAAAGTAGGATGGACAAGTAACAATGTCTTCAAATTTTTCTTCAGCCTGAAAAAAAATTATCAACATGTTTTGTTCATGTAAAATTCATGTGCAAACTTGAAGAAAAACCAAGAAAGAAATGGGCTGAATTACAAATGTGTTAATAACAGTCATAAAAACATAAACTCAGCCCTTAGATCTCTTTGTTAATTTCAATCAAAACAAGATGTATCAATAAAACATTACTCATCATTTCATATTATAGTGAAGACAACAAATAAGCTCCTGTCACTGTCAATTTTGTCCAATTCAATTTCTGTGTGTGTAAAGAAATGCCTTTCAAATTAAACACATTGTCACAAATTGCAAGAAACAAAATAATTGTGCATAGGATAGACTCCTGTTTGTAACCCTTTGGATTATTGCAAGGAGTTTCCTTGGCAGCATCTGCATCCTAATTTCAAACAGTAGTAGGAGTTTGAGGCTTTGAGCACAATATGAGCTGGGCCTCAAAAAGTCCAATGAAACAAATCTATGTTCAATTTTCAATGGCATAATTAAAGAAATCTAGGTTCAAGATGCAATTGCAAATTTCCAAGTCAAACAGGGGCTGTCAGTCAAAGTTTGGTGAAAAAGTAAGAAAATGGAATAAGACCTAGGTTTTCTGGATATTATGCCTAATACAAAAATTCAGTTTCAATCCTCTAAATTCTTCAAATGGTATTTCGCAGAAACAAAACTGGTGATGTATGGGACTGACATGAGTGACACCTAATGCTTCCTCCATGGTGGGGGTCTTATAAATGGTTGCTTATTTTATACAAGTGAGTAAAGATAATTTATGAACAGTTATCTTTCATTCCTAAGGTTTAAGAAGAGGCCAATGTGAGCCCAAGACCACTCACCTAGCTGAAAGCCAAATGCAAGAATGGTTGGCCAAAATATCTGGGTTAGTACGATGTTTTGGGACATTTAAAGGCTTCTTTTTTTTTTAGGAATGGCAGCCATATTGGATGGCAGATTGACATTATTTGTATGATCTTTGAAAGTCCTTCTTGCCAGAATACTTTCAGCTGTTTATTTCATTGTACACTACAGACAATAAGGGGATGTAAGAATACATTTAATAGGTATAAGAACATCAGGAATACACAAATATTTTAATTAAGTATATCTTGTTTCTAAGTAGGTGCTCAAATTACATCAGCACACAGCACAGATGATACAGAGAATTATCATAAATTCTGCTCACAGTTTGGAATAAAAGCAATATAATTTTGAACACAGGTTGTAATTATTAAAACAAGGATTCCACAATGCACTATGTCTTAACTGTAAACTGCATTATCAAATATCTTCCCTCATGGTTCGTACAGCCCCAGAGAGTTCTTGTTTATGGGCTTTTCAAGGAGTTTTCAAGGATTCTAACTGCTTTCAAAGAGTACTTTTTGCTATGGAAATTAAACTTTATCAATATGTTACTTTGTTAATCACTGTATAAATAGGTACAAAAGTAGAAGAAAAAACACAACTAATTAGCATGCCATTGCAGCAAAGGGATGCTACTTCATATGGTAAACTAACAGGTTGTGTTATTTTGATCCATCCAATTTTATTCCATTTTATTTATTTATTCATTAATTTTGTAAAAAAAGAGATATTTAAATAGCAAAAATTCTGAATTTAAAAATTGATATATTGTATTCAGTTTTAACATTTTGTGTTCCCTAAGTAAAATGTAAGTCTTTCTGGGCAAAATTCAAGTAGGTTTTCAATAAGTTCAAGGGCTTTCAATAAGTTCAAGGGCTTTCAATAAGTTCAAGGGTTTTCAATAAGTTCAAGGGCTTTCAATAAGTTCAAGGGCTTTCAATAAGTTCAAGGGCTTTCAATAAGTTCAAGGGCTTTCAATAAGTTCAAGGGTTTTCAATAAGTTCAAGGGCTTTCAATAAGTTCAAGGGCTTTCAATAAGTTCAAGGGTTTTCAATAAGTTCAAGGGCTTTCAATAAGTTCAAGGGCTTTCAATAAGTTCAAGGGCTTTCAATAAGTTCAAGGGTTTTCAATAAGTTCAAGGGCTTTCAATAAGTTCAAGGGTTTTCAATAAGTTCAAGGGCTTTCAATAAGTTCAAGGGCTTTCAATAAGTTCAAGGGCTTTCAATAAGTTCAAGGGCTTTCAATAAGTTCAAGGGTTTTCAATAAGTTCAAGGGCTTTCAATAAGTTCAAGGGCTTTCAATAAGGGCTTTCAATAAGTTCAAGGGCTTTCAATAAGTTCAAGGGCTTTCAATAAGTTCAAGGGCTTTTTAACTATAAAAACTACTTTTTTGAAATTCAAAGAGTTTTCAAGGTAACTCCTTAAATTCAAAGACTTGCTGAGGTTGTACGTTTCCTGCATATGACTTTCAAAAACTTCATTTACAACATATTCGCATAAAATCCTAGAATGGAAACTGCTACCAGAAAAGTGATGCCTATGCCAATCAACATGCAAATACAAGGAAAGACATAAAAGGCTAATGTTTCTACCTCCTGTCAATTGTCTGGTAGCACTTTCTGAGCCATCCAAAACTGGGCATCTGTCGTCGTGGTGTGGCCCCATGGAAGTATACAATCATGTAGTCTTCTGCCACCAACAGCTCTAGTGTACTTATCACATACCTGTGTCCATTACATACAAGAAAGATAATCATCAGACATGAGTAATTAATTATTTCAAATTGGCAGTTGGATGTATAGGCTGCTTGTTTAGTTATGACAATTTAATTAAAATGTTCACTCTCTCTCTCTGTCTCTTATTAAGTCTTCTGTAACCAAAATACATGGCAGCATACTGTAAAAGCTGATTACGGTCTTGGCCTGCCTAGACTGTATCTGCCTAAACAAAAATAAATCAAAATATTGCACCCCCTTACAGATTGTTTACATCAATACAATATGTTGTGAACTTAGCCTCAATGACAGTTTTGATGTCCTCAACTTTAAGACTCCACAGTAAGTATAGTGTCAACAATGCTGTCAGATTATGATCAACTAAATTATACTAACAACATTTTTATCCAAAAGTATAAATTTTATTAATGTGTGCATTATGAGTGAGAATTGATGTATTCTATTTCTGTTTCATTTTATTAATGGATCTTTGGAAGTATTCATAGTACTGTCTGACACCTCAAATTTTAGGGCATTTCATATTATTTTCACTTCATATTTTGCCAGGCCTTATTTTATGTTTCATTCCACAGTAACAAAAGCCAGAGCAGGACAGAAGACCTGGCTAAGCTGACTA
Source organism: Margaritifera margaritifera (assembly GCA_029931535.1). NCBI lineage: Eukaryota > Metazoa > Mollusca > Bivalvia > Unionida > Margaritiferidae > Margaritifera > Margaritifera margaritifera. Next base: position 1,605,199 of record JAQPZY010001267.1, on the reverse strand, counting down.
ATGCTCTCCATCTCTTTTATGAAGTTTTTTGCAATAAATATGCAAGAGACTGGTTAAAGACTGTGTGTTCATCCTTCGAGTTCGAAGATGACCATGAAGTCAATAACTGGTTTGGTTTCTATGATTATGTGAGTCGCTGATCAGGCCAATTTGTACTCGAACTGTCTGTGGCACACTGGACAGGAGATGCCGCTTGGGGTTGCTTGATCAATAGAGGACATGCTGCAGTTCTGAGATTTACATTGCTTGCACTTCTGCACTGCCTCTGGAATTCTCCTTAATTCAAAGTCTGTACCTCCAGTATGGATGAGACTGCGCGAGGTGGAGTGATCTTGTGCGAGATGTTCCCAAAACTCAAGGTTAATGTTGAAGTGTTTCAAGAATCACTTGAGGGAATCTTTAAAGCGTTTCTTTTGACCACCCTGATATTGCTTTCCCTCCTTCAGCTTGCCGTATATCTTCTTTGGTAGTCACTCTTCTGACATCCTGGTGACGTTGCCTGCACATCGCATCCATGATTTCATCAGTGTAGTGTTGATGCTTGAAATGCATGCCTGTGTGAGAACCTCAGTGTCAGGGATCCTGCCCTGCCATCTTATCCTCATCAGTTTCCTCAGGCAGCCCATGTGAAAATAGTTCAGCTTCTTGGCATGGTGTCTGTACACCGTCCAGATTTTGCATGCATACAGCAGGGTCGGCAACACAATGGCTTTGTAGACCTTCAGTTTTGTTGCAAGACTGATGCCTCTGTGTTCCCATTCATTTGCGTGTTGTCTGCCGAAGGTCACACTTACTTTAGCAATTCTGGCATTGGTTTCTTCATCGATGTGGACTACCTGTGACAGTGTACTGCTGAGATAGGTGAACTTGTCCACTGCCAGGAGGGTTTGGCCATTTACTATCATGGTAGGCTCTATGCCTGAATCAAGTGGCACGACAATGTCGGGACAGGTCTGGATGAGGGAGTGAGGGTGACTCTATGCAACTTTCCCTCACTTAAATCCAACTCATGTGCAAGTCATGACATCATTCCCCTCCCCCCACCAGATACCTTCAAGTCCAGTGTGATGGGCGAGCAGCAAAGCAGCAGGTGTGGATACAGTGGGAGCTGTAGCTGCAGACCTGCACACAGGTGGATTAGGGCATAGGGTTGCTTTTCACTGGACTGAAGCAGTAGTGGAACTCTGCAGCCCCCTGGGTGACTGAGCAGCCCTTTTAGGATCACACTGCTTACCTCCATAGCATTAGGGGCTAGAAAAGGTGCCCTGAACATTGCCTGTTTCACCTTAACCCTGGGCAGCATACCATAGCTGATGGAGATCCCAACTTAGTGGTCAAAAATCTATCAAGAAGACAAAGGTGACACAACTCACCATCAGTGCCTGGAATGTGCACACACTAATGGACAGTACAGCAACAGATAGACCAGAGAGAAGAACAGCTCTAGCTGACAGAGAACTGGCCAGATTCAACATCAAGATAGCAGCCCTGAGTGAAACTCGCCCCGCTGAAGAAGGACAACTCACCTAAGCAGGAGCTGGCTACACCTTCTTCTGGAGCGGCCGATGTAAAGAAAAGTGACATGAAGCTGGTGTTGGGTTTGCCATCAAATCACAGCTAGTCAGCAAGCTCACAAATCTCCCAAAGGGTGTGAATGACAGACTAATGCATATGAGACTCACACTGTCTGGTAAACGACATGCAAGGTGTCATTGGCAAAAATGGCTTTGGCAAATGCAACAACAACGGACTCTTCCTACTGAGGAAACGCGCTGAACACGACCTCCTTAAAACCACATAGTCTTCTGCCTGCCAAACCGCAACAAGATGTCTTGGATGCACCCATGCCTTAAGCACTGGCATCTCACTGACTATGTCATCGTCAGGAGAAGAGACAGGCAGGATGTATGAGTTACGAAGGCAATGAGAAGTGCAGAATGCTGGACTGACCACAGGCTCAGAGTCTCCAAGCTCAATATCCATATTCAGCCTAACAGATGACCACAAAGCAAAATAGTACCCAAAAAGCTCAATGTCTCCAAATTGAAACAGAAGAATGTGAAACAGGCATTTGTCGAAGAACTATGCAGCCAACTAAAACAACTGATGCGAACTCTGAGAATGTTGAGGAAAACTGGGCATCCTTCAGATGTAAGTCTCATGGCTGAGCAACAAGGCAAATGAGTCCTATGCAGACAGGAATGACATGAAGAACTTCTATGATACTTTGAAGACAATCTACTGGCCACAGTCATCATCATCTTCAATACTAAGTGCTGACAACACCACACTGCTCACCGACAAAGAAAATATACTACAAAGATGGGCAGAACACTTCAACAACATCCTCAATCTACAATCACCTATCAGTGAGAATGTAACTGATAGACTGCCCCAAGTGGAAATCAACACATCACTTGCTGATCCTCCAGATCTTACTGAAACTGAGAAAGCAATTGACCTGCTGTCAAATGGCAAAATACCTGGTGTGGATGCTATACCAGCAGAAGTCTACAAAGTCAAAGTCTCGCACATGGCATTGACTGAAACTGCTGCTTTTGAAGCCTTCTGTTATGAACAGTTCACAATGATATACCATCAGCTGTTTATGAACATGTATACAATAATTGGTGGAAGTCTGGAGAAGCTGCTTTGATATGAGGGAAATGTTATCTCTTCCTTTACATCTTTTCTCTCTCTTAACATCAACATTTTTTACAAAGACCTTATAACAGTGACACAGATAATATGGACAGTATAACCAGATGCCTTCAAATGTAATTCCCAAGTTAATCCCTTGTTCTATGCCATATGTATCAGAAAATTCAAATGTTTGTCAAGTGTCATGTCTGTGACATCAATTTAGACAAATTTATTGATTACACACACTGTAAAATTCTGTTCATCGCACTTCCAGTTTGGCATTTATATTTCATGCTGGGATCAATTTAAGTCATTCAAAAGTGGATTGTTTGTCCATCACTTGGGTTGATCTCACAAAATAGTTACTAATTGTGACATCTCTGTGAGTGAGGTAACATTTCACAAAAAATTCTTAAAAGCTAAATATTTTTCTTTCCCAATTTTTTTAATATAAATGGTAAACTGATAAACCTGCAGTACATAAATTTATCTAAGTGAAAAGAAACAAAAAATTACAATGCTTTTCAAGTGTTTTTCATAACAATTTGCAGCTCCAGTTATGCTAAGGTAACCTGAAGATAAATATAGGTCATTCCAGTCATTATTGTATGCATACACTGTGTAATCTTAAGATACTGTGAATTAATGATTAATCACTGTACCAATTTTCATTGATTTTGTGATTGTAACAACCAAGAATTTAAAGGACAAACAAACTACATCTAATAGTGACGGATGCATTGCCAAGGGCCCTGCTCTCTTTAATTTGCTTAGTGGGGCCTAAAACAGAAGAACTTCAGTTGGAAAACGAACAGTTTGGAGATGGCCAATCTGGACTACAACTTGTCTAAATGACGACATGGAATGCTGGAAATCCAACTCATTTAATGTCTCATCAACATAAAGGTGAACAATAACTTATTGCTGAAATGCAATATTACTTAGTAAAGTTATGCTGTGGAAAGCAAAGTTAGGAGAACGGGGAATTAGGGGCCATAACTCTTCCAAATGATAATGCAGAACACTTGAATTAAAAAAAATTCAAGTTCTCATCAATATAAAGCTGCGTGCAAAATTTGGTTGAAATGTAACAAAGCTTAGTAAAGTTACAACACAGAAGCCAAAGTCAGGAGGATGAGTAATCAGGGGGCCATAACTCTTCTAAATGAGACTAACTCTACATAAGGAACATACAAGTCTATGAGAGGATGCTCATACCAAATTATATAAGAATATGTTGAATGGTTCTTCAACTATGCTGGTTACGAGCAACATCTGATGTGAAGATATGAAGCTATGTGTCAAGGGCCATAACACAATCCAAAATGGAGTTAAAAAGACAAAACTCACAAAATGCACATTCATGTCTATGAGACAATGTACACACCAAATTACATCAGAATATTTCGTACGGTTCCCAAGCCATGGTGGTTACAAGGGACTGTAGTAGAGATGTAATATTAATGGAAAAAGGGCAATAACTCTGTCAAAATTGGATCTGAAAAGACGAAACCTTTGAAGGGCACATGTATGCATGACAAGCAATCCACCTATTAAATGGCATCCAATCATGTGTAAGGGTGCAGAGCTCATCATGTGTAAGGGTGCAGAGCTGTGCTGATTACAAGCATGAATGGCTGGACAGACAGATAGACAAGGTGATTACTATAATAATCCTTCTAATGAAACAATAGGTGGGACATATATCCAAATTCACACATTTATATACCATTGTAAACGTCATTTTCGCAAAACCATGAAAACTGACACCTACACAAACTACTGTTTCAGTGAGCAACAGCTCAAAAAGTATTCCCACTTCTGTGGCATGAGTCAGTGTTTTAAACAGTGTTCAATTAACCATAGAAAGTAGGTCATTGTAATCCAGGTTTGGTGTGTGATAAAGTATAATCCCCAGATGGACCTACAATGCTTCTTTGGTGACAATTGGTTAAAAGTTAAAATTAGACCACAAACATCACCTCTAAGTGATGTTCCAAATCATGGAAAAGAGTAAAAGGTGACCCAATTTTGATGTGCAAAATGTTTTTATTCTCATCTCCACTCCCAGTATATGCATAGACGCTATAGGTGAAAAAAATATTGGAATTGCAACAATCTTTTTATTAAATTCTGGAAAGCAGGCCATAGCGACCCAGTCTGGGGTCATCATCCCAAGATGCACACACAGTGTATGTTTGATGTCAATAGGTGTAACAGTAAATAAGTTACAGCCAAGACAAGGAAGGAAGGACACAAAGTTTAAGACATTTATATAAATTCTGTAAAGTAGGTCAGATTGACCCAATTTGGGTACATAAATCCGATGATGAACCTTTAGTGTAAGTTTGGTGACAACAGGTGAAAATGTGTTGGAAACTGAGCCTGCACACAATTTTTTACCAATTTTTATAAATCCTGAAAAGTGACAGTGATCCAGTTTTTGGTGTGCAACACCTGGCCATCACAAGAAGCACCCACAGTAAAAGTTTGATGTCAATAGGTGAAGTAGTACAAGAGCTATAGCCAGAACAAGGACATATGGATGGATAGACATGAGCACCAACATACGGAATGATGAAGTAAATCCCATATACTGCCCACTTCATATTTGTTACAAGTGAATTATTTTCAAGTTTGATCAATGCACATGAAAACACAAAGAAAAATCTCATAAAAAATCTTTAAAATCTCACCTATTTTGCCAGACCTCATAGATTGGTGCCTTGCAAATACCACAGGTATGAAATTTTGCATGATAGATTATAAAGATAAAACTGAAAATGATAAATGAAGATTCTGTCCCTGCTAAACCTGATACTCACAGAAACAGGTTGTCCATAACATACTGGTAATCTCTCCTACTCCTGTCTGGTAGGTAACAACCAGAGAACAGTATTATTGCATTCAGACCATCTCCATAATACCCTGAGAAGGCAGAATATACAGGAATAAGTTTTGCTATTATCATTTAAGTGTATACAAAATCTTATTCTTAACATAAGCTTGGCAAATTAATTAATTATTGAAACAGCTGTAATATTTTTTGTACAAAGTTTTTAATATGCAACTAAACAAGCCAAATACAGACAAATAAAATGTCTCTCTTTTTATCCTGTTTTCACTAATCCCATAAAAACAATGTTTATCTTAACATACATAGAAAAATACTGTAAATTCATTTCTTTTTGTGGGTATCAATTTTGATTATTTGTGCAATATGACATTTTCATTAGGACATGAATTCATCAACTGTGGAAAAAGTCATATTTTTTTCCACATATGGATACATCTTTGGCGATCCTTAAATCTGTGGTTTGTAGTAAGCAAGAAATCCACAAAAATTGGTACTCCACAACAAACTGAGAATTCACAGTAGTTTCATTATATCAAAAGTACTGAATATGTACATCTAACAATTTTGATCTTCATTTATTATCACCCAAAACTCGAGAAGTCATGCACAGATGGAAGAAACTGCATAATTTCCCATTTTTCTAATAAAGGACTTGTTCCACGAATTAATTGAGCAAGGTACCAGTCCTGAAGTGGGGGAACATTAGATAATTTAATTAATACATTGAGATCAGCCATTGGCTGTAATATCAGTATATAATTTTTATTTTTTAATTTTCTGAGATTTTTATCAGTCCTTTCAACTTGTATAAAGATTCTGTCAATGCACTTACATGATTTTTAAAAAAAATTCTGGCAGGCCAAAATTATCCTGTGCCTACCTGATTACAGACCTTTGATTAAGGTAGTTTTTACCAATACCCCGTCTGAAGGACATTTATCTTGAAAAAATTCTGTAAAGCATTCCATTTTTATTGTTCAGAAAGTCTGCCCTGACTTTGATCAAGAAGTACGTGCATTGTGTACTGGGCCATGCAGTGCACAAAATAGGAGTCTATTTCCTCAAACATTAACATTAATATCCACAGAAAATCAATCAGTGATTTGAGCCCTATAGAGCCTTGAATACGATTTTCTAATAATCAAATCATTTTGTACAAAAAGAGAGTACATATGCTTCTAATACTGTGATGATTTTCAATTAGATAAATTACCTGCGACATAATACCTAGCAATACCTTGTAGTGCTGATTCTCTATCATTGTGCAACAAGAAAGAATCTCCAAGTCAGGTTAATTAAACATGAAACTTATACAAAGCTGTTGATAAAACAATATGCAATTGGTTGCTTAATCTCCATGTCAGGTTAATTAAACATTAAACTTATACAAAGCTGTTGATAAAACAATATGCAATTGGTTGCTTAATATGTTATAAACTTGTTTAATATATTTCATATAAAAGAAACAATTATGTAACATACTCAATGTAGTACATAAGAATCAATTCACCTCCATGTGACAGAACTTTCTTGTATGGTTCAATAACACCCATGTCTACTCTGTGCTCCTTGCCCGCAATCTCCACTTTACGGAACTGATTTTTTTCATGGCCTTCCCCACCTTCATTGTCATCATCATCCCTGCCACTGTATTGAGAGGATAATGGTTCAGAGGGGCTGGTTATTGGTGTATCATCTGAAAATTTAATAGAGAAAAATTGATTATCTGAACTTGTTAACAATATGGATTTGTATGGATAAATGAAGTTAGAGAATTAAATTTGTGTTCATTACTATCATAAGTTTACAACACCTTTATCACAATTCAGGAAGCAGTAAAGCAGTTTCAAAGGTCCTTTATAAAAACGGTTCCAAAAAATGAAAAACAGTGAGCCATCTAAACATGGAAATAAGGACTACTATCAATCTTTGACACTGACAGTAAGAAAGACAAACACCAATGGACCTCTGCAAAAAAAGTGGAAAGATGATTATAAAATACTCCTAATGTTTTGAATATATTGGAAAAATGCCAGTTTCAAATTTCATATGATGCTGAAAATAGGCTAAAATCCTCCCTAAATTTCATGCTTAATAACTCATATTTCAATGTCAGATGTAAGTCATATCTCATCACCATAATCTTCAAATTTGTACTTCTGATTATAATTGCTCATATGTCATTATATGAACTGAGTTATGCTGAATAAATGTTTTGTTTTGTTCTATTCATCATTTTCAACTAGATCTGTCAGTAATGCCCTACTCCTCCAAAAGTTATAATCTGACAAAGCCCATTCTTATATGTGACATGAACACTTGTCATGACACAGATGCAAACCAAGTTTATGAAGACATCTCAAATGGTTCAGAAGATATTAACTGTCAAAATTGTGACAGAGAGACAGAAAGGCAAATTTTGTTTAATAAGTTCCACCAAACACCAAACCTTGTGTCTCACCTGCATCTATATGCTTGTCAGTATGACCTTTGTTTCTTTAAAAAACTTTAAAGCAAAACATTAACATTGTTGATGCCGATGCTGGAAAAGTGACTACTATATCTAACCATACTTACACAGGTGAGACACAAGTGGGGATAACTCTTAAAATGCTGATCAGACAGCCCATTCTGGTACAAACAGAGGAAGATAACTCTAAAGGTAATATTCTGACAGAGCTGAATCTTATGTTGGACACACCTTTGTCATGCTACAAATGTATACCAAGTTTCATTATGATATCTCAAATGGTTGAGAAGATATTAACTAGACAAGAGTGTGGCAGACAGATGGATGGATGGACACAAATGCTCAAAATGCTGATCAGACAGACTCTATTTTGTAAAGGATACAATGTCTAGTCATGATACAAAAGCATGCCAAGTGTCCAGAAAACACCTCAAAGGGCCAATGAGATATCAAGTAAATATAATTGTGACTTATGGATGAATGGACAAGCTGACTAGTATACTCCATGCAACAACAAAAAAAAAAACAACAATGGGGGTGTGTTTAGAAACAATTCAATTATTACCTGTAATTATTGAAACTTTTCTAAAATTTACTATTAATCACACAAGAAATGCTTTAGCAAATACTTTCATATGTTAAGTATACATTGCCAGTAAGATACAGAAGCAATGAAGGATGAGGTACAAAGCTCTACTCTGACATTACCAAAGAATTCCTTCATATGGAATCACTGATAAGCAACAGGTGAAATACAAATGCAGTGAAATACAAATGCAAACGCTTGCTTAACTGGCAGGCACTAATCTCTGTGACTAAAAAGATTTCACATACACCAAAGAAATATGTTCTACGTTACAGAATAATAAAAGCTTGTGTGGCCTCTTCACCTCAGTTTAAAAGCACTAAAAACACATAATTTTCTGACAATCAGAAAGAAGTGAAGAAGAATACATCAAAACAACTGCAGTATTGTATTCTCCCACTAAGATTTTGAAAGACAAGCATCTAACAAGTGGTGGAAAAGAAACAGTTGAACTTCTCCTTGCAACCACCTCTGAAATAAGACCACTTTTAAATTACAATAAAATTTGGCAAGTCCCATTTATTTTTTGTAGATGGGCAAACTTAATCCTCTGTCATCAAATGACATCCCAATTAAGACCACTTTTCCCAATCCCATTAGTGGGGTCTTAATTGGAAGGTTTTAGTGTATTTCACATGGATTCAATCATTATATGTTTGTATTGAATGCATGGTTAGATTGCATGGCTGGAAAGGTGACCAACAGGTATCTTCCTTATATGACATTATCAGTTCAATATTAAACCATACCTGACAATTTTCTAGACAGTGGTGGTGGTGGTGGTGTTTCCTCTTTTTATATGGGGAGTTTTGTGGCTGAAAGCGGGGTCGCTGCATGTAGCCTAAGTCAATGACAATATATATTAAATAATTTTCATTAATATAGCTGATTTGATCTAACAGCCTCTTTATTTTGCAGGAATTTTAAATTGAAGGGAAAATGGTGATAAAATACCTAAATAAAATTGTTTTGGTCTTTATACACAAACAAATGTCACAACAAACTGGCTATTTTAGCATGCTGAGTTTTTAATGACTGTGACTCTATTAACACCACTGTGTGTATTATTTCTGTTTTATTTCTTCTAATGAAATTTATTTCATTTTTAAAAGACAATGCCCAATTTATGACATTTCCTGATTTTTTGGGTAATTTTAATTTTCTGGTTCAGTGTTCCAAATAGCTTTTAACCATAAAAATCTCCCCATTACTTCCTCTGCATTCTGCTTTACTGGTTTGCCAACAGGATGTAACTTGAATGTCAGCGATGGTGCATTCTTCTGGATAAATTGTTCAATAAAACCTGATCACTGATTGGTTATATCTTGCTGGAGGCATTAGTATGGTAAATTAACTTTCCCCAATTAGGATATTCCTTTAAATAAGACAACCGTAGCTTATGCATTTTTGACAATATTTTTTTTTTTTAACAAGATCATGTTATGGGGGTTTTGTAGTTTAAAACTGGTTTTTTAGTGTGACATGCTGTGATTTGGCAGGTATGCTAAACTGCTGCAGTGAATTATGTAAAATATAGAGTCCATCATAACAGTGTCAGTAATCTTGAAAAAAGACACACATATAAATCCTTGATTCCTACCTATTTAAAAATGTAAAGATGATGTTAGGCAGGTACATTTTTATATAAACCAATTAAAGCAGTTGACTGCTCTATGTAGAAAGATGGTATTTTGGTCTACTCCACATGGTATTAACTGAAGCACATTGACATTGATCAGATACAGTCCAACACCAGGTAATGCTAAAATTGGAAAGGGGTGGGGTGGGGGATGCTTATATATATATATATATATATATATATATATATATATATATATAACCCAGTTTTACCAAGCATTATGTATCTAATAAAAAAAAATTCCTAACTTGTATGTATAAAGAATTCGTTACAATAAAATCGGCTTAGAAAAAAATGCCTCCAAAAAAATTATGAAAATCAATGGCATATATTGTTAAGTGAAGCACAAGCCTGATCCCAAATGTTAAAGCATACAGTGTAACCTGCTGAAAAAACTCGGTCATTAAATTACCACAACAATTGATTTAAACAATATAAATCTGAAGGAGTTCCTCCATACTGCTATCCCTTGTCATAATGTGGTTGTTATGTACTGAACTGTAGTATAGCAAATATGATCGAAAGTTCAATGATTGCATGTGTGCGTGTGTACGTGTGTGAGAGAGAGAGAGAGAGTAAATACTGTCTATACTCGCTTATAAGTTGAGTCCAATTCCAAACTGCACAGACTCAGATCTGTTGGCGCATAATGTGCTGGCAGTTCTGGATCTATGCTGTTTGTTAGGAATAATCAGTAGAACAAGCAACATAGACCCAGATCTGCACGCTCAATATGCCCAGGCAGGCAGATCAGGGTATATGTTGCTTGCAGTTGGACTCGACTTATATGAGAGAACATACGGTAAACAAAATGACAGTTAAATGTATAGTATTTTAGTTCATGTAAATATGTGTATTATATAAATGTATTGTTTCAATTCATGGTATATATGCATTTAATTTTGTCAAATAATAAAATTTTGAAAATAAAATAAAGATAAAATGCTAAGCTCAAGCTGTTTTCTTTCAACCAATATTGCTATACATTTGATAAACCAATTCAAGTACAACAGTTTAATTTTGGTCATAGGGTCCACAGCAGTAATGCGTTATATCCAGAACCACTTTATAATGAAGGGCATTATACTGAGGGAGAGCTGGTTTTTTTACTCTAAAATTTTGCCTGCATTTAGTATTTCATGGCTCACAGGTTTCACTGCATACCATGTATACTCCTAGAAATTAAATATCCCAGATGTCAAGAGAGATGGTCAATTTACCTGTTTTTGCCTGACTCTCCTGCAGTTTTCTCCGTTCTCAGAAAAAAAACAAGATGTTATACATCTGAACCCTTGCTATGAAAAATAAATTCTTCTGCAAACTACCTGATTACTTTGATCTTTAATAATTTGGTAACCAATTGGCAATATTAATTTTGATCACCATCATTTATTTGACAGAAAGATCAGACTACTAGACAATGGATTTTTTTTTATATCATACAGGGCTGAGCAAATTTTTTTTTCGTCCTCTAGTCCAGGACAAGTGGTTTCAGAAAATTCACTTGTCCCACCTTACTTTTAACTTGTTCCCACGTACTCTTCACTTGTCCCACCTTACCTTTCACTTGTCCCAAAATGGTAATCACTTGCCGAGATTTGATGAGATGTATGTACTTAATCCATAGAAAAAACAAAGGAAATAATATACAACATAATTATTTCTTAAAAGAATTTAATTTTTCAAAACCATTGGTTGTTATACATTTGGCTTCTTAATGTTCATGTATATATGTTTTAGAAGATGGATTTGAAAAAATGTCCATGTATATGTTTGCCACCTGCACCAGCACTAAGCCAGCAGTAGATAGCTGTGTCTGGGTTAAAGTCCTCAATATATTGTGCTGCACAGGCCTTGTGGGGTCCAGACATTTCATGAGACGAGATTGGTTCAATCCTGAATTTGTCAGTTCCACTGACAAATACACTGGGTGAATTTCCACCCTGTGCCAGTTTTGGATATTGTTTGCAATAACTGCAAAACATCTTTCCTTTAGACTCAATACATTCAAGCCAGGGATAACAATCAACCCAATGCGGCTGAAAATTTCTCTGTCTCTTAGTAGTGTCATATTTTACATTTTTTGCCACCACGGATTCTTGCTTATGTCTCTTTGGAGAAATAGTTACCGCACACTCAGTAGCAGTCTTATGTTTTATCCCTCCACTTTCACAAAAATTTTCCTTCTCTGAATCGCCTATATTACCTTCCTTGCGAAAATAATTTAGCAAACTCATTTTATCCACAGAGTAACTATCAGCTTGCTTGACAACTACTTCTAAAGTGATCATAACATACATTTTCTCTTTTAAATATGAACAGAGACAGCTCATTAATTAGCGTAATTGTTTCGCTTCAAATGCAATATCGCACGTGGAAGTTAATCATCTGTATAACCAATTAAAAATTAAAGAATCATTACTGTCATTTGATCTGTTCATAAAGGAAACCAATAGTGATGTCGGCAAATTACCTTTCATTAATTTAATGACACTGACTCTCTGGATTAAAATCATAGTGAGCCACTCATGACGATCTAGCTTGAGTAAACACAATGCAACAAAGCCGCTTGAAACACTGCTAATTGATCATACTGGCTTTCTTTTGTTTGACATGTTTTGATTTGCCGATAATTTGGTTGCTTAGCCCAATATGCAGTCAAGCGGTAACAGAACGTGCGCATATGCGACAATTATCACTGACCACATTTATGTGTTATACAGGATGTAAATGTATACATGAAGAGGGGTAGAATCAAGTATTCAGTACGCCCGGAAGGCATGATTAGCCAAATTAAGGTAGATATAGTGATTAAAGCACGAAAATAAGGACTTGCCCAACTTTTTTAAAAAGCACTTGTCCCAGACTAGTGACTTGGAACATTTTACTTCCCCGACTTCGAAAATTAATAGTCTATTGCTCAGCCCTGTCATACATTCCAAGATATTAACACACATTTCAAGATAATTACTAGTCCTACAACAGAATATAGAAGCACTTTCAATCTAATTTCTACTTAAAGAATGGTTTTATAATGTTAGCTTTTATGCATGCACAGGAAAAAGACATATTGCTGTTTATGATGAAACAATAAAAAATACTTTATGACATTATGTGAGATAAGACAGCAGTTATGGGATATGACATCAGAAGGTCCTATATGAATGTTCTCAGCTAAAGAAGGTCATCATACACATGCAGGAGTATGAGAAATATCAAATTTAAATGATGGCTCATATGACTAACCACTACATACTTTCCCATTCCAGTTCTCCTGAGCCATCCCCTAGGTCATCTGGTGTTGGCGGGTCATCGAGAAGGTCATCTGCACTCTCATCTTTGTTCAAAATATTAGCATCTGCAGCTATCCGCTTTTTATCCTTCTTCGCACCAAATAGTAAGCTAGGTCTCCCTAAAAAATGTTTACATATTTAAGTCAGGGTATTTAATCTAATATGGCTGTCAATTCTGAACAGACAGTGTTATCACAAGCTCATTACAAATTAATAGTGGGCTCTCACTGTAAGGTCCCTCAGTATACCACTACCCCCCTCATATCATATGGGTGTGGTCATGGATCCCATTAATTGGTCAAATTTTGTTTTATAACTGCTACTTAATTTATTTTACTTTATTTGAGTACTTGGCTCATGAGAACCCATTATAATGTGCTTTTACTCTTTTTTGTGTTTATATGCACTAACTGGACACAATCTTGTTCAAACAAATTTCCGTGTAAGTCTCTCTCTCTTATATTGCTGATCACTTTTATGGTTTCCCAAAACAGCATTGTAATGAGGGAAGTCTGTTTATTTCTTCATTGTTGAGAGATCTAATAAGGTTTCTGCAGTCCACTACAACCTGCATGTGAAATGCACAGGGATATACAGAACTCTTTCATTATAAGGCCCTTCATTATAACATGGTTTCTGTTATAAGGCAAGAAACGGTCATGGATCCCATTTTATTAATTAGCAGTAAAATTATATATGTACAATGTACTTCATTATAAGGCTGTCTCACTATATGGCAGTATATTCTATGACTCCCTTGGTCAGCATTATAATGAGTACTGTATGCTACATGCATGTTACATCTACATGACTTTAAAGCCTTTAGAACAAAATCTATATTTTTTTCTAATAACAACACTGTCAATGTCAAAAGTGATAACTATGCAAGGATTGCCTTGCATCACAAAACCAGTACGTCTTGATAGGTCAATGGAACAATATTCAAACTTTAGATAAACAATAGGCCATTAACAAATTTTAGGGGTCATCAGGGAAATTCTGATGGGGAAGCAACAATTAATTCTGGACCTGGAGGAAAACATATATCACACTGGAATTTGGTATATGGGGGAGCCCAGTTAAAATGGAATTTGTTATATAGGGGAACCCACATAAAACAGTATTTGTTATATGGGGGAAACCATTTAAAATGGTGTTTGTTACATAGGAAGCCCATTTAAAATAGAATTTGTTATATAGGGGAGCCCATTTAAAATAGAATTTGTTATATTGGGGAAGCCCATTTAAAAGTGAACCAAGTTTAATTGTATTAATATCTTTCTTACAAAATTAACAATGGCCCATTTCAAGGATACCTCTGCCTCTGCTTCATTATCTACAATAGCAGTAAAAACATTAAATCTTACTCCAATTAGTATTACTTTAAAACTAATTGATATTAAAACTTTAACAAAAAAGAAATAATTACAAGTACGACCATAACATTAAAATTTTTTAAAAAATCAGTTTTTTCAAAGTACATGAATCAACAAGTGTTTCATGGAACCTGGAGTCTCACCTGCATCCATGCAATAATGTGTCCCACTCACTACACCCCAGGTATCTAACTTGCAAAAACACAAAATTTTAACATTGACAATGTCATTGCCACTGGATGAGATATTAAGAAAGTCAATGCCCTGTCGAATCTTCAAATTAGATCTGCAGGCTTAGGTAACAATTTAAGCTATTACTGGCCACTTTTTTTTTTAACAATATGAAATGGCTGTTTTAAGTTAGTTATGGTATTTTATCAAGATACTGGTTTCATAACATTAAAACTACATGAAAATGAGAGATCTTTCATGATAAGTTTATTATTCAATTTTCACCTATACACTTTGAAAAACTGCAACCCTTATTCCATCAAACAGGGTTCTTTGTAGTGAGAGAAGGTACAGTGTCATTGCAATCAAATTGATATCTGCCAGATCACAATGTGTCACACAAAAAACATGAGTGTTGACTCCCATCTCCCAACATGGCTGAGTTTATAAAAAAGCTACTTCCAGTCAATCTCAAAAAAGCAAGAGATCTTTCTTGACACATTAACAGATGCTCATAACCTGCTGCTTGTATAGCTTCACAATTGATGCCCAGGGAATGCTATCATCCCTGGGCAGTTTATATGGTTAATTGCCATAGAGGTGTTGTTTGTCCTTTGAGTTCAAAGATGACCATGACTAACTGGTTTGGTTTTTATGAGTGGCTGATCAGGCCAATTTGTGCTCTTAATTGACTGTGGCACACTTGACAGGAGATGCTGCCTGGGGTTGCCTGATCAATAAAGGATGTGCTGCAGTTCTGAGAATTACACTGCTCACGCTTCTGCACTGCCTCTGCAATTCTCCTCTGTTCAAAGTCTGTAGCTCCAGTATGGATGAGACTGTGTTAGGTGGAACGATTCTGTGCAAGATCTTCCCAAGACTCAGGGTCAATGTTGAAATGTTTCAAGGATGACTTGGGGGAATCTTTGAGATGTTTCTTCTGACCACCCTGTGGTCGCTTTCCCTCCTTCAGCTCACCACAGAAAATCTTCTTTGGTAGTCCCTCTTCTGACATCCTGGTGACGTGGCCTGCCCATCTGAACTGTGATTTCATCAGCAGAGTCTGGATGCTTGGAATGCCTGCCCATGTGAGAACCTCAGTGTCTGGGACCCTGTCCTGCCATCTTGTCCTCATCAGTTTCCTCAGGCAGCCCATGTGAAAATGGTTCAGCTTCTTGGCATGACATCTGTACACTGTGCAGGTTTTGCATGAATACAGCAGGGTCAGCAACACAATGGCTTTGTAGACCTTCAGTTTTGTTTGCAAGACTGATGCCTCTGTGCTCCCACACATTTGCGTGTAGTCTGCCAAAGCCCACACTTGCTTGAGCAATTCTTGTGTTGGTTTCATGATCGATGTGGACTGCCGAGATAGGTGAACTTGTCCACTGCCAGGAGGGTTTGGCCATTTACTGTGATGGTAGGCTCTATGTAAGGCTTTCCTGGTGCAGGTTGGTGTGCATTACCTCTGTCATTCTGATACTGATTGTGAGATCGAAATTGTCAGAATCTGAAGAGAAATGGTCCATACTCTGTTGCATGTCAGACTCAGATTTGGCATTCAGGAAACAGTCGTCAAGCAAACAGGAGATCACGAACAGTCACTTCCTGTGACTTAGTCTTTGCCTGTAGTCTCCTCAGATTGAAGAGCTTGCCATCAGTCCGGTATCTGATGTCAATCCGAGTGTCATAGTGATGGAAAAGGCATTACAAATTTGAGAATAGTGCATTGACCCCCTCCCCCTTGGGATCACAAAACACACTTTTTGAGTCTCAAAAACTGAGCAACACTGTCTGGCAGGCATGCAAATTACCAACATCAGGATAATAAAACATCAATTTGAAAGAAATTGTAAAATCTATACTCTCATACTCAAGATACAATATCTCTCTTTATTATATACTCCATAAATACCGGTATGTCTTCTTTTTTCCTAATATTCAAAATATGCAATATCCTGTGATACTGAATACTTTCAGTATCATACACCTTCAATGTTAAATACTTTCCTTACATGGAAAATATTTTCCTATAAGGAATACAAGCCCTACCCACTATGGGAACTTACCGTAAACCATACTCCCCTTTCAGCATATGACTCAAAGCTTTCCATGTAGGAATATGTAAGATTGAGCAGCATCCTTAGTGGAACAATAAATGTTCAGAATATCACCTGTCAGCTGCGAGCTGACTGTACAATGCCAAAATATGATGATGAGCACCCACCATCTTGCCAGTTATCCGAAGCCAACTTTGGTGCATGTTCTCGCTTAGTTCAAGGTGTGTACATAAGTAATCTGAAACTGAACTTGAACTACAAATGAATATTAGTCATTGCTCCCAGTTGCAGTTCTGTTTTTCTAGTATTTTCTCTTTTCCTGTGATAACATTGAGATTTAGCATAGTGTTCCTGTCTCACTGATGTCATAGCCAGTGCTATTTTTAGATGTGTGTGGGGGCAGGGTTTAGCAATTTGTGTCAACATATATCAATGCACTATAAAATGCAATTTGTTGTTACCCTTTAATGTTTTATTTACAGTTTTTGTTGTTGAAATTTGCTTTTTGACAACAAGAATATATTTTATGAACTAAACTTTGTTCAGTTTAAAGTTAATATATTTCTGAAGTATATAATTAAAAGGTTATTGCTTTGATACTGAAAAATACTGTGTCTTTGTTCTTGGTGGTATCACATTCTCAAGGTCACATGATACATCCAAGAACTTGTTCAAAATATTTTTCAGCATCAAACCAATAACTTATAAAACCATACAATTGATGATCATGTGACAGTTTGTATAAATCTAATTTACCAGGTTTGGAATCATCTTCTTCACTGTCACTCGAGCCCACCTGGCTGTCATCTGACGAGTCAGATACCTCCTCTGCCTCCATCCCAGGGATGGGATCCTCATAAAACTCCTCTGTCAAATCCATTCCTCTCATCTTTTCCTGTGATATCCAGATAAAAAAAATGAATGTTACTGATGCATTCAAAATTTTATCACAGAACATTCACATGTAGTGTTGTGATACAGGTCATAGGAATTGTATTGTTACACTGTGGCTAATGGAATCCATCATATATATTGGTGTGGGATAGGGAAATCCGACCCAAAGGTCAGAATTTGTATGCATGAACATTGCTTTTTTTCTCTCATTTCTAACTAGAAAACAGTGTTGGAAAAGAAAAGATGGTGTATCATTCGAGTGGATACAGCTTTATAAATACCGGTACACATACAGAATATTTTCTGACTGTTTTTACATCTTTGCAAAAAGTTTAGTTTACAACAAAGATTTTGTTGCAAACAAGGACTACTGTATATAGGACAGCAAAATTTGTCTTTTTAAATGATGCAGACATTCATGATGTCATAAGCATAATGGTGTCATTTACAGTGTCAGTGAGGGCACTCCTGTGTGAGAGACATATCCCACATGTCTTTCTCTGATGAGCAAACTTTATCACACATATATAGGAGTGACAGAAATAACAATCAGCAATGTTACATAGCAATATATTGGAGTACATGTAACTAGTTAAGTCCAATAGCAAACCCATTGAGAAGTCAGTGTTTTCTCCAGCTTTCCCAGAAAAGCGGACCCTTAGGGCCCTCTGGGTCAAACTTATGGGGACCATCTAATTTCCACTGAGCAATACCTATTATTTCATTGTTTACTATAAAATTCCTACTTGCTTATTACATCACCATAACTATCAGTATTTCTTTTACAGATTACTGCAATAATTTCAAATTAGTATATCTCCTGACACTGAATTATTGTGAAATTATTTTCATATGTTCTTATTCAAATAAAAATGTAAATAACATAGTGCCAACATAAAAATCCATTATGGTTGTTTTCTCCTGAATTTCTGCACAACTGAAAATATGAAGATATATTTTTCATTTTTGCTATTCTGAAGCCAACCTTTTTATTTGATAGAATTAGCAGTATAATGATTCCATTCTTTATGCTCGAATGGCTGAAGTGCAAGACTCCCAGTATAGTATCAGATGCAGAGGCAATGCCCCCATTGTCATCATCATCAATTTCAATTAAATTATTTATTATGGCCACCAATCAGTCATTACCACTTTCCTTAAGTTTTCAGCTTTAAAAAGTCGGATAGTCTTTAATTCCTTACTATTTGATCTCTTAGAGCTCTGTCAAAGCATGATGTAATCCTCAACATTAAAAAGCTTGCAGCATCGCTCGAGTGATAAAATCAACGATCTTGATGACTTAGAGGACTTGCCTAACAGTCAGGACACAGAGCATAAGCTTGCAAATGATATAGATGGTTATTGTATGTCTGCCTTTTATGATGTGTAGCCAGTGTTTCTGTGTGCCCATTTGAATTGTACTGTGCAAATAGGTCGAAAGGTGCAGCCTTGAAAAAAAATGGAAAAATACCAAGTCTTTGCAGTAATGTGACGATTATAATCTCAAAAGTATGTTCATTTGACATACAATTCATGTAACTCGTAACTTATTGAATAACCTGCCTACTGCTTGTGACATATACATGTATCATCATTCCTTTCATGAATTTCACATACACCTCACCCTTG
Source organism: Margaritifera margaritifera (assembly GCA_029931535.1). NCBI lineage: Eukaryota > Metazoa > Mollusca > Bivalvia > Unionida > Margaritiferidae > Margaritifera > Margaritifera margaritifera. The sequence goes on along the minus strand of JAQPZY010001267.1, from coordinate 1,585,581 downwards.
ACAACCCGTGCACAATGATGTCCAAAAACTCAGACCGAAGTTTAAACATGGGCGCAAGTTACCTAGGGACCTTTGAAAATGTAAGAAGGGGATGCCATCCCGGCTGGACATTGACAACGAGAAGAATTGGGGTGGGAGGGCTGTTAAATGGTTTAATACTCATTTTATATTGGCATTTGGAATAATTATATATAAAATGCTTTTTCTAATGAAGTTGTTCGCTGTTCTGTCTAAATTACCTTTATTTTCAAGATAAGATCGTTAAAAACATTACTCCACGAGGTTACAAGACACATTACTTGTACCTCAGAAAACATTGTGTATTATGTCACTACTTTTTGCATGTGAATGTGGATAGATTCGAGTGTTACTGTTGATTCACAACAAAACAAGATTTCCTTTTTTCAAAAACTAGGGACATTTAATTCGTGAAACAAGAATCATGAATGTCAAAACTCGATTTAAAAAAAATATCGTTCTATTAGTAAAATACTGATGCCACGATTTCACTGCAAGTAATAGTGACATTTCTGCTCATCCTTGAGCAAACCTCTGAGTGTCAATTCAGGAATTTTAAGTTCACTACAAACTTTGGAACTCGCTTCTCCATTATGAACCGCATTTGTGAAACAAAGTTTTTCATGCATCGTGTACTCATTTCACTTTGCTTCTCTTGCTATCAGTGATCACATTTGCAAATTAGTAGGATAAACCATTGATTAATGTTAGATACTTTAATTATGTTACCTACATGATAGTATTTATAACAGTGTTCAACTGATCAAATGAAATGATTTGACCTGACACTATCATGACCACTAGCTCTTATGCAGGTAGGATTTGCATGCCTTTAACTTTTTTTTATTTTTACACTCCCTTTGAGTTGATCCAAATGACATAATTAACATGATAATACAAAGCAAGTTAAGTTTGAATTGATTGTAATAATACAACAAACACTTCTGCAAACTGGAGATCAAAACACAGTCAGCACTTAATTAGGTTCTCAGAAATGCTTGCAGACATAGCTGTGACAGTAGATTTACACTTTTCACATTTGAATATAGCATATATAATATTTACACTGAAACCGAACAAAAAGATAAAACTGAAACAACAAATTTCACTTGTCAAAACTAATTTAATTGGCATTTATTACTTAAATTGTTGCCACCAGCAGGCATTACTGACATTTTAATGAATCATAATATCATCAAATATTGCTGTGCACTGAGAATTTTTTTGTACAGAAAACTTAACAACAAACAGGGGTCAATTCTCTCGGTATTTCAAGAAGAAAAAAATGGGATCCACGCCTGACTCCACATTATAAGCAGGTTCATGAGTTATTGGGGGAGAGGTGTATAATGAACACTTTTGGAAGATCATCTAAGTAACAGATAATGCTCCTGCAAGTCTGACACTTAAAGGTGTGAGAAATGTCAACCAACATGATTAGGATATGTACTATGAGCTGCAGAAAAGAGTTGCTTTTGCTGGCACTACATGACATGCATTATGGATTCATATTGTTTGCATTACCATCTATTGAAACTGTCCATTCGGAAATGGGTGATGGCAGGGCAACTTTGGCTGCTTTATATGCCTTTTCATTACCCTTATTACAGAGTACTTTTCCCAGACTTTCTGAGCACATCATGTCTAAGGAATATCTGGGATATTAATGAGGTGTCAGATTTAAGGTTTTGGAAGGCTTTCAATGTGGATAGGGAAATCCAAAAAAAGATATTTGTTTTAAGATTGTGTCTTGGATCAAGCCATAGTCAAGTTTAGATCTTACTAATGACCTGTGTAACTGGAGCAAGACCTTTTGATATGCTCCCCAATCTGTGTTTGCCACAACTCATATTAAATTCAGGGCTTTCTGACATTTGTCCTTGAGGTATCTAATATGTACAAGAAAAGGTAGTTTATGGTTGAAAAGTAAGCCCCCAAAAATGTAGTCTTCTCCACAACAAGAATAAGACAACTGTCAAGATAGAGATTTGGGTCATCATGAATATGATGTAATCAGCAGAGGTGCATACAAACAGTTTTATATTTAAAAAAATTTAACCGTTTTCTTCTGCCCATTTTTGAACTCTATTTAAGCTTGTCTGTAGTTGATGTTCCATAGTATGCATATTCTTTGAGCTAAAGCAGATCAAAAAACATCAGCATGTAATGAGCATTTAGTTCCTGGATTAAGGCATTTCACTATGCTGTTAATTTTATATTGAATAGGGTGACTGACAATATGATGCCCGGAGGTACACCTATCTCCTGAGGATAGCTTTCAGAAAGGGTGCTGCCTACCTTGACTCTGAAGTTTTTATCTTTGAATAAATTGGAGATAAAGTTAGGTAGATGGCCCCTTAGACCTAGGTCAAATAGGTCATTCATTATGCCGTACTTCCATGTGATGTCAATGGTTTCCTCCAAGTCAAAAAAGATGGCAACCATATGTTCTTTCTTTATAAAAGCTTCTCTAATAAATGCTACAAGTCTGACAAGATGGTCTATTGTGCTTTTCTGGCATCTGAATCCACAATGAATGTCTGTCTGATAGTAGTTTGATGGATTAGAGATACCAGAGGAGTCTATCATCTTTCATCTGTTCCATGACTTTGCAAATACAGCTTGTTAATGATCTGGGATGATAGTTGGCAGGGTTGGTTTAGTCCTTTCAAGGTTTATATCTTTGTAAATAGGGATACTGAATCCACTACAATGTGAAAACGATCAAATATCAAATTTGGTTCGCAAAGGGGTTGAAACCTTTCCCAATTTGCTCTGTTCAGTTTCCATCTCTGCCCTAACCCTTGAGGTTTGGAGTATTACTTCTTAAGTATATTGGAAAGTGATTATTACCACAGAGGTCATCACCAACTTCCCAAGAGAAGTAAAGAAAAGAAAAGAGATGGATTGCAGACGATCAGATCTAAGGATGAGTAGGATCCTGTGGCAGGATGCAGGTAGGCATACAATTTATCATTAGAAAGGCAAAGATTGTGTTTTGAAAGAAAGTCTTCTATTTTCTTCCCTCTGTTGTTGATATCTTTACAACCCCAAAGTGTATGGTGACCATTAAAATTGCCAAGTTAAACACAAGATGTTGGTAACTGTCCAATAAGATGGACAAGATCAGATTGATTGATTAGGGCACCTGGAAGAAGATATAGTGAGCAAAGTGTAAGAGCTTTGTGTATAGATACAAGAGCAACAATAGCCCGTAATATAGCATTTAGATTAATTTGGCTGTGAAGAGTTTTATTATTTATGATGATGGTTACTAATCCAGCAGCATTATCAGTATTTCTTAAAAAGTCATTGCAGGTTATAAAGATTTTTATGTCAACTCTATCGTTTTCTTTTAAAAAGGTCTCATGACGGCAGACAGCTATTGACTCATGTTGTTTAAGCAAAAGGCTAATTTCATCAATGTTTGCTTTTAAACCTGTATTATGGTGTCAGACATTATAAAAGTGGTGGAAGTACAGGACTTCTGGTTGTTTTCCCTGGCATGGTATCAGGGGACTCCCCAGTCTCCACACTCTCAAGACTTCCAAAGTTATTAACGAGTTTGATAGGATTGTCAGATCCTTTCGTAAGTCTAGTTGATTCTTTGATTCTTTCTTTATTTGGTTTAGAGCATGCATTGGTAGGCTGGATCTAACTCGTCAATCTCAGTAGTAGAACTGGGTATCTTACTAGTCATACAGTCTTTTACTGCTCTTTTCGTGGACTGGATTTGACTGGGATTTTGTTTGTAACAGTGGAGTTTTATCTGCTACACTGTCACAATGAATTGGATTTATCTGCTTCTCTGTTTGGGTTGCTGCTAGCATGGGTTTCGGAGGAATCAAGACTATGAACTTGGTCTCGCCTTCTGGCCATATAATGTCTGTCTGGGGGCAGACAGTATTTGTGTATGGTTTCTTCTCAGCTTTAGCCATGCTTGTGTAGGATTTGCTGACTGTGTTAAGTGGAGCTGTGGCTTCCACAAATTTTCTGCCTTCAAGAAAACTCATGCCTTTCCCTTGTTTCACGTGTTGGATCTCCTTCTCTTGTTTCGACTAGAGGAGTCTCTAGAGTGCAAGAAATGTTCTCCCTAGTAATTTGCACTAGAGATTTTCTCAGTACAGGATGATCCATTGTGACCCTCCTGGGGCAGACTGGTTTCCTCTTGCAACCATCTTTGTGGTGGCCATATTTCTGGTAGTTAAAGCACCATGAAGCACCGCAAAGGATTAGGGATGAAAGAGTTAACTGCGATGTTCAAGAACCCAGCTTTGATTGATGAAGGTAAAGTGGCACAGTAAAACAAGAGAATGTAAGTGTTTGTAGGAATCAACTTGCTGTTACGGAAAATGTTGGTTTGTTTCTTCTGTGATACATGCTGAGATCAGAGATTTTTGAGCATCTCAGTCTCACTGCAGCCATCAAAATCTCTGGACTGTACCACTCCTGGAGGAGTTGAGAGGTTTGTGTGGAAATACTTAAATGGGTATATCCACAAATCACTTAGAACGAAACAGGTTGTCAGAGTGAGCTTTGCAAAAACACTCAAGAACTAATTGGCTGGAGCTAAGTCTTTTCACAATCCTGGGCTCTCCAGCCAAGTCCTGAAGTGCTTTAGCTATCATGAAAGGTGTTAGCTTGGTTACCTTTTGATTCTCATCATTGGATTTAATGATATGAAATCGTGGCCAATTTCCCTGACTCGGAACAATTTCACAGAGTCACTGGATGAATTATTCCTGGTCTTCTTAAGACCAGGTCTCACACTATTGGTTGAAGTTTTGGTTGGTTTTCCCATAGTGGCATACTAAAATATTCATCACCTGTGCTGAGACTCCACCCACTTCAAAGCCCAACAAGAGGACAGCGATTTACGCAAATTTATTGTGTTTCTCATGTCAGGGCTACACAGAGTGATATACTTGAGCAAAGAACAAATTTTACTCAATTGACCCTTGCCACTGCCCTCAGAGGCTACGTCTTTTGTAAGGTTCCAATAACAACATTTCTATGATTACAATGGTGACCTTTGATGGTTGGTTTTGTGGGTTTAATGCCATTTTTCTGCACATGATAGGCTATACATGGCGGCCAGTATATCTGGTGGAGGAAGAACCCAGGAAAACCCAGGGAAGAACCACTGACCCATGTTGGCCAAGCCCGAGACTCAAACCCATGCAGACAGAGGTGAGATGTCAGTGATCAGCAAAGGCGAGCGCCTCAGACAGCTTAGCCACCCGGGACCCCAGTGACCTCTGAAATGTATGGAGATCAGTGAACTGAATATCTTTAACATAGCCCCTGAAGCCTGGCATGACTAGCTGATTGATCGTCTGATAGCAATTGTGACCACCCATTTAGCTAAAGTTGAGGCCAAAGTAGTGTGTTGCATCTGAGTGGCAACCATAGGCTGCTCCTGTGCAAAACATATGCTGTAAATATTACCATTTTCCATGAGATATCAATTTTCATGGATTTCGTGGTTGCTACAAACCCCAAATTCAAAGACTCAACGAACAATGATCCTCTGTGGAAACAATGGAACCCCTTACCCAGTCCACAAATTTAAGTATCAACAAAAATGTCAGCTTTCACAAAATTGTGAATTCACAGTATATTATCACCGAGTCTGAGGTCTCAATCAAAAGATAACATCCTGCCTACTTCACAATTCCAAAATGGACATAGAGTCAGAAGAAAAACATTGCTGACTTGTGAACAGTGTAGCCACTTACCCAAACCTAAACCTGGCCCCAGAGTCAAAAAAATTGTCAAGGTACAAAAACTGAAATGGGACTCAGGACCAGAAAATTTGAAGCCATATTTAGAGCCTTTTACATTGATGAAACTGTGTAAATATATTAAGCATACAATAACAAGCTTATTCTCACAATGTAATTGTTTTTCATTCATTTAAGTCACTAAAAGTAAAAATTACTGTATTTTGAATCAGGGTTCAAATTTTGACCTCGAGACATTTTGTGATTATAGGACCTGGCTTCATTGCTACAAATGAACTCCAAATAAAATAACAGATCAACATTTTCTAACTTCACTCCAAATAAAATCATAGATCAACATTTTCTAACTTTACTCCAAATAAAATCACAGATTAATATTTTGGAACTTTGAGCATGAGTTTTTGTGCTCATAGTTTTGTGACTTTGGGACCTGGCCCCAATTTCAGTAAACATCTCAAAATTTCTTCATCAAATTGAGATTTTTTAATGTCTTTCTTAATACGTGGTTAGTAAAATTGATTTTTTCCCACAGAACATTCAGCCTGCATCAGAGACTTAACTACAGTCATAGAATCTTTAATTTTCGTTAATGGAGTCTTGACTTATTTCTGATAAAATTTTTAGGATTTTTTCAAATTTGAGGAATTCCTCAACTCTTTGTTCAAGCTTAAACAGATTACCATGATTTAAATTTTAAAACTAACAAGTGATTTCAGATCCTCTCCACTATCACTACCTCTGACAAATAATATTGATACTTTGTGAAGTAGCCAAGAAAACTGGGGCCTGGTTCCAGTTTCACTAAACATGCCAAATTTGCTTCCTCAATTTGAGCTTTTAAAAAAACATTTTTATTTCTTGCTTGGCAACAATGATTTTTTCCCCCTGCAAAATTCCGCAGATATTTAAGATTAAAATAGTCATAAAATGTTAAATACTCAAAAAGGGAGTCTTGTTTTATCCATGAGTAAAATTTGAGAATTTCCTAAAATTTAAGGAATTCCTAATTCTTTGAATAGGAATAAAAAAGACTCCTAGCTTTACAATTTTGAAACTATAGAGTTAATTTTTGTTCTTACCACTATGTCTACATGTAACAAAAAATCCAATGCCACCAGAAGAATCATTAGCTAGATAATCCTAAATCTCACTTTGGGGATATATTCTGACAAACTTAGTGATACCAGAGCAAGGCACTTCTGTCCTGGAACTTTACTCAACATTTTGAGTAACATATTACTCCAGACTGGAATATCTTACTTGAAATGTACAAAAACAGTCTTTTGATTGGTCAAAACATTTCTAAGTAACATGTTATTCCAGACTGGAATATCTTACTTGAAATGTACAAAAACAGCTTTCTGATTGGTCACAATATTTCTAAGTAACATGTTACTCCAGACTGTAAAATCTAACTTGAAATGTACAAAAACAGCCTTTTGATTGGTCAAAACATTTCTAAGTAACATGTTACTCCAGACTGGAATATCTTACTTGAAATGTACAAAAACAGCCTTTTGATTGGTCAAAACATTTCTAAGATTTGGAGTAAACTAAAGTTTTATGACTGGTAAGTCTGGTCCTAGGGATCTTATATGTGTCCAAGATAATGAATCTTAGTGCTGCAGTACAGTGCTCACTTTGTACCTCTCTGGTCTCAGGTTCACTACCCTGTTCCCGCATGTGCAAAGGCATTACTGCTCAACCACAGCTAGTAGTTTCCTCTGGGTTTCCAGTTTTTGTAACCTTTTAAACCAGTCTCTGAAATTTGACCTAAATGCAAGACCTTAACTGGATGGACAGATTAACAGATGTATGGATGGACGAAGTGATCACTGTTTACCATACCACATTTGTTTTGTTTGTGGGGTTTAATGCCATTTTTCAGCACACTGTAGGTTATACATGGCAGCCAGTATATTTTGGTGGAGAAAGAACCTGGTGTTGATCCATGGGAAGCTTAACTGGCAAGCTTTCTCACATACCCACATTGGCCGAGCCGTGACTCGAACTCGTGCAGACAGAGGCGAGATATGTGAGTGATCTGTAAAGGTGAGCACATTAGACCACTTGGCCAACCCAGGGCCCCTACCACATTTGTGGTTGGGCATAAAGATATACAAGCTGACATCTAACAGTTGATGAGTAACAGATAAATCTGATTGTGTGTGAGATTTATAGCATTTAAGACAAAATAAATTCAAAATTACAGTCTAGTTTCATAATTATAACTACTCTTCATCTATCAAAACAAAAATTCCATAAGGGTTTCACGGAACATGGCGTCTCATGTTTTTTGAAGTTATGGGCTTGCACAAAAACTTTAACACTGAGTTGACACCACTGCCGCTGTCAAAGCCAAATTACATCATGCTCACTATGCTTTGAAAAAGGTGAAATAATGAAAAGTAACAATTTATTGCAGGTCATTTAAAAAAGCACAAATTGATCCAACATTCAGGTTAATGAGATGTTTTTTAATGGCAAGTTTTCCATGGTTCAACAAGAGTACTCAGTCTGTCCTAAAAATCACACAGTGTGGGCATCATGATGGTGCTATGTCATATACTCTGTGATAGTCAGGGATAACACACCACAGGCAAGAAATATATACATTCTGGCTGATGGTTAAACCTTACCTTAGATCCATGGAAGGTAACTGAGGTCTCCCTCTTATGCCTCTGCTCGTTTTCTACCTCTTTTAATGACTTGTCCTTGGGTTCAGTTGGCTGATAGAGAGATACGAAATAAAAGTAAATACCAGATGTAAAAGAATAAAAATTCAAGAAAATTGCATAGTTCCATCTAGGTAAAGAAAGGGTTTTGTAGAATGCTGAGTCTTACCAAGATTAAATTTTTTAGAATAGTCCATGCCTAGTCCAATCATAACCAAGTTTATAGAAAAACAGTTCAGTGCCAAAATCAAAAGTTAGCATTTAGGTGTGCAAGGAAACTACCCCCCCTCCCCACAAAAAAAAGCTTAAAGATATACTTCAGCCAAAATTGTATACAAAAAACACATTTGGATTAACTCCAATTTTTACATGAAATTAAGCAGCTACATAGATTAATCTTAATGTGCATTACTTGGGGAAGAAACAAAAGTGGAAATTATCTCTGGCAACTATAATGCCCCTCCTTATTAACTAAAATTGAATCAGACTCTGAGAATAACTTATGTTAACACCTCCGGGTCTATTTTCACAGTTCCACTCTCATTAGGCACCAATAAAGTAAACAAGACCTTTGCAACTCTTGCAATACATATTCTACATATCTTGCAAGGGCTATTAAAGACAGACAATACGTGTTATACCTTCTGGAGCAAAGAACAATCCAAACATTTACTCTCTAACTCTCTACACTGCCCAGCATCATGCCAGCTCATGAATCATTCAACATTCTAAATTGCCCTGGTCATGTCCAATTAACTGTTCTTAATGGAGCAGGACAATGACCTCCCATAAACAGCAGAATAAGAGCCTATTTCAAAAGCTCTTACATTTCTAATTTAAAGATATCACTTCTAGTTAAGCCAGACTGACCAAGTTGCATTCTCTCATGCTGATACACCCTTGACTGAAAAAATGTCCAGCTCTACCACAACTATCTGTCTGATTGGGCTTCAGTATGAAAAGGGTTAATGGCAGTAATTTTATGTAATTCAGTTTTATTAAAGAAAGTCAGAAAATCTTATATAAACCCTTTGAAAGCTACATTCAACTTGTACATGTATTTTTAAAAAAATCTATTTGAAGTCACTTTGCTTACCACATTGTATCTGAATCACCAAGCCATGGAAACTGGAAGAGGTACAAAGCAGAAGATAGAGCCGAATGTATAGAAACCAAATACAATGCCATCCTTGAATTGATGATTTTGTCTGTGTCGTATGCCTTGCAGATTATTATAATGATGACAACGATAATTTTCACTGTTGTTTTTTATTTATCCTGTGCCAATGAAATGACTTCCTAGATACGTAGTAAGGAAACAAAATACAAGAATAACTAAAATGGTACATTGTTTTATTTCTGTGCATTGATATACACTTGCACCTTCATGACCTTTGGTTATTTGAACCCCGGTATTATCCAAAATTTTCTTCTAGTCCCCCAGACTTTGGATAATCAAGAGTCTACTGTATTTCCAACTGTGCTGAATGTCCTTAATATACACAGATCTTGCTCATAATGAAACTCATTGGATATCTTGATAATATAAGCCTATTTACTAAGCTTGACAAGCTCTGCCAATTAGATGCAAGATCACTTCATCAACATCCATGGATCTTGCTCATTATTGTACATACCTAAGATCTTGATGATTTAAGTCTATTTTACCAAGTTTACTATATATCAGATCAGAAATAAAGTCTCTAGAATGGTAACAAGTTCACCCAATCAGATGAAAATCTCACTCACTGCTGAATTCAAGTGAAGTCTTGATCATATAAATCTACAGTTCAAGTATGATCAATGTCAGCTCATTAATATCCATGCTTATTGCTCATTATCAAACCTGTTCAAGATCTTGATACAATAATATATTCCAAGTCTGATCACAGACAGATCAGAATATTGCCTCCAGATTGGCTAACATGCTCAGTCAGTCAGATACAACATCAAGTCATTATTATGCATGGATTATCGAACTTGCCTCACATCTTGATATTGGGATGTATTCCAATTTTGGTCAAAACTGGAACAAAAATATCACATCCAGAGTGGTAACAAGCTCAGCCAATCAGATGCAAGATTGCCTCAATATACTTGGATCTCGCTCAATATGGAACTCATCCAAGGTCTTGATGACATAAACCTATATTCCAAAATCATATCAAAAATAAGGACTCAAGAGTGGTAACAAACTCAGCCAATCAGATGAAAGATCACCTCATTACTATGCATGGTTTTGCTCAGTACTGGAATTTCATCATGTTTTATTAAATATGTTTAAAGATTTTAAAAAATGCAATGAAATAAAACTTCCAACTTTGATGGACATCAGGTGTCAAAACTAGAATAAAGCAACATGAATGTGTGTGTGTATGTGTGTGTGTGTGTGTGTGCATGCGCATGTAAATTGCAAAATAGGTACATAACTGAGCATGCACACCCACACATCATGGACACACTTTGAAACAATGACTTTTTCAGCATCCAACGATAAATTATTTTCTACAATTTCACTTAAAACAATATTATTCTGCACTAAATGTTCAACTTTGTATATTCTAAAGAAATCATAGAAATAATTTATTGCTGAGCAAATAATATCCTAATTTAGACTTGACCAGACTTCCTTTTCTGTTTCTCAAATTTAAACAATGGGGGTCTGCATCTATGGAATTATGTTACACAGACTTGTTCCTTATGGCAGTTTTGTTTTATTTGCTCTTTGGACTTTCTAGCATCATGCAGTAAACACAAACACCTTAAGATTCACATCTTGACGACTGAATTTGAGACAGCATTCATTTACAAGCCAAAGTACAATGGCCATCAGATTCTGAAAAACAAGTACTGAGTACGCTGCCACAGGTGAATCAAAACCTGCTTTCCAATTTAGTTGTAGGGGCCTACATGATGATAATGGATTCTGCCCGAGCTATATGTTTGAAAGAAGAATCATATTTATTACTTGGAGTATAAGTTATGTTCATGATTGTTACTTTCTTGTTTAATTTTAGCTAAAATTGTGATATTGTTCATGACATTTCAAATGTGGCGACTCAAAGAAACAGGCTAATGTATTGGAATCATTTCACAAACTGTTATTTAAAATCGAAGTCTATGACATTTTGATATGGTCAGAACTTATAGATTTATAGATAGCCATTTACATGTATACATTCTATCAAACTGATGACTTGTATTTATATGAGGACACAATTTCCTGTCAATCTCTTTTTTTTTTTTTTTAAACCCAAACCCAAATTCATTAAATTTAGCAGGAATTCACTCTTATATCACATATAAGTTTAGTAAGTGATTGCCTTACATTTCACTTATAAATGCCTAATTTGCATATAAAATCCAAATCATTGAAATATATGTCACTTATAAGTGACCAATAAGTGTGGTTAGTGAATGGCTCACATTTCACTTACATGTATACTTCATTTATAAGTGAAATACCCAATTTGTATATGAAATGCCTAATTTGCATACAAAATCCTAATCCTTCACATATATACACCACTATCTGTATTTGACCCCAGTTTCATGAGTGCAGCCATTAACCAATCATGTCATATGTCAGTCATGACGATATTGAAATGAACATTTGACACCGCACGTACCGTGATCAAAACAACATCAGTCTTTTTGTTTACATTTTATCTTTACTCGTTTTCTCTTAAAAATTGACATGGATAGCGATGGAAAATATAAAAAAAAGGTGGAGGTAGTTCATGTTCCATCAATGGATGTTCAAATAATCATCGCAAACACAATATATGGAAGAAATCAATGTGTGAAATACACGGACAAGTGCATGAAGACTGTGCAAGTTTCCATCAGATGGGCATGCAAGATTTTAAATTCTTGAATTCCCATCTTAGCAGAAAAGTTGAAATCACTAATAATATGATTTCCAAGAGAAATAATTAGAGACTGTTGCCTGGAATCTTTTAGAGAAAACTACAGTGGACTACATGTATTATTGATTGAGCAGAAACATTTATTCAGAAGCCAACGAATCTCAATCTCAAAAATAAAGGTGAGACTTAAGATGATTATAAATCACACAACACTGCCAAATATATGGTAGGAATATATCCACATGGACAAATTACATTTATTTCAAAGGCATTTGGTGAAAAGGCAACTGATAAATTCATAGTTGAAAAATAAAAAGTGGCTTTTTAAATTTCCTTCTCCCTGGAGTGTTGTTAATCTGTATAGTTAATCTAGATATGTAGCTAACATTGTTTTGTGGGAAGACTACTGAAGATTCAGCAGGACTAGTCAATTTCTCAATCTACTAGTCCTTCTTGCTACAAGGAAATTTATGTTATATTCTAGGCCTGAAGAAACACATTTTTTTCTTATGAGTTAATGTTTTTTCACTTGACTAAAGGTGAAACATGAACTGATACATGTTTTGAAAGTCTAATGAATAATAAGGGATCTTCTTCAATTTCATCAACTATGTGTGACATCATTTTCTCTGCATAAAATGTATGTAGTCTTGTAACACGGCCATTTACATAATTTTCATCAACTATGTGTGACATCATTTTCTCTGCATAAAATGTATATAGTCTTGTAACATTGCCATTTACATAAGTTTCATCAACTATGTGTGACATCATTTTCTCTGCATAAAATGTATGTAGTCTTGTAACATGGCCATTTACATAATTTTCATCAACTATGTGTGACATCATTTTCTCTGCATAAAATGTATGTAGTCTTGTAACATGGCCATTTACATAGTTTTCATCAACTATGTGTGACATCATTTTCTCTGCAAAAAATGTATGTAGTCTTGTAACATGGTCATTTACATAATTTTCATCAACTATGTGTGACATCATTTTCTCTGCATAAAATGTATGTAGTCTTGTAACATGGCCATTTACATAATTTTCATCAACTATGTGTGACATCATTTTCTCTGCATAAAATGTATGTAGTCTTGTAACATGGCCATTTACATAGTTTTCATCAACTATGTGTGACATCATTTTCTCTGCATAAAATGTATGTAGTCCTGTAACATGGCCATTTACAAAATTTTCATCATACTTTACATTCAAAAACTTGTGGTCATCTGCACTAAGCCATAGAAGAAGTTTACATTTCCTAAAACCGGTGCAAAACATTGTCATCTGTATTTGCATATAGAACCCTCTATTCTCTTTCCTCTTAATAGTCAGACTGTCATTGCCACTATTTTGGACATTATATTTCTTGTTTGAAAAAAATTCATCCTGTGTGGTCCAGTTAGTAGACATTGGACTTTTAATTTCAAGAAGCATGTCTTCATTTAAAATTCTATCTGGGGTTGCTGACAACCAGTTGCCCTGCACAAAAACATTCATTCCTTTTGTAATAACAGAAACAATCATTAGAATTTAAATACTGTTTTGCTGCCAGTTCACTTTGAAGTCTGTGGTTTGTGAATTTATTTCCTACAAATTTGGAATTAAAATATTCTCTTATAAACATTGTCCAATCAGTAGAATACTTTATGGGTATTTTCACGCATCAATTTGCTTTGTTTACAATCTATTTCACTAGTGATATGGCGGAAACCACTGCTATGCACCTAGCGAGTGATATCTGTACAACGGGCGATAATTAGAAAACCGTGTCTCTATGTCACTTGCAAGTGATGAATATAAGTTACCTATTAAGCTACATACAAGTTATTTTTGTATGTGTTAACAAAGTTTTAACAGATTTGAACATGGGAATGAAGACTTTGACACAGGATGACTTAAAAGTAAATACGGTAAGTGGTCAAAAGCAGATGATATAACAGTACTTTATCCAGGTTCAATCCCATCCAGACTCATTGACAAGCAAGGATATGCACCATCAAATAACATCAACCAAACTGCAAACATTAGTTTTGAGTCACTTTTATGTCAGAAGAGAAAACCTGAATGATAAATTTTCAGATATATCTGCTGATATCTTTGAACACATCTGTAACAATCTGTCTTCAGGAAATCCTTAGCAAGAGTCCCTTGAAGGAACTGATGCTTTCCTGGCTGAAACAAATCTCCATGAATCCAAGATAAGACTCTTTCTTTGTGTTGAAACCATCACTGATATTCTTGAACAATAACAAGATTTTCAAATTGGCTGATGTTGCAACCGTATTGGGTGTAATCAACCCCATTTTCATTTAGGATCAACAAGAGATCATATGACCATCCATTCAGAAGGAGTTGTGATACCAAGATTTTCAAGATGGTCATTGTAGATGCCATATTGGGTATAAAATTGGCACCAATTTGATTCAGGACCAACAAGATATCATCAGAAGTCTTTTGGTTAAAACCCCACGTCGATATCGCCATATACTCAGCATGAACAACAAGATTTTCAAAATGGTAACCGTGGTGGTCATATTGGATGTTAGATCAGCATCATTTTCATTTAAGATGAGCTAGACAGCAAAAGAAGTCATCTTGTGAAAAAATCCAATGTTGAGAAGACTTTCCACTTAGGAGAAGCAGCAATAAACAAGATTTTCATGATGGCTGCCATATTAGATGTCAGATCAGCGCAATTTTCATTTAAGATCAACTAGACATCATGAAGAGTTTTTGGTGAAAACCCCATGTAGATATGACCATCCATCTAGGAGGAGTAGCTATAACAAAATTTCAAGATAGTCACCCCACTGGAAATCAGATCAGTACCAGTTTCATTTAAGACCAACCAGCCATCTTAAGAAGTCTTCTGGTAAGTAGTGATAGCAAGATTTTCAATGACAGATCAACACCATTTTTCATGTAGGATCAACTAGACATTATAAGAAGTCTTTTAGTGAAAACCCCATGTTGATACGACTATTCATTCAGGAGGAGCAGCAATAACAAAATTTAAAAAATGGGCACTCTGGTGGTCAAAAATGGGCACTCTGGTTGTCATATTGGTTGTCCTGGTGGCACTATTTTCATTTAGGACCAACTAGACAATGGGATGAATGTGTTGTAAAGTTTCATAGCAATTCCTGAAGTATTGCAGATGTAGCAGTAACAAACTTGTGTTAATGGATGATGGACAACAGGCCATCCCATAAGCTCTTCTGTGCTATGACTAGCAGAGCTAAAAATCATTTCCCAAATGAAAGGAATTATATTTCACAATGTTAGAACTTTCTGTCACCTTTGCAAAATATTTTGACTCACAGCCATGCTCTTGGAGATGAAGTAAGACTGCAACATGATTTATACCAAACAGGACTGAAAAATGTACTAGCCTTGCAAACATTTTTCTGTTTTATTTTTTTCAGATAAGAAGACAACACTCTCTCCTACATAATAATAATAATAATAAGAAGAAGAAGAAGAAGAAGAAGAAGACGGAGAAGAATTATTCAGAGATGAAATTGCTACCTTATCATACTTAATCTGGATGAACCTCATTTAATCATGCATCCAAGAGTATTTTCAGGTTACACATGCCAATATCTTGTACCATGGCATAAATCCAAAAACACCAGTATATATTTACATCAAGCATCCAAATGAATTTTCAATGAAATTAAGGATGGCTTTGGTGGACCGACAATTCCGTTATGTGTCCTTGACATTCCAAGATGTATCTCCACCATTCCCAAGCTGAGGTACAGCCAATCAACACAGACCTTTCAATCTTAAATAGGAGGGGCAGAATGAATATATTGTGGCCATCAAGTTGGATTGAAAAATGGATACAGCACTAGCTAACAGATCAATATGAAATCAAGTTATTCTCTCAAGTGAGAAAATGTTAATCAAACACATTTGCAGTGATAGAATGTCAACTTATTTTAAACATAATCAAAATGTAATTATTTCCAGTAAATTCATTGTAAACATGAGTAGAAAATGTTGAAAGTATGGCACAAACTTCAAAATATAAGACAAGTTGACTTCATGATTTGAAGTAACTAACAATGTATGCAACAATTCTCCTGAAATCAAAAAGTCACAATAGGGCAATTAATACACCATGTATTGATGTACAACATCCTATTCTTTTTTTTTTAAATTTATGCTTGTTCTGAGTTGAACATATACATTAAAACTTTGAAAACTTGAAATATTGCACACCTATATATTTGCTGTTGGAACTTTTTGTTATTTCAAGTTTATGAGATCACAAGTGACCATAGAAAGCTTCACTTGTGGACTCATATGGCAAGTAAATTGAGCCAAATATCAGGAATCAAGTGTTTGTTAGTTCAATACAAATTATAAAATGACGTTGATATTTTTGCTTCTGATTTTTTCAATGAATTTCCTAAAAAATGCAGCAGCTTCATTCTTGTAATGCCCCCCTCCCCACCAGACCACCTTATAAACAGAGAAGGGGTATAGCTTTTTGCAACATCTTTACCTGTTATCTTTTGTCTCATGGTGGATATTTACTTTTGGTTGAAGGGGTTTGTCTTCCAAAGGATTTTGGCAAGATATTTAACATTGCCATTTTTGCAAACTAGCTTTTGCTTGGCAGTATGTAACCAGGAATGTGCTTTTGTACTGTTTAAACCTACACATAGAGACATGCATACAAACAATTACTGTATTTCTTGTCTAGTCTAACTGGCATGCTTCCCTTTCTGACCCCCTGCCCACACACAACAAAACTGTTGGCATTGTGATCTTTTACTTTAATGAGTATCACATGTGGTGCATGGAATGAAGCTGCTAGTGTGTAATTACTTTTATGTTATTCAGCACTTGTAAACTCCTCTGATAAGAACTTTTTATGTCATATTAAGCAATTTTTCATTCACACTGCACAAAACTTAATGGTTTATCAAGAATATTCTACAGTGAGAGTTTCAATTTACATTTATTATGATGTTTGTGTTGATGCAAACTATAAGTATTAGTGATACGTGCATTGCTCACTACAATTTTCTCCACAAGGCCTTAAACAAAGGAACTTGTGTTGTGACACCAAAGTTAGGAAAAGATGTTCATTTAAAAATTATATATAAAATCCCATTGACAATTATATGTAAAATCCCATGAGTATTATATGTAAAATCCCATTGAGTATTATATGTAAAATCCCATTGAGAATTATATGTAAAATCCCATTGAGAATTATATGTAAAATCCCATTGAGAATTATATGTAAAATCCCATGAGTATTATATGTAAAATCCCATTGAGTATTATATGTAAAATCCCATTGAGAATTATATGTAAAATCCCATTGAGAATACAATCCCATTGAGAATTATTATATAAAATCCCATTGAGAATTATATGTAAAATCCCATGAGTATTATATATAAAATCCCATTGAGTATTATATGTAAAATCCCATGAGTATTATATGTAAAATCCCATTGAGTATTATATGTAAAATCCCATTGAGAATTATATGTAAAATCCCATTGAGAATACAATCCCATTGAGAATTATTATGTAAAATCTCATTGAGAATACAATCCCATTGAGAATTATATGTAAAATCCCACTGAGAATTATATGTAAAATCCTATTGAGAATTATATGTAAAATGCCACTGAGAATACAATCCTATTAAGAATTATATGTAAAATGCCACTGAGAATACAACCCCATTGAGAATTATATGTAAAATCCCATTAAGAATACATTTCCATTGAGAATTATATGTAAAATCCCATTGAGAATACAATCCCATTCAGAAATATATGTAAAATCCCACTGAATCTTAAATAAAATCGAATCATGAGGGTCATATTATAATGATGCCCATTGTGATAAAACTAGCTTGGTGACCCCCACTTTTTTATTTTGACACAGTCATTACAATCCAGTCTTTAATTTATTTCAGCATGAACAATTTTCTGGATGCAAATGATCTAAGTAGCATTCTACCTTAAAACAGATTCTTGATTCCATTCCCACTATGAGTTCAATCTTTAACTGGCATTATTTTAAAAAGTTTTGTGGTACTGAAAAGGGTGAATACCATAAATCATTCAATTTCCATTCAGAACCAAAAGAACTTCTTCCCTCTGTGAAGAAATCTAAGATTGCTATTGGTAAGATCTGATCAATAATATAGCCAAGAACATCAATATTTTTTTCAGTTTTAATGATCTAATGCTTCAACCAATTCTGCTGAAATAAAACAAAAACTGCTGATGTAGGCAATTTCACAAAAAATTAGCAAGCAATAAAAGCCAAAAACGTTTTGAGAATACTGATGACTTTGAGGACTGAAGTGATATTAATTTACACAAGATCAGATGGAAGAACCTAACTCCATAGATATTGTTATTCATGGTCATGTTAACTATCATAAATATACTGCATTAAATAATCTGTATTTTATTTTCTAAATTTTATTTTCTTAATATGAGGGTTATTTGAAATGTTCTGAATATTTTGTTATAATTTTTTAGTTTCTTTTAACCCTGTTAATAAATTTAATGCTGATCAATAAACAATAATATTCCATACAATGATCTGCAGATGTACATGCAGCACGCCAGACACCTGCAGATATATGCATGTGATGTAACAATGGTAAATGACAATGATGTAAAATTGTTGGAGAAGGAGAACAATTCTGCTACTGAACAAAGAGCATAATGTAAAATCTGGCTGCTCTTAGGGTACTCTCTGACTATATCATTGCCGACTTGGATACAGTTTATGGATGTAATTCTCTGTCATATCCTACAATTTTGAGGTCATTTCATAAGTTTGAAGATGGTTGCAAATCCATGAAAGATGACCCACATTCTGGAAGACTGTTGTCTGTGACTGGTGAGCAGGAAGTGGCTGCTGCGAAGGAGGCAACTGATGAACATACTCAATACACAGTGGAATATATTTCTGTTATCAAGGCCATTCATTTGTCAACTGTTTTTAATATACTGAAGAATCATTTGAAGTACAGAAAGGTTTGTGCAAGATGAGTCCCATATTTGTTGATGGCTGATTAAAAACAGAGTCAGGTCAATAATGCCAAACAGCTACTCACCAATATGAAAAGAGTGACCACAGACATCTGAATGAGATTGTTTCAGGTGATGAAACATGAATATACTTTTCTGAACCCATCTCAATAGAAAATAATAAAGTCTGGATTGGAGAAAACAAACAGAGACCATAAAATGCTTGACATAGCTGGATTGTTATTTTAAGATGCAAAAGGCCTAGTCATCCAGGTACCTGTGCACGACTCTGCTAGTGTCAATGGAACTTTTAAACCTCCAAAGTGTTGCCAAACATTGTGGAACCTTACCAAACCAGCCGTCCATGCCCCAGCACTCAAAGGATCCATCTATTCCATGACAATGCACCGGTTCATAAATCCACCATCGTGACAGACCTCCTGAAAGAGCACAGCATCCAAACTTTGCCACATCCTCCATACTGCCCTCACTTAGCTCTAAGTGATTTTTTGACTGAATCCCGTTATCAAAGATTCATATAGGGGAAAGGTGATTGGAAAGCCTCCATGCAGTTGGAAATGCAGTTTTCCAGTGTATGAACAACATACCAAAAAGTGAATACAAAATGGCATTTAATAATTGGATAATAAGAATGAGAAAGTGTGTAGAGGTGCATGAGGAGTACTCTGAAGTGATGCACTGACGTACTGTTCACTAATAAAGAGCTTTGATGTACAGCACACTGATATTCATACCTTTTTAAATACCTTTCGTACGTCACTACTAAACAATTTATATTAACATTTGAAATATTATTTGATGAATTATTACAATTTCCTTTTAAATGCATTTTCAACTATTGTTTCAAGTACTAGTGGAACAATATTCAAGGGAGATAACTACAATCAGGTTTAATCATTTACTTAAATCTGAATTGCCTCCTTGATATATAAAATTGATTTGAATGGCTTGTGAATCTACACTGTGTTAATAATTTTAGTAAGACCATAAAGTCTGTTACTCTTACTAGCAATACAAACTATATTTGGTAACAGAGAATGGACAATATGCCATAGGCATAGAGAGACTGAAATCCCTCCAAACAAAAAAATAAAAAAAGAAAGAAAAAATAAGGAAGAAAGGAAGAAATCTTTCATTTTCAAACTCAACCATGATTTGATCAGGTAAACTGTCAGAGAAACTTTGGCTCTGTTTTTGAATGGATGCTAATTTTTGCGAAAACTGCTCAAGAGTCATACCCCATAAATATGGAAGATTGATCATATCTTCTCACTATTTAACTTATTTGTATATTGCAAGAATAAAAGCTATTGACTTGTAAACAAGAATCCCCTTGCCAAAAGGAGCAGATTTGGAATAGCCAACAATATAAATTGACTTATTGGTATGATGGATTAATGTTACGGCAATGGGAGTTCCTTGTATTCTATGCCATGACTGCTGAACCAGGCTAGTCTAGTAAGGATTTGAACCTATTAACCAATAGTTGTGAGTATAAGCTAATACCTAAGCAAACATGAAGGTGGGAAATATTACTGCAATATAATACTTGATAAGATGCATCAACATAAAACTTGCATCAATTTATGGTCAAAACAAAGTCTGATTATTCTAGATCTAATAGGGTTAAAAATACTGAGGACAAAACAAACAAAACTTTAAAAAAATAAAGTCACTCAAGCATGAGAATCAGGTCACAGTGACAAAGTTTTGGTATGGTTGAGTTACTTCTCCTAGGATGCATCCACATACCAATTCCAAATGTGTAGTGCAATAGGGTCCAAGATATTGAGGGTGTAATGAAGTGATGGCTAAAATAAAATCAAGTTACTAATGTATTAAAAACAAACAGGTCATAATGGCTTAGTTTTGGTATGGCTTTGTTACCCTCCTTAAGTGGCATCCATATGCTGATTTTCATGAGCAAAGGTTCAATGGGGTCCAAAATGATATGGTTGTAACAAATAGCTGAAAATAGTCATTCAAATGTGATCATTAGGTTACAAGGACCTAGTGTTGGTATGGCTGAGCTGTGATGCATTCACATACCAATTCTCATGAGTATAGGTGACATAGAATTAAAGGTATTCACAGTCAAAGAATTAGCTGACAATAAAAAAGTAACTAAAACATGAAAATTAGGTCAAACTGACCTAGATTGGCAATGGTTGAGTTACACTACTTCAGATGCATTAACATACTAATTTTGCAGTCCAGGTGAAATAGGGTCTAAGATATTGAGGATGTAACTAATATAACAAAACAGAGAAGTCACTTATGCATGAAAATTAAGTCGCAGTGACCTTCTTTCTGTGTGGTTGATTTACTCTTCTTGAGATACATCCATATACCAATTTCACAAGTGCAGATGAAATAGAGTCCATGATATTTAGGATGTAATGACCAGATAGCTGAAAATTAAAAAGTCAATCAAGCATAAATTAGGTCACAGTGATGTAGTTTTGTTATGGTCAAGTTACTTCTCTTGAGATGCACCCATATATCAAATTTCATGAGTGAAAGTGAAAAGGTGTCCAAGACTTTGAGGGTGTAACAAGCCAATATCTAAAAACAAAATAAAAACTCAAGGCACATCTGGGCTACTAGTCCAATATGTGTACCAATTATCTTATAGATATCTTGAGCAGTCTGAGAGTTATGCTGCAGAAACAAAAATATTTACAAACAGATAAACAGACAAACAGATGGACATACTGATAGCTATATCCTCCAGCATTACATACTGGGGGATAAACAGTCACTTAAGCATGGAAATTTGGTCACAGTGACTTTGTTTTATTATAGCTGGGTTAATTTCCTCGAGATGCATCCACATACTAATTTTCAAGAGTGCAAGTTAAATAGGGTCCAAGGTATTGAGAGTATAATGAACCAATGAATGAACCAATGAATGCATAAACAAATGGACAAAATACTATAACTTTGCTGGAGAGGGGATAATTAAACCTTACACCATAGTTTGCTGAAACTGAAATCTAGAGCTAATTCCATGGCTTGCCAATATAAATCACCATGCTTTTTGTTTCACCTTTATCTGACAAAATTATGAGACAGAGTAATGCTGATGTCAATGTCATCAGTAGCAGTGGCACATCAATGCAATCTTAAACTTTCTGTGCAAGCCCACAACTCTACAACTATGGGTAGGAATTTGACACAACTTGCTACACTCAATCTTTATGGAGTGGGAATTGCTCTTTATTCATCAAAGTAAATCTGATATAAAAAAAGGAGAGGAGGTGGGTCATCCAAAGTCACATCCTAATTTTGACATATTTTCCCAAGCCATTTATGTAACATGTGCACTGACCCTTGCATCTCTTGCTACCTCTGGGTCTTAACTCAGAAAATGTTCACAGCCCCACCCTAAAAGTATGTATTCACTTTAATGTAAGTAACAGACAAAAGGAAATCCATGGAAAGATTGTTATTAAATAGCCTGTGGGAACCAAACCTAGAGAAAATAAAACTCTGCTTCAGTTTGAGATTTAGTTTTCACTGATTCAGTTTGAGATTTAGTTTTCACTATCAGCCAATCTGAAAGAACTTTTCAAAAGTAATGTCATTTGTGATTGGTGGAAACAAAATCTCAATTTCAAACTCAGTCTCCATAGTTTTATGATTTCCAGTCCAGGTGCCTGCCCAAATGTGTGCCATACTAATAATAATGGTACATAATCAAACTTCAAAATCATGCAGCTTGAATTATACTAGATGTCGATCCAATAACACCATCTGCTGACATGTTTCAATCTTAAAACTGTCTTCCTTTTGACAAAAGAATTTAATGTCATACGTGTATTTTGGTTTATAAAGGCCTTCTTTTAACACCTCTATACCTGATCAGTGATCTTCTTGTCTGAACTAGCGATACTACATCTATAAACTCTTTAAGATCTGCATCAAATCTATGTCTAAAACTACCAAAACCAAGAACTAATGCATTGAGAAAGTCACTTACATAAACTTCATCAACAGACTAGAATCAGCTACCACTTGAACAAAAGCCAGCAGACAATCTTGCCACCTTCAAAGCAGGATGTTTAAACTATCTATGCATATATCTCTCACCAAATATTTCAGCAGTTTCACCTTTTGTTCTTATGTGGATGCATTAATCAGTTACAAACATGATAAAATGATGTACATGTAGATGTATGTGCATTATACAAGTTTTAAGTGAAATATTTGTGTGACATTAACCCACAAATACATTTTTTTTTTATTTTATAAATATTGTTCACATTTGTAGAACTGAGGGTCTCATGGGTGGTTAGCTAATATTTGGCTAAATGAGTTGTACCCACTGAAAATAAAGTATTATTATTATTATTATTTAGCATCATTATTATTATGCTCAGTGGTCCCCCTCCCATCTTTCATGAGGTCAATCATAAGCGAGGCCACAGGGGCTCGTATTGTTGCTTACAATTTACCTATCAGTCATACATGTACTATATAAATACTACAAGGAAGGACACTTCTCTCCTTTCTAGTATGACCTATTTATGAATCAACGCTGATATTTCAAGCTACACTTCGCGTGGCATAATAAATTTGGTACCGATATTTAGCTCAGGCATTTGGCTTTGCATGCCTACACAAAGTTTGACTTACTACCACACCTTTAAGGAATGCCAGACCATTTTCCCATGCTACTGCTCGACATGGCCATGATCGCGCCCACTTAATATGCAGCTACAATGCACTGAATGGAATTCTGCCTCATTATTGGTTGACTGAAAATCAGATAATCAGTAGACATAGTATATCATTTTCGGTTGACCAATGAGAGGGCCATATTCCATTCAGCTCGTTGCACTTGCATATTAGGTCATGCAAGAAGGGAGAGAAGTGTCTTCCCTTATAGTATTATATAGTGTATGTGTGACTGATAGATAAGTTGTAAGCAACAATACGAGCCCCTGTGAACGAGGCCACCCCTGACAAGACACCTGGTTGTCCTGAACCAAAGCAATACATTTTTACCATTTTTTCTCCCGCAGAATGACCCAACCAACTAAGAAGGCTACCTATGCATTGCAGAATGGGTGGTCTTATTGGATGACCCATGTAATAATAACTGCTTTTTGCAATCAAGGACCATTAACAAATCTAAGGTTACCATGAGATTATTCTGCCATTACAAGAATAGCTCTGCCTAACCTTTCCCTATATAACTATGAAAGTCATAACAAATACCAACAATATGCATGTTTATCTAAAAGATACTGATTTCATCCTTACCTCAAATGCCAGCCTCCAAATTTCATGCATTTTTGACTGCATTCCTAAACACTTGATGTACACTGCCCTTGCCTATCTCATACTGATGCAGACATCATCATTCACTCTGTAAGGTGTGATCTCTGTATCTATGATGGTGTAGATTCTAGGAATGCATCAGGATTCCAATAACATCATTATATCACATCACAACTTTATAATGATAGGAAAAGCATGTGATTAAAGTTAAGCTCACTGGCAAACACACTAAATTTCTCCCCTTGTTGAATTAATCCCTGATCAGCCAGTTAGTGGTAGTTTGTTAATGGGCACACTTGCACTGAGTGGGGAAATGCGCAACACAGCTGTATTTGATAACCAAAACATCTCCTGGTACAGCCCAGACAAGCCATGGCTGTGAATCTAATTGTACAATAAGCTCTATGCCTACATATCTAACTCTTGTTTATAAACTATGGTATGAGATTTCCTAACAATAATCTCTACCTTTTGATTGTTTAATTCTATTTCAAGTTTCAAAATATATATATATATATATATATATATATATATATATATATATATATCTGGCCACAAGAAAGGAAATGCTGCATGGTAAAATGAAAGTTCTAAAACTGGCTAAGGGCTGTTTGAGTAAATTAAAAAGGGCCACTAATTGTGAATTTAATAATTTTTTTACATGCTTTAGACATTACTCTTATAAATTTCTGAAGTTTAATATTGTCTCAGACATATTCATATTTGTTAATTTTCCAACATTAATTAGACCAAACAATTATGTCAGATGCGTTTGACAATTATTAGAAATTTATTTCAAGGGGTAAGACAAATTTAGTAATTTTGATGATTAAAACTTCAGGCAGAATTAATGCAATGATCATATTCAAACATGTGCGGCCATGATTTTTTAAAAGAAACGGTCCATAATAATTGTTATCATTACAAAATTTGCTATGAATTTTCTACGTCAGTTCATTATTTCAATGTAAACAATTTTCTAAACCAAATCATTCAGATGTGCAATTAATATTGATAAACACAAATGAGAGTAACAGCACTAACCCTTTTATGTTATCACAATTCCATACACTGTAGTTAGAAATAGTGTGGCAGACAATATTGCTGAGAGGCAATCTGTTATTTAGACACCTGAGTGCCTAAAACTTCCATGACTAAAGCACTTAATTCAAATATTCGTAATGCATGGGATTTGGTATATGCAGTAACAACTATCAGAAAGACCATTCATGCCATGGATTTTTAAGACAAGGGTTAACAACATACACAGAATCTCCACTCTTAAGGGTTATTACAATATTCAAAAATCTTGACCTATTTACAGAAATTTCATCCAAGGATTCTTTTTCATACTCTAAAACAAGTATACAATGCACAAACTCTCAAGTACCTGCAGCTGCAGCAGTATGTTTACAGTTACTGTAACCAAACATTGTATGCGTGACATGTTGGCGCCCAGAACCAAATGGTATAGAGGGTTTATTTCAGCAGAAGTCATGGGAATAAAATGCACATATTTGCAATACATTTGTTTCCCCCCTATGCCCTTATTTAGAAATAGAGTTTCCAAGATCAAGAATATAATTTAAAAAAAAACAAGAACAACCATTGGTTCTCTCTGACCTGCATGGACACAGATACAAATTTCTGAATGCATTAGTTGCATGGATAGTACAAAAATTCTGTTTAGAAAACTAATGAAAAGAGTCCTGTTAATGAAACTGAAGCAAAACATTTGCTAATGTCAGCAGGATTAGTAAATAGGACTGTAATTAAGCTCTATTAATCAGGGCAGATGAAGATAATGTTACCCATAATGTAATTACACTGTAATACATATACAAATTTGGTTTTAAGTCTAGCCTGATAGATGCATCATGCTTTACAATATCAGTTAAATGAGATCCAGCATATGGAGATCATTTTGATGTGGGAATGTGTCCTGCATATTTCACAATGCTTAGGGCCTTGTTAGAGACAGACAGAGACAGATGAGATCAATTTACACTAAATTGTACTAATAGGCCTTAATGATAACATCTTCAAAATGAGTCTCTATACAATCTGGTAGGCCCATATTCTCTGGATGTTTTTGAGCAGAAACTCAAGCAGAAACTCAAACTCTGAAAACAGACATGATAATTGAAAATGTATTTCAATTACTGTAGGTATATTAAATTTAGCAATCTATGAGAGTAACTCTTGTGATGAAAATACCTACAGTACAGTTCTATGACTAATTTAATTGCAAGTCACAGACTGGCAAAGTTTTTGGACTCTGCGGTTGAGCTCGAGTTTTGTCCTCTAGAAATTTTGAGAATACAGCAACAGCTGTGTTTATGTATGTATGTATGTATGTACGTATGTATGTATGTATGTATGTATGTATGTATGTATGTATGTATGTATGTATGTATGTATGTATGTATGTATGTAGTGTTTTACTGCATGTACATACATGGTAATGCCTAAAATATATGCTGGTTATCTCCAAATTATTTTCCCACTGTGTCATGTTACCTTTGATACAGGAGTACCAATGGCTAAACAATGCATTTTCCTGGCTGTCCAATATACATTTTCTGATTATGCTTGTTTTGTTAAAAGGTGGGCAGAGATGGACCGAATAGAAGGCACAGGAACTCTATTTTATAAAGAGTGTGAGAAAGAAAAGATGTGGAGCAGTTCTATGTTGCCATCAAAAGCACAACATTATTGTAAGAGTATATCCAACTTTATGATTTAGTAAACAGTTGAAACATTTCATGGCAAGCTGACTTGGCAAGCTTTCAGTAAATATAACCAAAAGGTCTCTTGGTTTCTTTCGTAGTTTAAGTCCTTTTTCACAAATTTCAGAATGGTAATCCACAACTGCCTTTGTCGTCAAAGCAGGTCACCATGGGACTTTGCATGATGCCTTTACTGCTGCAAAAACAGGTTAGGCACATGGACATCAACAGACAATGCCATCAGCAGTAGAACCTCTGCTTGTGTGTGTTGTGGACACAACACAATATATTTGTCAAAGAAATGAAGGGCAAAATTTTAAAAAATCTGTCTTGAAATTAGACCAACTTTCCCCCTCAATCAAACTAAAGAAAGCAGAGTCTGTGGACTCCAACATACCCATATGGCACATCAGTGTTATTCTTTTGATTGAGAGGGACATGTTAAATGTACGTGTAACTGGACATGAGAAGAACCACTTCCAACAACACATAGCCAGTTGTGTAATAAATATGGACACGTGGTAATGGGATGCAAGTTATATAATAGTTTCAGTAACACCCAACGGAACTCTTTAAATGGTCAATTCCTGATGTGATTTTTGCAAAGGTATGTGAGTAATAATTGTTCAAAAGATGACAATAATGACAATTCTGGAAATATTTCTGACAGTAGAAATTCCAATTTTTCCGGATTAAAAGTGTCTGGTATGTTGGATGTTGATTGCCCAATCAATATTATGTCAATCTCAACACAGGCAGAAGGGATTTTGGTTTTTGCAAGCAAAAATGTGTCTTCACCAACCCAACCCACCCCCAAAAATTAACAAAAAGAAAAAGAAAAATCTAGCAAGGTGAATAAAATGGCATTTGGTTAGGAGCGTGATATAGAAAGTCCCTGATCTGAAAGGTTTGGATTTTAGTCTTCCTTCATAAAATCAAAACACTTCAGTCAATTTAAGTATAGTACAAAAACATTCAGCTCTGCAAATATTAGACAAAAAAAGTTTAAGTCCCAAAACTTCAAAAGTAAAGAAAACTTTGAAAAATTGCTAGAATGGTATGAACATCTATATCTAATCAAGTCATCTAAATATGCCTACAAACTTGCATAAATTTTTTTATCTGTCTACCTCAGATGATTTTGGTTAAATTGTGTGAACAAGGTTCCAAGTCCAAAAAGTAAAAATATCTGCAAAAAATGGCAAAATTGCTACAATGTCCTGAAAATCTCATCAGTACTACATAACAATACAAATAAGCATACCAAATTTTATTGGTCCACCTCAAATAAATTTTTCTTAAGTGTCCTTACAAGATTTTTACCATGAACAGCACATTATATCCCCACCGCATGTTTAATAGTCCTCTAGGTAGATACTGACATTTTTTTGTAGACCACTTTTCTTCTTTCAGTCATAGTGATGTTGACCATTGACCATTTGACCCTAAAATTGATAGGATACTTCCTTACCCAAGTGTAAGCCACATACAAAGTTTGGTCCATGTCTGTGATGTAGAACTAATGTTATTGTGCAGAAACCATTTTTTTTTTCTCAGTCTGTTACGGTTGACTTTTCAAGGAATTTTTATAAAGACCAATGTTTGTTTTTATAATTCAAATTTTTATAATTTTTAATAAAACAGAATTTGGACTACTTGACTCCTATAATCATACAGGCAAGATTTTGCTTATGCTAGCGAATTCCTTCACATATACTTAGGTCAACAGGCTTATGGGTATCTTAGCTAAGTCAGCAACTCAGATGTAACATGGCGTGAGTTTTAACCAACCTGCGACCATTTTCGGAAAAAAGAATGCATTATGTAGAGATCTCGTAAAATCTCTCGGCTCCAGAGCACAAAAGTGAGTCTGTCCTATTCAAAACCCTGGCCTTCTATGAAGCAGGCTACGCATTCCTTGACCAAGAACCGTATATAAACAGGCACCCAAAGCTCAAGAGTAGTTGCTATGCCTCTACATCTTAGAGTTCTGACTTCCTCTGCAGTTCAAACCCAGTACCCCTCTCGCACCCCAGCAATGTAACCAGCAAACATCGCAAGGAGTGGCACCTCCACAAAGGGAGGTCGGAAAGAAGTCTTTCTCTTTTTCTATCAATCTAGAGTGATATACACAAGAAAATGGGGACCACCCTAACGAGTGTTGCTGGACAATTAGTCATTCATAACAAGTAGCGATGACAATACCTTCATAATAAGTCCTGATGGATGAAAATTCTTTCATAATATGTCAGTGTCCTTGAATTTGACCTTTTTGACTCCAAAATGTATAGGTTTCTTCATTACCCCAAGTGCAAGCCATCCACAAAGTTTGGTAACCACAGATAATGGAGAACTGAAGTTATTGTGCAGAAATGATTTTTCTTGAAGTCACAGTGACCTTGGTCTTTGACCTTTTGATCCTGAATCAATAGGGTTCTTCCTTACCCCAAGTGCAAGCTATCCACAAAGTTTTGTAAATGTAAATAATGGAGAACTAAAGTTATTGTGCGGAAACCAGACTGATCTTGACTTTTGGGTTCTTCCCTCAGGAACCAAAAATGGGCCTCCGTCCCAATGAGAAAGATTTAAAAATCATACAGAATTCTCAATTTTAGCAATTTACTTCTGAAACTTTCCATCCTAATTGGTCAAATTCTTTACCAAAATGATGGACCCAGACTACATTCCCACTTACCCAAGAAACATCCTTGTGACAGTAGAACAGTGAATTCTCTCTACCAGTTTTATGCGAATCGTAATCGATTTAATAATTGCTGGCTACAGATAATCCATTTGGCAAAATGATACCCCACTCAACTATACAACTATACCCCTCCCCCCATGGGATGGCCTCACTTGTAGCTTTCAGTCACGTTCACATGGCTGTATGACAATTGACTGTTTCTTGCTACAGCTGTAATTCAATCTTTCCAATGTTGTATTATAAAAAAACTACTGGCTCAACATAATTCAAATCTGCCGGGATCGAAGGAGCATATTTTATGGTAACATTTTATGAAATAACTAAAAAATCAATATTTTTGTATCAAATAAACCACCCTTTTAAAGTGCCCTGTGTAAGGGCAGAACAGCAATGTATAACAGTAATAACTATGGCTGGACCAAAGTCATGGCTTCAAGATTCTCAGTCTGGACTGGCTATCACCAAGTCATGTTACCTCAAATGTAACTGTGTAAACAACAGCAGAATAAGCTTTAAAAAGCCTATAAAAAAACTAGATATTTGTCACAAATCATCAGTAGTTTCTGTCTTATGTTTTGCTTCTGCAGCATCACATTAAAGCATAGATATAAGGGTCACATTATGGTACCTGCTTTTGAACTTAAAAGGTGAGGGACCAAAATGTGAACAAACCATGCATAAAACCAAAATCAATTTTTCTCCATCAAAGAAGAGTGTTGATGGTTCACCATCAAGAACAGTTTGATGGTTGCCAGAGACTGACTGCTACATCCTACAGGCCTGTGTACACTAATCATTCTGGCATGAGGGGGAGTAGGAGCACATGATGCATCCCAGATAAAGATCAAAAACTCAGCAGCAGTAGTAATGTTTAGTCTTTCATCCTCCTAACTCAGATTTATTTACACATGAGGTTAAAAAACACATAAAAAATACACCTAATTAGAGGATCATACTATATTCAAAGTAAATAAAAAAAGAAAAAGTTGGGAATTTTATTAATAAATTCCAATGTTTGATCAGATAATAACAGCAAACTGAGGATTATCACCAAATGAACCTGTTCAAGCTCCAAATGGGGATGCATTTGACAAGTTCTTTGTATTTCATTGAGAATTACCACATTTCTTCTAATGGTACTCCAACCTCGTTTATACTCTGATTCTCCGCTGTATCTGATTTACAAAAGCTATAAAAAAAATTTGTAACACAGACTAATGACATGTTGTCATCGTTGACCATTCAATTAATTATGTCCATGAGTATTGTTTCCAATTTGAACATTTAAATTAAATTATGAAATGGCACACTATATAAACACGAGTCTTTCAAACATAACATGATAAATACACTAAATGTACATGAATAAAATGCAAAATTGTTACATTATATAAAGTATTTATATATTCCTATGATAAAATGGCATACAATCAAATAGGTATCATGCACTCTCAGCTTCATTCCATGCAAACTGGGATAGCCTCAGCCCTTTACAAGCCACAATTAGACTCAGGCAGACTTTAACCCTTTCTTGACCTTTTCTCAGGTATTTCTTGTGCTATTTTTCACTATGATTCTTGCCATAAGGCCATACAATTTTTTTTTTATGTTTGGCTTCTGTGGGAAGGTAGGTTTTGCTGAAACACAAACATTTTATTTCACCAATGTGGGCTTTAGTGGTAAAGACCATTCCAAACTAGTCATTTTGTAAGTCTTTTTCGGTTACACTGCTAAAGAGTATCATTTGTTCCAGTAACATTATATTATGTTAGTACTGACCTAATTTTGATTTGTTTTTAAAGCTGATGTCAATTTGTTTACAATAAAAAAGTTTACCATATTTATGTCTGCCACTGTGTTTTCTTCAAAGACTTTTTGTGTTTTTTGTTTTTCTACCTGAAAGGTAGAAAAGTTTTTATTGTTAAAAGTGATGTAGATGCTGACCACAGAAAATAAAAATTGCATGGCACTGTTTGTGGATGAAATGCAATTGAAGCTTGACCAAAATCCTTTCCCAAAATTTTCCCCAACACCTTTTGAAGAAATAGAGAATTCCAGACATGTTTATAAGTATCATTTGTACAAATGACCTTTCTGAAATTTGTTCTAAGCCCATCCCATACTTATTTGCATAATAAAATCATTTCTAATGCACCAAAAAAAGCATAACATTTTACAGACCTGTTATTTAAATTTAAAAAAAAATAATCTTCAAACTTTGAGTATAAAATCAAAGCAGTGGTTTCTGAAATAATTTGGTTCAAATTGCTATCATTTCTTTTATTTCAATCAAAGTTGTGGTAACATTTCCCCACATTTTGCCCCATATGATGCAGCTACATACACCCAACCTAAGCCTATAGCCCTCCCACTGGTCATTGGTAATTATATAAGTACTGTATATATTCGTTTATGAGTCAGTTCCAACTGCAAACTGCAGATACCCCAATCTGCTGTCACATAATGTTCCAGCAGATCTGGGTCTATGCAGTTGGTTAGAAGTAATCAGAAGAACAAACAACACAGACTCTGACCTGCTGATGCATTATGCGACAGAAGATCAGGGTCTATGCTGTTTGCAGTTGGACTCGATTTATAAGCAAGTACATATAGTAAGTAGTAAGCATAGGTAGAATGACATGTCCCAAAAGGTCTATTAATTGCCTAACATGATATAGGCAACTGATAATGGAGCCATTTCTTGTAAATTAAGACTAAACTTGCATTCAGACAGTAGACAGAACTGGTGATAAAAGCCAGGATTTAATTTTCTATGCCCCAACTGCATGCACCTTAAACCTCTCCAGTGGAGGTAGTCAAATTTAGCACATTGCTCTATTGTGCAGCAAGGCAGCAAAAGCAGTCAATGTACCTTGAATGTGCTATCTTGGATGCAATCAGGACCGATCCCAGACAGATCAAAGACTAATGTTCAGAAGTGTCACAAGGACACTTTTAACAGTAGCATCAGACAGAGTTACATGTAGCTGGTTAATTGCCCCATTATTTCCTCAATGTTGGATTTTGATACAGGTTTATTGGCCTTATCATTCAGACACAATTCTAAACAGACAAAGCAGCACTAAAATGTGTTATAAATTGTCAGAAGTGGTCTGGGATCTGCTGATCTAAGCTCACAAAAACATACAATGCACACCTAGAAATTCCCCACTTAGCAGTGTACGCATGGCCACAGATAACAGAATTCTGAGAATTCTGGGTTTTTATCCCACATCAGCTACTCCTACTTCCTTCTAGAATAAAGACTGTGCTATGTAGACGTTGCTTTCTGCCCCCCCCCCCCCCTTCACAAAAGCCTAACATAAAATAATCACAAACTCGACAATCATTATAAGAAAAACAATTACCTCTATCCACAATAATAAAATACTAAGTATATCTCTCAGTGCAAAATTAAAAAGAAATGTTAAACAGAAATTTAATATGACCCTATCAAATAATGAAGACAATTTTTTTTAAATGTTGAAAATGAACTTGGACTGGATTTTCATATCATACTAAATTTTAACTTTGTTGGTTGTTGGTTGGATGATTGAGTTTAATGGCACATAAAAAATGAAATGTTATATGTGCTGAACAAGCGGAGTCAAGTTTCTGGCCACACCATAATGACTGACCTGACCTCGTCACAAGTCTGACTCACTAACCACTGAGCCACCATTGTTTCTATTTTCTGTTGTATGAAGTGATATTGTGTTCTTGTAATGTAGAATCAACTGATTCACTGTGATGGCCCCCAATGAGTTTACAAAATCAAGCCTCTACATTTGTTTTTATAGAAAAGGGACTCAAATTTCATTCAGGAAAGCCCAAGTTTGCAAGATACTTGCCCACAGGCAAGTCCAAAAAAATTGGGAAAGAGAAAGAGAGGTCATATTCAGTTTGTAATGATGTATGCTTTACAAGTTTTATACTCTGCAATCTGGCCACAGTACATACATCAGCACCTTTATTTAGCATTTATATATATGCTTCTATTACATCAATGCTTGCCGTTTCATTCATCTATTGATCTTTTATTTCACATGATGCACAAGTCTGTCACTTCCATCTTGTAGTCAGTGTCAAGATTATTCTCACCTTTTCGTGTGCAGATGTGATAATGTGAATGTTTATTATTTTAAGCATGTTTTGACAAATAGGGAAGTTATATTTTAACTGTAATATTTTGTAAATATAGAGGTTTCGCTAACTTTAAAGTCCCAAAATGCTGACAAATGAAACTGCCTGGCTGACTTTCTTGTCTAATCAAGTTTGCTGACTTTTGTCAGAGATTTGTTTGATGCATTTTGCCAATTTCAAGGTGAATTGGTGATAATTGTTAATGACATAAGTCATTACATTTCTGTTACAGGTGTGTTTGGAAACAAAAGGCTGTCATCTCTAATGATTAGCCACATGTATTTCTCTAAAAGCACTATCAATGTACCAAAACATAACAACCCACGATTACATGGTAAATATGGGAGACAGATAACATACTTGCTGTTTGGCAAATAATTATATGAATAAAAGCAAGTGTTCTCAAGTTTTTCAGGTGTGTAAACAAATAAATCCCTACAAAAATACTCATTTCCAAGACAAGTTTTCATTTTATAGTTGATGAAGTTCGAGAGATGAGTCTTTTTGTGTATCTTATAATCTATCTAGCTTTTTTTGCTCTTCTAATCTATGCATTCCATTCTCCAGCTGTCTATTCAAACCTTTCCTTTTTTCCTCATCTACATATATACTGACATGCACTATGAGATACATCTCTTTTGATAACTTGAATTATTGGCCTAAGCTGTTTATTTTGTAAAATAAATATAACACGATTTCAAGAGTACATTCTCCATTTTTATAAAATCTGTCCAGCATTGCTAGTACACTTTTCAGTAAAAAAACAAGTCTATCACTTTCAGCAAAATGACCCTTCCACCCACCCCACCCTTTATGGAAACCAAATCCTAGATCTGTCCCTGGGCATGAACAGACTTATCATTTCACAATAAAAGGATTCTTTTAAGATTTCATTAATGTTAATTAGCACTCTAAATGTCAATACATTGATGTACAAAGATCATAATGGCTGAGTTATTTAATATGCAGTTTAGAGTGGCTGCCCCGGAATTACCAATCTCAACAGAGATCATGGTAAATTTCCACCAGAAGTGTTAGAATTTCCTGTCCGACATATATACATACATTGTTGTGATAATTTAGTTAATAATTTAATACAATAGCATATATGTATAATGTAGTAATCTGACTCACAGCATTCCTAATGCTTCCTGCTCACATGGTTTTGACTCAAACATAGTGTACAGACCTTTTTGTTTTGTTCATTATCCCTATTCAGTATGTCAAAAATCTAAAAACTGATGACGAAGTCCAATGCAAAATCTCATCCTAAAATTCATTCTCAACAGTCGAATGATCTCAAAGACTTAAAAGATGGAACTTTATGAAAATTCATACCATACTGAAAACCAGTCCCATATGAAATAGTGAACCACTCAAACATTTTCTCCGTCTCCCTGATATATCACAATTTACAAAGCCTTTATTCAGTGAAATATGTATATATGTGCTTTTTTCTAGACAACATCTATCACTGTCAGTGTCTCAGGATTATAATCGGATATTTTAATCTCGGTGATCGCTATATTCAACAAGCTTGTTTGTCACCTGATTCCAAGTTGTTGAGAACTGGGTGTACCAGACAATTTCACTCAGTATCAAACTGATAATACAGAAGAAAAAAAAAAACAGATGGATATTTGTTTATAATACATCATGTATTCTGGGAAGACATTTTTATATATTGCATATTTGATGAATCAATCTTTTCAATTGGTAGAAAATCCATTTCACTCATGTAAACTATCTTAGTCTTTCTCTTAATGTAAGGTTAAACGAAAGTGCTCTGGTTTTATTGGTCACGGACACAAAAAAAACCCAGTTCCTGCAGAATTTGTTTAATCATTTATAACATTAAATATACATGAAGCATATACTTTTTTCTATTTTCATTATCATAAATATAAAGAAGGATCTGGTTGATACTGATTTTAGTACCAGATGGCCTCAAATAGGATTGGTTGATTAGTTAAGTATTATTTAGGTTGACAGGAAATGTGCTTTCTGTCAAAGTACATTGTTGCAAACAGAAAGTAACATAATCACACCCTTGAGCAATGCTGATGATCTACACTTGACACTTGAATCAATGAATGAAAAACAAAATAAGTGATTGAATGAGCAGGAATGTTCATTTGCCAGAGTTTTTCTACAGTTACATGTAATGAAACAGGTATCTTCCTGATTATGCAAACAAATTTGTTCCCAATGCCATGTTCTGTTTTAGGAATGCAAAACAAAATTACAGCAAAAAGCACTAAGTTGATGGATAAAATGCAATAATAATAATAATAATAATAATAATAATAATACACATGTAATAATAATAAACAACAGCAATAACAATAACTACTGCCACCAAAAGACAAAAATCTGGGGTTAGTCATCATTAATACATGTAGCCATACTATTTAGGACAAAGTAATATATATAGTCTTCATTTATTATGGCTATGTCTGGACCCATGCATAGGCATGGACAGACATGACTAATGGAAATGTATCCACAAAATAATGGATGAATGTATAACAATACAGACAGGTACTGTGATTCAAATTGATCCACACTGGCTTATCTACTAACAAAAAAAAAAAGTCTGCTAGAATCTTGTTTTTCAATTATTAATTCATTAATTTTGGTAATAAGTTCTTATTTAACCTATGGGAGAAACTAATTTGTTCCTGACACTGGCATAAAATTTATGTATTAGACAATATGCATGAGTTGGATACCAGATATATCATAGGGTGGGGTTATGAAGAGTATATTGGAGGAGAAATCAAAGGAACTTTTAGCACCTGGCATTTCTCTGCCAATACCCTCCGAGTCCCCCACCCAACAATATACATGGTATCACACAAGAGAATATTGTATATAACTGATTTATTGTACGACTGCAGCTTTCTTTCCAATTTGTAAATGATCAACTCTCTTTGTTTCACCTGGGCTACATGTTTCCCTTATAAGCCTCTTTCCTGGAATCCTGGTTTCTTTTTGAGATAAATGTTGCCAATCATTTTCAACTGCTCAAGTAAGCATACTTGTGTCTCTTCCAAAACATGTGATTTGTACATGTATGTTGGACAGTGCTGTGACTATTCTATATCATTCTGTCACATTTTAAACCATTTTGAAGGCAAGGTGGGAAGCAAAGGCATTATCTATTGCAAAGGATATTCTTAAAAGGAAATGTATACCATAATATTAAAGAAAGATTTATAGCCATTTTGTAAATTTGACTCCTTTTTGATAACTTTCCAAAGCTGAAGAAAAGCTGACATTATTTCATCTGCTGAAGGAAAACTGACTTTAAAGCGCAAAACTTTCTGATAGTCCAACCTAAATTACTTGGAAATATTACACAGCTCTATTTTCTGGCACATATTCACAGAACACATGCACTTTTTTTTAGCATTAAATTGCAAAATCAGTTTACAGCTACAGAAGTGGGGATGCAAACACGTATTACTACAGAGGGTAAGTAACATAGTTATATTTAGTATTAAATATAATATTGATTTCATTAGTGAAAATAATTACCATTAAATATACCTAAGATGTACAAACCAAATCATAATTAATTCTATTAGTCTTAGTATGCAATATACATATAATTACATATATAATTGTTATTTTCTATATTTATATTGTGTTAGAATGAATTTTGCAGAATTTATACATATGCAAAACTGAATTTACATACAATTATGCTATAGCATATTTCTAGATTTCGTTCTTGGAGAAATGGCTAAGAAGGTTGATGTTTCTCTTTTTTCCTCACATTGATTCTTTTTGTTTTCTTCTAAATTCTCTGTTTTCTTTAATTGTTCATATACAGGATGGCAAGATAAATACAATACATTTTTAATGTCCATCATTTCATTTTATTCACTGAACTGATTTTTAAAAAATCTCTCCCTCTTTCTCATTGTAATCTTGATTTTTCCTTGTCTCAATTCATTTTTGTATTTTTGCAATTTCAAATTTTCTTTCACTGTTCATATACAGGATGGCACAACAAATATAAGCAATTTTTAATTTCTATCTTTTCACTGTTACTTGCAACGTTATTCGATTAAAAAATTTACTCTCTTTCTCCCTCTCTCCTCGTGATATAGATCTATTAGACTGGAAACAGAACCTGACATCATTAATCAATATTGCACTTGGTAACATCCATCTGTGGAATGCCAGTCATACTTAGAGCATGGCCTAGCTTTTGGTTACCAGAATTTAGAACATGGGAAGGATCAGAGAGAGAAAACCACAATCATACAATAATAGTAAGTTTCAAATGAACCTAGTGTTCGGCCCAGGTCTTTTTAAGACTGCAGCCACTATCCTTCCAACCATTATGTTTCCAGGACAGTCATCCGAGATACACTGGACCATGTGTTGGTTTAGTTATTAGATCTGCCAATTAGTATACATGTACTTTTGGAACACTGTCACCCATTGTGCTTTATTTTGATTGCAGTCCCTAATCCAGGTCACTAAACATGTAGGCACCATAATTCACCCATCCTTAAGGATGTAAAGTGCTAAATTAATTATGACATTGTGTAGGCTTTGTGCTTGATCTAAAAGTGTTGTATGTCATAAACTTCATATTAGGCAGTCACATGATACAAAACAAATGATTGGAAGTGAACTAAAATCAAGATATTTTGAGTAATTTAACAGCAGGCATAACATTTATCACATGAGACACCACAGAAAAAAAAAAGATACTATTCAGCTTCAAAATAAAATGCTATTGTGCAGAAATAAACTGATATAAATGAAAGAAATAACCAACACGAGGTCCAAGTGGGCCTCATATTACTCGCCCGGTTTATATAGCTTAATAGCTGACCATTTCACTTAAAGTAGGCTTATGTAGTATTGTAAGAAAACATCCTGTGTAAACTAACTCCCAAACTTGTTATCATGTAGATTTTACCTATTTTACTATATCCTGATAAAAACTGTCTTTAGAGATACAGACATAATTAAAATGCAGTCTCCTGCTCATAACTGAAGTCATCCAGGTCTTATGATAATAAACCAAACAGATAAAACAATATGGCTCCAAGAGTGGCAACAAGGTCAGTCAATCAGATGCCAGGTCACCTCATTAATATGCATAGATCCCACTTACTTATGCAATTTCTGCAGATCTTGATGATATAAGCCCGTATTCCAACTTCTATCAAAACTGGATCAGAATTATGGCTTCCAGAATTGTATTAAGCTCAGCCAATCACATGGAAGATCACCTCAAAAATATACATTGATCTTGCTCATTACTGTCAGTTCAAAATCCTGATGATATAAGCATTTATTCCAAGTGTTATCAAAATCAGATCACAAAGCTGGCTTTCTGAGTGTACAAGTTCGATCCAAGATTACATCATAAATATGTGTGGATCTTGCTCATTATCAAACCCATCCAAGATTCTGATGATACAAGCCCATTTGTCAAGTTTGACCAAAATATCATCAGAAATATGGTTTCCAGAGTTGCAACAAACTCAGCCAATCAGATGCAAGTTCAACTCATTAATATGCATGCATCTTACTCATTATCAAACTTGTACAAAATCTTGATGATATACACAGAAGCATACATCCCAAGTGTGATCAAAATTTGATCAGATATATGGCCTTCAGGGTGGTAACAAACTCAGCAAATCCAATATGAAGATCACAGTATTAATACACATGGATCTCACTAATTACTTAACTCATTCAAGATCTTGATGATATAAGCATATATTCCAAGTCTGATCAAAACTGGATCAGAAATCTGACCTCCAGAATGGTAACAAGGTCTGCCAATCTGATGCAAGATCACCTCATTAATATGTGTGGATCCCATTTATTATTGAAACCATGCAAGATCTTGATGATATAAGCATATATTTCAAGTATGATCAAAATCTGATTAGGAATATGCCTTCCAGAGGCATAACAAGTTCAGCCAATCATATGCAAGATCACCTAATTAGTATGTTCGGATCTCACACATTATCTACATCATCTAAGATCTTCATGATATAAACATATAATCAATGTTTCATACAAATCAGATCAGAAATGTGGCCTCCAGAGTTCGTAACAAGCTCAGCCAATCAGATGCATTATCACCTCATTAATGAGGTAACAATTAAAAATAATTTGTGGACAAAAGTGACCCCCCTCCCCTCCAATGCCAGCCATTGGTGGACTACTTCAAATCATGGAAAATCCTATGTTGTTTGCAAGAAGAATAAATATTATCAACAAGATCAACTCGTGAAATGATATTGCACTGCCTTCATAGGCACAAGAAAAGAAGAGAATAAATGTTTAATTTAAGATTATTCTTCATTACTTTAGAAGCATGGGGGCTTTTAAAAGGAGGTCAAGCAGTCAGGAGAGAAAACAAGAGTCCCCTGAAGGGACTGATGCTACACTGGGAGAATTTTTTTCCAGGAATTCAAGATAATACCATTTATTTCTTTTAACTGCTGAGTGTTGAAACCATCATCTGACATTCTTCATCGATAACAAGATTTTCAAATTAGCTGCTGTGGTGGACATGTTGAATATCAGATTGGCACCATTTTGATCTATGACCAACTAGACATCATAAGAAGTCTTTCAGTGAAAACCTCATGCTGATATGACCATTCATTCAGAAGTAGCAATACCAAGATTTTCAAGATATCCACTGTGGCAGCCATATTGGATGTCTAAGTGGTACCATTTTTATTTAGGACCAACTAGACATCACATGAAGTCTTAGTAAAAACCAGATGTTCATAGGACCATCTATTCACAAGGAGTAGAAATAAAAAGATTATCAAGATGGCCACTGTGGCAGCCATATTGGTTGTGTGAGCAGCACCATCTTCATTTACAACCAACTAGACATCATAAGAAGTCTTCTGGTGAAAACCCCATGTCAATATGACTTTTTGTTGAGGAGGAGTAGCAATAACAAGATTCTAAAGATGGCTACCATGATGACCATATTGGACATCTGATCAGCACCATTTTCACTTAGGAACAACTAGACATCATAACAAATCTTTTATTCTATTTGATATAACCATCCATTCAGGAGGAGTAGCGATAACAAGCTTTGAAGGATGGCCGCTGTGGTGACCACACTGGATGTACAGTGTCATTGTTTTCATTTAGGACCAACTAAACCATGAGATGAATGTTTTATGGCAATCCTCCAAGTAGTTTAGGAGGAGTAGCGATAACAAACTTGTGCTAACAGATGGACGGATGACAGACCATCCCATAAACCCTTCTGGTCTATGACCAGTTGAGTTAAAAATACATTTGCAGATAAAAAAAAAAAAAAAATCTCAGCTCTATTACACAGAATGAATTATCTAGATTTCCTAATTTGATTTGTTTAAGATGCTGCAACCAAGAAGAAAATTAAAATGTCCATTTGTTGTATCTTCTATTGTTTGGGTAAATGAAAATAAACTTAAATTTTTTATTATTTAAAAGTTCTGAACTACATACATGGTTACATGTGACTTAAGATGTGAATGATCAACAGATATGTGTATGTACTTAAGCTAATGAGACATGGTGTATGTACTTAAGCTAATGAGACATGGTCCTCACAGGACACCCACTGTACATCTAAATTCTCCGAGATCACTGGACCAAGAACCTGTGTGTGCACAAAAAGTTGGATACACTTACTACTAGCTAGACTTAAAGCTGCAGGTCTATATATTAGTGTCCATCAGGCCCCAAGAATCAATCACATGTGTCTGACATATCCGACTGAACTGGTTTTTGGACAAAGTACAAAATACTCAAATCAGTCATTGGGATTTTCTGCTAAGACACTCATATTCAGACTTGATTAACAATTGTATTAACTGAAACATGTACATGGGTATTGACCTTAGCTTATACATATGACGTACATTGCAACAGGTGTGAAACTGCCGTGGGGTTTCAGTAAATAGTACACTGAATTTATATGTAAAATTCTGTAAAATGTACATAAAATAAAAGATCAAGGTAACACATGTAAAATCCTTTAAACATATAATTGATTTTGTTATATAAACCACAGTCCCTAACAAAGTCTAAGATTTTCTCAGGTGGTACATCATCATACAGTTTCTTCATGCAGTTCACGTCAAAATACATGTACTTCTGTCCCACTGGGTGGAAGCTGACACACACATCAAAAATGTGTTCCGCTGTCAGTAGACACTGGCTTGGTATGTACTCTGGTTGAGGTTCACCCTTCAGGAGGTATGCAAAATGTGTGTCAGATACATGATCGGCACAATACTATCTCATCTCTGTGATTTGTTCTGTACGAGGGATCCCATTCACCAATAGTGGGTTTGATGTTCTTAAGTTTGTTTTGTGGAGCCGTCATTTCACATATTTTGCCAAGTATGACAAACATGCTGATTTTTATATATTTCAAATCAGTGCATAAGATATCAATGAGGTTTAATTATATCTTGGTTTAGATATTCATGTAGGATATTGATATGAGTTTTTTGGGACATACTGTAATTGTTCATGTCTGTAATGTGTCTATCAGTCAGTATGTCTGTCAGTTGGTTCTCTTTGTAACCTGAACTTTGTCGACACCAACTGAGATAGCCTTATCAGATTCATTTGAAGTTCTGGAAAATTAGTAAATCACAACAAAGGTGGTTGGGATTGACGGGGGTCAACAGTCACATGAAAATCTTGCTTTTGACATGAACTCTGTCTACACCAATAAAAGGAGGGAGATCACCCTCTGACTGATAGACACAAAGACAACTGCCAATTACAATAATTGTCCCAAAAACATATATCAATCCTATATGAATATCTAAAGCAAGA
This sequence comes from Margaritifera margaritifera, assembly GCA_029931535.1. NCBI lineage: Eukaryota > Metazoa > Mollusca > Bivalvia > Unionida > Margaritiferidae > Margaritifera > Margaritifera margaritifera. The sequence goes on along the minus strand of JAQPZY010001267.1, from coordinate 1,542,508 downwards.
CATAGTTAAACATTCATTAGTATCTACATAGGAGTCTGTGTGTCAGGAATTATGTCATTATAGCTGCAATAGAAATCATACTTTGGACTTACCTAACTAAATTCGCATACAGGACAAAAGAGGAGTTGTAAAATATATCCTCTGTTGGAAAATGTAAACTTTTCAGCTCCTGTGTAGTTTTCTAAGCATGTTAAAAATTTCATCATCAGTTTCCCATACAGAAGATTATGACCACTCAATACTAATCTCTTAAAAAAGGCATATATTTAAACACTCAATATTCCTTCAGTTCTAAGAATTTATGATAATGTTTCACACAATCTTCCACAACTTGACTATACTGCATAGTGCATCACATAACGGAAACAAAACTACAGACTTGATGAACAGCAGGGTCCCTAAGGAGAGTGATACCCACATGTTACTAAATTACATGTTAATTATTCTTTCATACCTTTCACATTCAAATAGCCTTAACTCCTAGAGGTGCAATGTTATAACATATCTATAACTTGGGATTTCTACCCATCTTGTACATCTAAATGTTATCTGTATTCTAAATGAGGAATACTACAGTTAGGGCATAAACCATGTGATACCACTATACTGGGAAGCTGCCAATTTAGACTTGACAGAAACAGTTGCAATTTAGGGGGTGTCTAGGAGAGAGGCAAATGAGTAACAACAACACCCCCCCCCCCCCCAATCTCTAATACTTAGTGGATCTCCAGACTGAACAAACTGTACTAATTAAGGGGGTCCCTATGGAGAGTGAGGCTAAAATGTTACTTCATGGCATATTCATTATTCCTTGATGCCTTTCACATGCAAATAGCTTGGAATTCCTAGAGATGCAATACTATTGTCTAAACACTGAGACAGATGGGGAAAAATAAAATGGTATCAATGAAAGGAATGGGGAGTCTTACATAATTTGTAATGTTAAAAGTCTACTTTATTATCCACAAACCACTCAGTCATTTTTGTGTCAAAAGTCAATTCTTGTTACTAGGATACAGTATATTCCTGAGTATTTTATCCTTAAAAGGAATATATCATATTGAATTTCTATGTTTTTGATCCAGAGTGAAACCTACAATAGCTCTGACTCTGTGTACATTTCATTACTGGTCTCAAATGCATGTAGATTTTTAAATAAATTGTGTTACTGTTGTTATTACTTTTTGTATTGAGCATTGTAATTTTCCATTCTAATGTTTTTATTGCGCACAAGAGATCACAGGTTTGCTGTTGTGTTTACTTATTGGTGACCCCTGTGGGACCATGGCCAATCAAAATTGCTGGCCACATGTGATTCATCGGTAATTACCTCCACTATCAATTATTTCTCCGAGTCCTCTCTAAAATGACTCTGCCACTAGGTCACTATAAAACATATTCAAATTCAAACAAAACATATTCAAATTCAAACTGTTGTAATCTTGACATTGTTAAAAAACAAATTCATTAAAACATTTTAGCAGACACTCAACAATTCTGGTGTTTGGTGCACAAGTAGATTACTTAGTGCTGAAGCAACTGGAGTCAAGTGCCTTGCCCAAGGACACATCATAGTAGCTGACCCTGACTGAAGCAATGGTTAAGGATTCAAACCCACATCCTTTTGGTGCCAAGTCTCTCAAGCTAACCAGTTTGCCATCATGACTCCTACTGGTGAAGTTCAAATTAAAATGTTCACAATAAAATCTTTGGCTTTCAGGAAGTTGATATGCTATTTAGAAGAAGTAACTTATCTGATAGATCAAGTCTAGATAATATAGAATGCTCTAGTTTTAAATGGTTAAAACTGGGAACATAACACCTACTGTATTTCTTCTAATAAATTCCCATCACCTTTTAATTGCTCATCCACTTTTTCACTTAAGAAATTAAAGCTGAAACTTACCAAATTCCTCTCTGAAATTAAGAACATCACAGAACACCATTCAAGTAAAATTCAAATGAAAAATGCTATTAAAAATGTAAAAATATTAAGAAATGCTATCCTTGGAAAGTTTGTATGAACTAACAGTTTGGTCAAAGTTCTGAAATGGGAAGAAAATTAATGGCAGATCTAGACACCATTCAATTTTTGTTCAGCAGATAGGGTTGTTTTAGAATGTATTTAAAATTAAACATGTTCCAAGAACAGTACAGTTGTCCTCCTTTTGAATGGCCTCCTTGACCAGCAGCCACACACTTTTTATGGCCAGAACTTCTTGGCAGCGATGATTAAACGTTAAAAAATACCCCTCTATGACAGTCACTCCTCTAAAAAGGTCAGCGGCCAGCATATTTTGGGGTTTACATATGGAAAAATCTCATGAATCTTTGTTGATTTCTAAACTCAACAAAATGACATTTGTTTCAATATGCTGATAAAGTACCTAACTTTTATTGCATACACAGAGTTAAGTAATCTGATTATCCTAACTGCTGTGTATTCCTTGTACATCAGTATTTTGTCACTTTGATAATTACTGGCTATTGTTACTACCAATAATGATCAAAATTACAAAAGCTAACAGTTGAAAAGCACAGTATTATTTAGTACAAGTGAGTATGATGCAAAAATGGTATTATAGTTTTTTTTTTTGTTTCTCATACACAGAGAAAGGACTATTACCAGTCAATCATGTGACAAGAACACTTCTTTTGAAAACAAAGCTTTTTTGCATTTAAAGGCTGCCAATTAGTCTGACAGTGGGGTAGTTGCCAACAAAGGAATATGTTGTTGTGAAAAGTGTACAATTTTGATGTGGAAGAGAAAAATTGACAAAAATTCAACTCAACAAAAAGGGGAGAGTTCAAGGATGCTTGCAGAGAAATTTTTATGTTGGAAAGACTCAAATAAACAACATTATCAAAGATAAGGAAAATATTCTGCAGAAGTGGGAAAATAGATGGAGAAAGAAAGATGGTTACAGTCAGATGTTTGTACCCTGATATGAATGACAAGGCTTTTGAATCGTATTGCATGGTGTGTGCCAAGAACATTCTTATTACAGGTCAAATGATTCAAGAAAAGGCTATGATTTTATCAATGGAAATGGGATATGATGCTTTTACCACAAGTAATGGGTGGTCACACAGATTTCAGAGATATGATGACTTTACCACAATAGAACTGTGGTTACACAGATTTCAAGTCAGACAAAATATCAAGTGTTCTGTCCTTAGTGGAGAATCTACTGTGAAGTCAGTAATGAAGTTCTGAAGGACTGAAGAAAAATAATTATTTAAAATGACATTAATTTGTATCACATTTATTCCATAGCATGCATTTGGTTTTTAAATTAAAATAATAAATGTTTCAGAATTAGTTGCGATTTTCTTATGTAGTTATTACTTATATGTTTTATCTCCCTCTAGAAAGGTCACCCCTCTTATATGACCACTTTCCTGCTGCAGATCTCCCTCTAGAAAGGTCACCCCTCTTATATGACCACTTTCCTGCTATAGAAGTGGTAGCCTTATAAGAGGGGGACCACTATACACTGGCAGTTTTGAAATTCTGTTTCAATTGGTATCTAATAGGCACCCCTCTAAAAGAAAATTGCACCCCCTCTCCCCTCCATGCATTTATTACAAGAAATATTATATCCATATCTATATAAATGTATATACTACAGCAAATTCTTTTTGTCTGAAAATACATTTTTGGATGGCAGAAGAGTCACAGTGGTTATTTTGAAATTAAAAAGTGACAGAGAACTAAGGTAAATACAGATTTATTATATTATGGTATGCAGTAACCATGCATGCAGTGTCTGTAAAATTGTATCTTGCATATCTGTATAATGAATCAAATCCATATAAAGAAATAATATGCATCTAAATCAACCAAAGCTGTATTATAATAGATACATCAAACCAGGTAAACAAAAATCCATGTCAAAGACTATTTAAAAAATCCAAATTGAGTATATTAAAAACATTTAAAACATTCTTTGTGAAAGGAATCAAGTTTCTGGATTTGGTTTAAAAACAATTAAATAAACAATAAATCTGAGTGATCAAATGCCATTTGGGTGTATATACTAAGTTGATCAAGCACCATAACTCTTAGAAATACAGGCCAAATCTGGTCATTATTAAAATTATCTGCACATTATTAACTCTTGCCAGCTCTTGATCATATAAGCCCATATTTAAAATTTTATTAAAATCAGATCAAAAATAGGACTTCCAAAGTGTGGTAAAGATCACTTCATTAATATGTGTGCATCTCATGCATTATCAAACTTTTCCAAGATCTTGATGATATAAGCATATATTTCAAGTTTGACCAAATTCAGATCAGAAATACAGCTTCCAGAGTAGTAACAAGCTCAGCCAAACAGATAAAAAATCACCTCATTAGAATCCATGAATCTTGCTCATTACTGAACTCATCTGAGATCTTGATGATATAAGCATATATTTCAAGTCTGAGCAAAATTGGATCAGAAACATGGATTCAAGAGGGGTAACAAGCTCAGCCAATCAGATGCCAGATAACCTCAATAATATCCATGGATCCTGCTCATTTTTGGAATTGTCCAAGATCTTGATGATATAAGCCCATATTTCAAGTTTGATTAAAATTGGATCAGAAATACTGCCTCAAAAGTTGTAACAATTCAGTCAATCAGATGCAAGATCACATCATTAATATACATGGATCTTGCTCATTATCAAACTCCTCCAAGATCTTAATGATATAAGCATATATTCCAAGTCTGATAAATATCAGAAAAGAAATATGGCCTCCAGAGTAGTAACAAGGTTAACGAATCAGATGCAAGATTACCTCATTAATATAAATAGGTCTCACTCATTACTGAAATAGTCAGAGATTTGATGATATAAACCAATATTCCAAGTTTAATTGAAATCTTATCAGAAAAATGGACTCGAGAGTGGTCACAATAAACTGCTGACAGATGGACAATGCACAATAAACACAGGGCCACACCATAAGCAGAATATAAGCAGAATGTGCTTGCCATTTAACTCATCCAAATTTTTATTGAGATGAAGCTTCAATGCAAATTTGGTAGAAACATTATTATAAATGTGAAACCTGGAATGTTGTTCATAAGCAATGCCTATGCTAAGATGATCAAGGGCCATAACTGTAAGAAATGTGAAGAATGTTATCAATGAACTCATGTTAAGATAAAGCTTCACTGTAAATCTGGTTTAAATCTTATACAAAATATTGAAGTTCAAGTTCTAGCTTTCTTCTGCATATGTTGCTTATATGCTTTAATTTTAGCTGTCTTGAATTATTCAGGGCTTTTAATTCCCTACAGTTACATGTGATGCTTATTCTCTTATATGTGTGTTTGTATATAAATTTGGATGCATGTGTCATGTAAATCCATGGAAAATTATGTGAAACTGTATATGACAATGGTATATATCTATCATATCTTTCAATCTGTAATATATGTATGCATGTAGGTTAGATGCATGCTCCCCCCCAATAAACAGTTTCTCTCTGTATGCATAAAAGTACTTTTATTTTAGTTGTGTACAATTCTGTTTTACTGTATGTACTTATGTATTCATTCCATGTATGTTTGTAACCAAAGAAGGTTCTTACTGTGCCCAAGTAAAACCTTAGAAGTGTCCAAAGCAACATGTCTGCAGAGGTGAAACAGCTCCACTGACAGTGCCATGGACAAAAAGCATGTCTAGTTGTTTTGGTAACTGTCTCCAGCAGGCTCTGTAGTGCTGGTAGAGACAGAGAAAAGATCTGCATTCGAGGCTATGGTAACAAGCAACGTAGCCTTAAATTCCAAAGCCTCCAGCATCTTAACTAGAAGGCAGGCCCAGGTCCCAGTGCAAATGCCCACTTGCGATGCTCCAGTGTCCAAGGGGGAGGTTTAAGGGGCCAGGCAGGGGAATATACCCTGTAGCCCACAAACCGCAACATGGACCTTGCTATGAGGTCAAGGCCCTGATGTTCATGGTGGCATAAATGGAAAAAACAGATCACTTTCCTGAAAAGGATGTCCCCACATCCTGTAGTAATTATTGAGAAGGGGGGTGGATGCCGATACAATCCCCGTCCCTAGTTTGGCGCATATATGCCAACTCCCAGTCCCCAAAGGGGTTCATCAGTAGCATGGAGAGAGGGGGGTCCTGACCCAATCACTGTCTCTGTACTGAAGGGGCTCTAATGACTGGTGACCGGTATTCACAGACCAGTCAATGACTGGTCAGGTGACTGATCTATAGGAGGACCCCTCCTCAGATCTTATAGATCTAGATCGCAGCTTGCCCCTACCAGGGTGACTTGATCCACCTGTCACCATTCCCTGGCTATGGGCTCTGAGAGGGTGCTGCTCCTCCCTCACAGGGTGGGGGTGGGGGGCCTTGACTTGATCTACCGTCATCATGCTGTGGGTTTGGAAAGGGTGCTGCTCCTACCTCACGGGGGTCATGACTCGCTCTCCACCCTAGAATTTCTGCCTTTGAAAGAGATCCTGGACCTAGCCCTAACATGCGCTGACTGGATTGGAACAATTGTCGGGGGTCAAAGAGCCTTATATGTCACCGCAGAAACTGATCCCTTCCATTCGTGAGATCAGGGAGTGCCCTTCGCCATTGAAGAGCTGATCTTTTTCTTCTGAGACCTGAGGCACTCGTAGCAGGATCCAGAATAAGAGGGTTCTTTCATCCTCCCCTTATAGGTATGTCTACGTTTGGTGAGGTCCCACACCTCATCCAAACATAAAAAGCAGAAAGACACCTGTCTGTCCTTTGGCAATTTGTACATGTAAGGCAGGTGGAATGTGTACATTTCCCCCCACTCTGCTTTGAAATAGCTGCAAACAGAATATCAAACAATGGACAATAATCAAAAACACTGATTATAATATGGCATCAGCCTGAGTCAAATGCAATCTAATATCAACAATACTTTACCTGCCTGTATGGTATTGATGACGAGTGGTGCGAGACCTGTGGTCAAACACGGTGCCAGATCAGTAATACTTAACTGTAATATTGATGACAATGAGTGCTGTTTTTCTTATGAAACCAGCAAAACACAATATTATTCTAATGAATAAAAAGAGTGGAGTGATCCAGACTCGCTATATATGATAATGAATGGTGTGCGACATGTGGTCAATCACAATTAAACATCAGCAATACTTAACTGAGTAATGATAACAATGAATGTTTTGAATGCGACAAAACACAAAATAATCATAAAATAATTATAAATGAATGGTGTGGGACCCCCTAAAGTGAGTATAAAAATCAACATATAGCATTAGTCAATGAATCATCATTAATCAAATACTCTCAAATTAAATATGGACTAAAACAGAGGTCACAAACAAAACTGGAGATGAATGGGGAGACTATGCCAACCCCAAGAGTCCAGGAAAAACAACTATAATTCAATTATAATAAAAAATAGGCACAATTATAGATTACCCAATTGTTGATAAAGGGGAGGGTAACAAAGAGCACAAATGTTCTAAAAATCTCAAATGAGAAACAACTACTATTATACATGCAATAGACTGAGGGTATAACACTCTAACAATATGGAAACCCATATCTGGACGACAGAAATGCATGGTAGACACAAACAAAGGCAATATTTCTGCAGAATGTGAAATTTACAACTGATCCAATATGTCGACCATAAAAAGGAGGATGACTAGCGTGCATGGGCCTATGATATGGGGAGCAGATTGGGTCTGTGATAATTTTAGTTCTGAATTTTCTAGAACTTTCCATTTAATGTGAGGATGCTATTTTTTATCTACAGACGACGATAATTTCTGACCAGGAAAGGTAAGCAATGCAAAGCAATAGCAACAGATATTGTATTACTGATTTTAAACCAATAATAAATGTTGATGTTAGAGCATTCACAAGGCTGACAGATAGAAGCATGAATGGATGGGCAGAGACCATGTCTATGTCCCCTTGCCTCTATGGCAGTGGACAACAAGCAATCAGGGCAACTTCCACTTATCCCTGTGGGGAATCAAGTACTAGGATTTCAAATCCACATAAATCTTTCATTGCAATGGCAATAACCACAAAATATACTTTTAATTTGTTTTTGTTGGTAGTTTTGACATCTAAATAGAAGAAAAAGAAGAAGAAAAGGCTGTAAATGATGTCTCACTAATTGTAAATTTAACATCATGGTACCACTGGAATAGTTGCAATAGTGATTTTTACCCTGTAATAGTTTTATACATATTTACAAGTTATTTGTCCTGAATGCCATGGGTCATCTGGAGTTCTCTCTATATCTCTCCCCATCCCCAACTGTGCCTGTAAGATGACAGCTTGATCAATTCTCTTTTGTCACAAAAATGTTTGTATGTTTTATGACTTTTTACCAATTTAAAATGAAATTTTTTAAAAAATATGAACTTGTTGAAAATAAAATGGGCCATGTAATAAATATGAAACTGCATATGTGGTTTGTGCCAAGGTGAGTAAAGAACTTGTCTGAAATACCTAAATAACATCAAACTTGTTCTTTCTGCTGACTTTAAAAAACCCAACAAAACATGCATGTAGCTTTGTATTCATGAAGATATCAGCTGATTAAACAAATTACCAGCTCAAATGTTCACAAATCACCAAATGAAACAGTGATCAGTACTTAAACAATGGTTAAGCTGTCCCAAACATTAAGGTCCTAGCAAAGTTAATAAAATAATTAGCTTGTTCATTATGTAAAAATAACTTCTAGGTCAAAGTTTTTTATGCCCTGAAGCTTTAGAAAATTGAACCCTGACTAATCTGGTGTCACTACCTATACCACATGTTCTGCTGGGTCCCACTCAACATTATTTATTGTATTTTATTTACAGTGCCCCAATTACCTATCAAACTTTAGTGGCAATAGGGTGACCTACTTAAAAATTGTATTAGCCATTTCAATGTTTAGGTTGCCAATAGACTTTGTAAGCAGAATTCAATTTAGTGGGGAATTAATGGTAAAAAGTGAAGGTTTTATTTAAGGCAAATAAAAGAGTAATCTTTAACAAGAGTATTGTCATAGGTACATTATATGGCTGCCCCATGTTTAAGAGTCCTCTATGTAGGCAACAGCAGAGCATGGTTGACTCTGGAGATCAGTGTTGCACCTATGATCCCAAGGGCAAGGAACATTGTGCCTTGTGCCCCCCTGTCCTTCAAATTTAGGGACACAACAAATTTTCAGAGGGAAAAGATTATTGATAATGCTTAATGCACTTGTCGTGTAAAAGGAGATACTGGTAATCTTTTTTACTTTGACAGTTTTGCCACTTTTAACTTTTGTTGTCTGGACTGCACTATCATCTTTTCCTTGGACACCTATATTTGAATTATAAACATTTTATCAAGTGCTCAATTAACCCATAATCTTATGGAAAAACCATTTTTCTTTTTACAGTTAGTGACTTTAACCTTTGACCTTTAGACCCCAAGATCAATAGTCTTCCTTTTTACCCAACATGTACAAGTCATCCTCAACCATTAGTGAAGGTACATGATCAACAACTGAAATGTGTGTGCAGAAAATCTTATTTCAAAGTGACCATGACCTTTTATCTTTTGACCCCACATGAAAGGGCATCTTCCTTATCCCATGTGCAAGTTATCCACAAAGTTTTTTTCAGGTCTGTGATGTAGAACTAGTGTTATTTTGTGGAAACCATTTTTTTCTTCTGTCACAGAGTCCTTGACTGTTGACTTTTTGACCTCAAAATACTATATTTTTTCTTACCCCAAGTGCAAGTTATCCACACCATCTGATCCAGGTCTGTGATTTAGAACAATATTGTTGTGGTGAATCAGTTTTTCTTTGTTTAGTTACTGTTACCTTTACCTTTGACCTTTTGACACCAAAATTGATAGGCTTCTTTCTTTCATCAAGAAGAACTTACCTGAAAAATCTGGTGAAGGTAGATGCTGTAGAATTGAAGTTGTTGTGTGGAAAATGAAAAGTTAATGGACAGATGGAGTCATAGCATAATATGCTATATCAAAAGGCAGGCACATACAAAGAATAAGGTTATTTTGATAAATATATCTAGCTCTGTCTGGCAGGACTGTCAACAGTCATCACATGCTTCAACCTAAAGCCAGCTTTGAAAATCACTGTCTGGAGTTCTCTAAACCACCTACATATTGCATGACCTGAAATTCACTGTAAAATTCATCTATGTTCATTTTCTTCTGATGATAATAAATCCTTGACCATACTGTGTTCATGTTAGTTCAACTGACAGTAATTTTACTGATGACTAAATTTGTTGTAATTGTTGTCATATCTGAATATTCTGGATCCATACCATATTAGCTCAGGTTGATCTCACAAGTCACATGTAAATATAGCAACCTAATGTAGGAACTAGTAGTTTCACAATCAAAAAGGGCTTATGGTGTGAATTAAATTGCATCTGCAAACTTTGTCAGTGTAAAATGTGGTATGTACTTCTAATCAGAAGGTGCTGATGTCATTTCTAGTTGCCCCATTATGATTCTTAAGGTCGCTGGGGGGAAACCAGTTGATAATTTTCACTTGCAAATTCTGAATTTTTAGTTGTGAATGTGGCCATGTTATTCACAACTTGGAATGTTGATTTATAACAGCTAATAGTGAATAGTGACAAAAGTCTAAGTCATTTCATGGTTAGTTTTCATGAGTTTATATTATATATTTAGTTTACTGACTCCATATGTAAAAAAAAAAAAAAAAAAAAAAAAAAACAGCAGAAAGAATTATATAAAATTTTCAATAAAATCCTTATGTGATATAAAAAAAAACGTTTTTTAACACATCTCTCATAATCAAGAAAAAATTCAAATAATTTTTTTTCACTTTTTGAGGTGACAAACGACCTTTATGCTTTAAACAGACTAACTTAGAATTAACATTTCTTGTAGAATACATGCAGTGTTAATGTGCAGTGCTGACTGTTAGTACCTGAAGTGAGGCAGCCTGTAATTGGTGCAAGTGTGTGCTGGAACTATCACAAAACTGATGAGACGAGGCAAGTGTTTTGTCTACGTCAGCAACAAGGCTGTCAGCTTCCTCAAGAATCTGTCCTACCCGGAGTTCCTCCAGGACACTACTAACCCCTGGGAACTGCACACGGCTGGTCATTTTCCCATAGTCCTCCTTCTGCTCAGGAACCATATTCTCATATGTACTGTCAATGGAGATACTCATTCTGCCAGCAGTTGTCATGAAGACCTCTTTTCTTAGCAATATGGGTGACCTATTGTCTGTATCTAGTGTTTTCTGCTGTATTCTCAGAATAGTGTTTTCTGCTGTATTCTCATTTGACTGATTTTCAGAAGCATCAGACTCTTGTGCAGGTTTCGGGTCTATAATTGTATTGTCTTCAATCATTTTCTCTCCCACTGAAAACTTGGTTTCTGTTTTAGCAGCAGATAATTTTTCAGAATCTTTACTAGTGTTATTATTCATATTGTTTTCCTCTGGTGACTTAGTTTCTACTTCAGCAGCAGATGATTTTTTAGAATCTTTACCTGTGATATCTACTGCAATCTCAGTTAACTGACTTTCAGAAGTATCAGACTCTACTGCAGGTTTAAAGTCTGCAACTGTATTGTCTTCATCCATTTTGTCTTCCTCTGCTGACATGGTTTCTACTTCAGCAACAGATGATTTTTCAAAATGTTCACGAGTGCTGCCTGTTACATTATCAGATGACAGTACTTTGAAAGCATCAGATTCTTCATCTGGTTTAAAGTCTGCAACTATATTGTCTTCATCCATTGTTTTTTCCTCTTGTGACTGAGTTTGTACTTCAGAAGCAAATGATTTTTCAAAATCTGTGCCTGTGCTATATGCTGCAATCTCAGTTGAGTGACTTTTGAAAGGATCAGACTCTTCTGCTGGTTTAAAGTCTGCAAATATATTGTCTTCGTCCTTTTCTTTTTCTTCTGGTGAGTTAATTTGTACTTCAGAAGCAAATGATTTTTCAAAATCTGTACCTGTGCTATATGCTGCAATCTCAGTTGATTGACTTCTGAAAGGATCAGACTCTTCTGCTGGTTTAAAGTCTGCAAATATATTGTCTTCATCTATTGTTTCTTCCTCTTGTGACTGAGTTTGTACTTCAGCAGCAGATGATTTTTCAAAATGCTCACTAGTGCTGCCTGTGACATTATCAGATGACAGTATTTTGAAAGCATCAGACTCTTCATCTGGTTTAAAGTCTGCAACTATATTGTCTTCATCCATTGCTTTTTCCTCTTGTGACTGAGTTTGTACTTTAGAAGCAAATGATTTTTCAAAATCTGTACCTGTGCTATATGCTGCAATCTCAGTTGTATGACTTCTGAAAGCATCAGACTCTTCTGCAGGTTTAAAGTCTGCAACTATATTGTCTTCATCCATTGCTTTTTCTTCTGGCGAGTTAATTTGTACTTCAGAAGCAAATGATTTTTCAAAATCTGTACCTGTGCTATATGCTGCAATCTCAGTTGATTGACTTCTGAAAGGATCAGACTCTTCTGCTGGTTTAAAGTCTGCAAATATATTGTCTTCATCTATTGTTTCTTCCTCTTGTGACTGAGTTTGTACTTCAGCAGCAGATGATTTTTCAAAATGCTCACTAGTGCTGCCTGTGACATTATCAGATGACAGTATTTTGAAAGCATCAGACTCTTCATCTGGTTTAAAGTCTGCAACTATATTGTCTTCATCCATTGCTTTTTCCTCTTGTGACTGAGTTTGTACTTTAGAAGCAAATGATTTTTCAAAATCTGTACCTGTGCTATATGCTGCAATCTCAGTTGAGTGACTTCTGAAAGCATCAGACTCTTCTGCAGGTTTAAAGTCTGCAACTATATTGTCTTCATCCTTTTCTTTTTCTTCTGGCGAGTTAATTTGTACTTCAGAAGCAAATGATTTTTCAAAATCTGTACCTGTGCTATATGCTGCAATCTCAGTTGATTGACTTCTGAAAGGATCAGACTCTTCATCTGGTTTAAAGTCTGCAACTATATTGTCTTCATCCATTGCTTTTTCCTCTTGTGACTGAGTTTGTACTTTAGAAGCAAATGATTTTTCAAAATCTGTACCTGTGCTATATGCTGCAATCTCAGTTGAGTGACTTCTGAAAGCATCAGACTCTTCATCTGGTTTAAAGTCTGCAAATATATTGTCTTCGTCCTTTTCTTTTTCTTCTGGTGAGTTAATTTGTACTTCAGAAGCAAATGATTTTTCAAAATCTGTACCTGTGCTATATGCTGCAATCTCAGTTGATTGACTTCTGAAAGGATCAGACTCTTCTGCTGGTTTAAAGTCTGCAAATATATTGTCTTCATCTATTGTTTCTTCCTCTTGTGACTGAGTTTGTACTTCAGCAGCAGATGATTTTTCAAAATGCTCACTAGTGCTGCCTGTGACATTATCAGATGACAGTATTTTGAAAGCATCAGACTCTTCATCTGGTTTAAAGTCTGCAACTATATTGTCTTCATCCATTGCTTTTTCCTCTTGTGACTGAGTTTGTACTTTAGAAGCAAATGATTTTTCAAAATCTGTACCTGTGCTATATGCTGCAATCTCAGTTGAGTGACTTCTGAAAGCATCAGACTCTTCTGCAGGTTTAAAGTCTGCAACTATATTGTCTTCATCCATTGCTTTTTCTTCTGGTGAGTTAATTTGTACTTCAGAAGCAAATGATTTTTCAAAATCTGTACCTGTGCTATATGCTGCAATCTCAGTTGATTGACTTCTGAAAGGATCAGACTCTTCATCTGGTTTAAAGTCTGCAACTATATTGTCTTCATCCATTGCTTTTTCCTCTTGTGACTGAGTTTGTACTTTAGAAGCAAATGATTTTTCAAAATCTGTACCTGTGCTATATGCTGCAATCTCAGTTGAGTGACTTCTGAAAGCATCAGACTCTTCTGCAGGTTTAAAGTCTGCAACTATATTGTCTTCATCCTTTTCTTTTTCTTCTGGTGAGTTAATTTGTACTTCAGAAGCAAATGATTTTTCAAAATCTGTACCTGTGCTATATGCTGCAATCTCAGTTGATTGACTTCTGAAAGGATCAGACTCTTCATCTGGTTTAAAGTCTGCAACTATATTGTCTTCATCCATTGCTTTTTCCTCTTGTGACTGAGTTTGTACTTTAGAAGCAAATGATTTTTCAAAATCTGTACCTGTGCTATATGCTGCAATCTCAGTTGAGTGACTTCTGAAAGCATCAGACTCTTCTGCAGGTTTAAAGTCTGCAACTATATTGTCTGCATCCTTTTCTTTTTCTTCTGGCGAGTTAATTTGTACTTCAGAAGCAAATGATTTTTCAAAATCTGTACCTGTGCTATATGCTGCAATCTCAGTTGATTGACTTCTGAAAGGATCAGACTCTTCATCTGGTTTAAAGTCTGCAACTATATTGTCTTCATCCATTGCTTTTTCCTCTTGTGACTGAGTTTGTACTTTAGAAGCAAATGATTTTTCAAAATCTGTGCCTGTGCTATATGCTGCATTCTCAGTTGAGTGACTTTTGAAAGCATCAGACTCTTCATCTGGTTTAAAGTCTGCAAATATATTGTCTTCGTCCTTTTCTTTTTCTTCTGGTGAGTTAATTTGTACTTCAGAAGCAAATGATTTTTCAAAATCTGTGCCTGTGCTATATGCTGCAATCTCAGTTGAGTGACTTTTGAAAGCATCAGACTCTTCTGCAGGTTTAAAGTCTGCAACTATATTGTCTTCATCCATTGGTTTTTCTTCTGGTGAGTTAATTTGTACTTCAAAAGCAAATGATTTTTCAAAATCAGTGCCTGTGCTATATGCTGCAATCTCAGTTGAGTGACTTCTGAAAGCATTAGACTCTTCTGCTGGTTTAAAGTCTGCAATTTTATTGTCTTCATCTATTTTGTTTCCTTTGGGTGGTTTAATTTCTATTTTAGCAGCAGATGATTTTTCAGAATCTTCACTTGTGCTATCTGCTATAATCTCAATTAAGTGACTTTTGGAAACTTCAGACTCTTCTGCAGGTTTAAAGTCTTCAATAGTACTGTCTTCATCCATTTGGTTTTGCTCTGGTGACATGGTTTCTAATTTAGCAGCAGATGATTTTTCAGAATATTTACTGGTGATATCTGTTGTATTATCAGATGAGAGCATTTTGAAAGAATCAGACTCTTCTGCAGATAGAAAACCTGCAATCATACTGTCTTCATCCATTTTATTTTCCTCCAATGACTTAGCGTCTGATTCACCAGCAAATGATTTTTCTGAATCTTTAGTTGTGCTATTTGCAGTAATTACAGCTGACTGACTTATGGAAACATTGGATTCTTGCAGATCTACAACTGTAATGTCTTTATTGATCATGTTTTCGTCTACTGACTTTCTTCCTATTTCAGCAGTAAATGCTTTTTCTGAATCTTTACAAGTGCTATCCACTGTAATCTCAGTTGACTGACTTTTGAAAGAATCAAATTCTTCTGCAAGTTTAAAGTCTGCAACTATATCGTCTTCATCCATTTTATTTCCATCTGGTGACTTTGTTTCTAATTCAGGAGCATCTGATTTTTCAGAATCTTCACTAATGCTTTCTGTTGCATTATAAAACGACTGCATTTTGGAGGCATCAAACTCATCTGCAGGTTTGAAATCTGCAAATGCATTGTCTTCATCCATTTTTGTTTTCTCTGGTGACTTGGTTTCTGTTTCAGCAGTATATAATTTGTCAGTGTCGTCTGCTGTAATCTCAGTTGACTGACTTTTGGAAGCATCAGACCCTTCTTCAGTTTTTGAGTCTGTAATTGTACTGACTTCATCCATTTGGTTTTGCTCAGATGAATTAATTTCAATTTCAACAGTCAATGATTTTCCTTGTATTTCTATGTCTTTGCATAATCTGTCCTCATCAAATGTTTCAGTTTCTACCTCAGAAGCTGACATTATTTTCAGACATGCAGATTCCTTACCAACATAATCTTCTTGTAAGTTGTTCTCTTCCTCTATAGTACTCTCAAGAATTTCTTCAAGCACAGCCTTAATGCAAGTATTGTTTGCATGTTGATATTTGAGACTTGTAGTTGAATCATCCTCTGACAGAAAAGCATGATCTTCCACTTGTTTTAATTCTGATTCATTTGAAACAATATCAGCCAAGACTATGTCATCCAATTGTTCACACTCATCTTTAACAGTTTCAGGACCAGTCCTCTTGTTTTTCTGGGTGACATTATCAGCAGTGTCTGAGCTCTTCTTTCCAGCAGTAGATGCTAAAGGCTGACTTGGAGATTCCTCTTCTGATGGCAAATCATCTGCAGCTTCCTGGATAATTACAAATGGAATTGGCAGATCAAGAGAATAGCCTCCCTTTAACTTCTCTTTTTTCTGAACAATTGATGCTTTTAAATCTGGCCATGTCTCTTTCTCTGTACTTGTTGTTTCAACAGTATGATCTGCACTCAAACATTTATTTCTATCCTGCTTTATATCAACTACCAGTGCATTACTGTTATAATTCCATGTATCTACTACTGATTCTTCATATCCTTCCCTTGTTTGGACTTTCTCATCAGTATGTGTTATACAAGGTTCAGCAGTGTGACCATTTTGATCCTCCAATTCCCATATCTCTTTGATATCAGCACCAGTGTGTGAATCTGTGGAAGAAGAAATTTCAGTCTGTAGAAGACTTGGGATATCTTCTAAATCTATGGGACAAGAATAATTCTGTTTTTCTAGCAGGTCCATATTTTCTACTATTTCAGTAACAGTATATTTATCTTCTGTGTCTGTGACACCAGAGATATAATGTAACTCTGACATATGGCACAACTGTTTAGATTCATCCATTTTGGGTGTATATGTATATCCTATGGACACTGAAAGGTCTGGAATATTAACTTTTTCTATCACTTCCTCTGCCAATAAGTACTTGACAGGTGTTTCCTGACCGAGATCTGGATTCTCCATCTTGTCCATTGTATCATATAGCATCTCAGGAGGAGATGTAACACCTGGATCTTCAATCCTGTAGCTTCCCTCAGTTGTTGTGGAACTTGTTTCTGAGTCTTCTGAATCTGATGAATCGTGTCTTACTTCTCCATCTGCCTGAGATGTCTGAACCATATCTTCCTTAGTAGCCTGGATACTGTGAGACATTTCTGTCTCACACTGAGTTTCTATATTTGGAACTTCTGTCTCAAATGCAGCTTCTATATGAAATATTTTTCTATTGCCTGCTGTTCCTATATGAGATTTTTCTGTCTCAAGAACAGTTTCAACATGATCTATTTCTGTCTCACTTGCAAATTCCATCACCTCATCCTCCAGACTTGTACTGACAGGGGAAAAATCAACACTCTCCTCACTGACTACATGTCTTTTGGCATTACTTCTCATTCCCTCACCCATGGTACATTCTATGGCACTGGCAAGCACAGAATTAACTATATTCCCAGCCAAATCAAGCATCTTTTCATTAATTACAGACTCAATTTCACTGGAAGATTTCTCTACCTCCACTGAAACTTCATTTTCATTGGCTATTAAATCATTTCTAAATGATTCTGAGACTGATCCATTTGGAAATGAATTCTGTTCACCAGCTTTATGGTCATCTTGTGATACATTTGTAAGACCTGTTGCAATTGTCTGGTCCTCAGATAACATTTGGTTGTTTTCAGAGCCATCACCTGCACCATCTGTCAAGCCCAATATGTCCTCTGAGGCAGGCTGGCATGAGAAAAGGTCTGAATTGGGCTTATGTGCAATCCATTCAGAATCAGATTGGTGCGAGACAAATTCTAAGTCAAGCTGATGTGTAACAAGGTTCTGTGTCTCACTCTCTAATAGCTGAGCTATCTCAATATTTGTTTCAGGAACAAAGGATGGTCCATCAATCAAATGAGACTCACTCCATGTCTCAGGTAAGACAAGGTTTAAGTTAGGTTCATGTGAGAGAAGATTCTGTTTCTCATTCTCCAATGCCTGAGCTTGTCCCATGTTCATGACTAACTGGTCCTCATTTAACTTTTCACTGTTTTCAAAGTCTACATCGCTAGCATGAGACAAACTTATGTCATCTGAGACAGACTGGTGGTCTGAGACAAGATCTGAGTCAAGCTTATGTGGGACAAAGACCAGTGTCTCGTTCTTCAATGCTTGAGCTGCCTCAATAGTTACCTCAGGAACAGAAGATAGACCTTCAGTCAAAAGAATCACACTACGTGCTGTGTCACCTTCATGGAGTGAATCACCATGACACTCCTCACGGCTTGCTCTGTGAAAAGACTCTGTTTCAACATCGCCAAATTCATTATCTTGATCCAGTGCACTGAATGAAGGGGAGGTAACTAGGTCCATATTTCCACCCAGGGGATCCATATTTGGCAAGTAATCCGTCTCCAATGAAAATATGCTTTCTCCTTCACTTTTATTTGGCACTTCTGAAAAAAGTAAGATTCTGCTGATCACATTCATGCCGTGACTTTGCACTACTCATGGTGATTGCAATATGATAATGCTAGGTGCTATCCACCTTGAAAAAAGTCAAATTATTTGACAATCAACTGACTTGATACCCCAAAAATATATGGAATATCAACTAATAGCAGAATGGTGAACAATCTGCTAGTGTAAATATACCCCACCTATCCGGCATCCTAGTCCAAAGAGTGCATAACTGTTCCGAAAATAGTGCAAGTGCAATTATTGGTCAATATGCATATATTTTCATGATAACCATAATATGTACACTTTAAGTTTCAAAGCAATCCTCAAAACTCTGTGAGAAGTTGCATTCACAAAATTATGTTATATATCACATCCAGCTTTAAGTAAACAAGCCTGATTTTGTTCACCTGCGTTATATAATTTAACAGTTTCGCTAAGCAGGCTTATGTAGTATTGTAAGAACACAACAATGTAAACTATGTCCCAACTTTACTTCATGTTGCTTTTACCCATTTTACTATAGCCTGATAAAAAAAAATTCCATAGATAAAGGCATAATTATTACGCATAATATCTTGCCCATAATCAAAGTTGTCCAAGATCTTTAAAAGTTTTAAAAGCTAGGTTTACAGGCAAAGTTTTAATTTGTGGTCTACATGTCTTTTACAAGAATTGAAATTATAATTCACAATTATTGTTTTTTTAGCCCCTGGATTTCATTACTCTTGGTAATTAAAATGTTTTTTTTTTTTTTTTTTTTTTGGGGGGGGGGGGGGGTAAAAAAAATTTTAATTATATAATACTTACCTGCTATTATTGCATTGCTATATCTTTTAATAGTCTGAACAATCCACCTTGAGATGGTGGCTGCAAATGTATCAGAAGTACCTTTTAAAAAGAGAAAAATATAATTACAACCATTTCTTTTCCCTTTTGATTTAGTAAGATAGAACCATAAGCCCTAACTGGGCAAAGGAGTCTATCTTGATCATCCCCAGCACAGATACGACTGGGACTGGGGATTTCAATAGGAACCGGAGCTATTGAAGGTACCTGACTCTTGGCCAGAAACTCTGGTTGGCAAAGAAGAGAGACCAAATCACTGTTACCACTGAAACATAAACAACCCTTTTCCACTAAGAAAACATGAATTTCACTTCTCCTCCGTGCTGAAGCTTTAAGGTTAATATTCTCGAAGGAGCTTCACTCAAAGGTTCATAAGGACGGTTAGATAGCGACCAAAGAACACATGTGAGGTTCCACCTTGGCATTAACAAACAAGAGACTGGTCTCTAGAGCTAAAAGTGCCTGATCAGTTCTGAAAGATGTGGGTTACACCCTATAGTGAAGCCCATAAAGAACTTAAAAGAGTTGGAGAGGGCTGCTATATAGGCCTAATGGCAGATACTAAGCAATTGTTTTTCAAGAAGAGAAAAAGAAGAAAACCTGCAACTGCAGTGAAATAGGGGCAGATTTCAATGCATTTCCTAATGCAACAATTTCAGAAAATTGTCTACTTGGCATTGTAAACTTTGGAGGCTGATTGCCTTCTATCCTGAGCAATGCATTTAACAGCCATGCACTCTAGTCTGGGACTGAAGAAACATAAAGAAGAAGCTTGTTGTTCAGCTTTGCTGTTATCAAGTCTACCATTGGCCTTCCCAACAGATGAAAAATTGTCTCTGCTTCAGACTGGTGTAGAGACTATCCCATGAGGACTGCTTGCCCATGTCTGGACAAGCTGTCTGCCAGAACATTCCTTTTGCCCAGAAAGTGGCGGAATCTGAGAGTAATCTCTTCTAAAGCTGTCCAGCAGAGGTTCCAAACTTCATAGCAGAGAGAAGGGACATGACGTCCCCCTTGGCATCTGAGGTACAATATGACCAACATGTTGTTTGCAGTGACCATGACACAGTGATGCCTTATGCTGCTGATGCACTCTTTAAGTGCCTGAAAAACAGCCTGCATTTCTAGATTGTTTATGTGGAGGGAAGCTTCCCCTCTCCTAGACGACTGGCCCTGCAGAAGTACTCTCTCATGCTCTAAGTGAGCCCCCCAGCCTGTATCTGAGGCATCTGTGTAAAGGAAGGAGTGAAGTTCTGGAGTGTGAATAAGAAGGCAGGTCAGAAACCCGATTTTTCCACCAACTCAGATGGTTATGAAACTTGAATCCTAAGGAGATCTGGGTGTACAGTGGGTTTCTATGGTGTTTCCAGGTCACTAGAAGCAAGAACTGGAGGGGCTGCATATGAAGCCTTCCTTGTGGAACCACATTCACTGCCGCATTCAGAGTCTCCAGGAGAGAGAGAGCAAGGTGAGCAGAGAACAATTTCTTCTCTTCCAGTCTTGCTAAGAAAGCAAGTAATTGTGAGATTCTGTCAGGAGAAACATGGACTAAAAAAAATTCATCCCCATGTGAACACAATTCTGAGAAGAGATAAGATTCAATTTCTCCAGACTGTGAATTTCTCCAGACTGGGTAGTGAAGTCACTGTCTCCCAACAGAGTGACAGATCCCTTAGAAGGGCATGTCTAAAGATGGTGTGCATCAATCAGTCATTGGAGTACTGGAGGATGGAAACCACTAAGGACTTTAAATGAGGCACTATCATACCTCTAGGCTAAAAGGAAGAACCTGAAATTGAAAGATCTCCTGTCCCAGACTAAACTAGAAATTTCCTGTGGACTGGAAAGATGGAAATGGCAGGATATGCATCTTGGAGATCTATGGAAACTGCCCCGTCATTTGTCTTGCTGGCATTCCTTACCGAGGCAGTTGCCTCCACCTTGAACCACTCTTTCATAAGGAATCTGTTGAAGGGGAAAGACTGATAAGCCAAAACGTTCGCCCTCTCTTTGAAACTAAGAAAATTTGGGAATAAAATCCTGGACTTTTTATGTTATGCACCCTCTCTACTGCACCCTTCCTTAGAAGCGAGTACACCTCTTCCCACAGAAATACTAGTTGAGAATGGTGGAACAGAATGGGAGTTCTTGAAGGAGGTGTAGAGTTCCTGAAGCAAAGCCAGTAACCCTTCCTTATTGTGGAAAGGATCCACACAACGTCCGAGCGATCCGACTAAGCCTGTGAAACAAGTCTTAATCTGGAACCTACTGGGATATTGGGAAATGGAGACAGTGAGACTACTTAAGGGTAACTGCCTCCATCCTTAGGGAAGAGGGAGGGGTCTGTTGACTTCCTCCCCTGGCCCCTCATGTCATCTTGATGTGATAGAATGAAGAGCAGAAAGGGATTTGAAGCTAAGACTGATTTTGATTTTGATCGTTTCCCTGTTTAAACTGCTTAGAAGGGGCAGCCATGGACCTGCCAGAATGGCAGCATTTCTTCACCCGTTTAGCCAGGCAGGGTTGGATACCACAGCCAGGGACCTGTACAGCTGATCCCTTAAATCCTGAGAGACCACTATAGGGATTAGCTTTCCAAATAATGTTTCTGCATCCAAAGCAGTGACCCATGAAAGACTTTTACTGTAATCCAGCAAAACCTTGGATGTCTCTAAGGCTGTATCCCTCCTGTGGTGAAGTAGTTCTGCTGAGAGTGCATGTCTCAATGTCTTAGCCACAGCCTTTAACAGTCTTTGCAAGGCCGCTGGAGACAAACATCTCTCCTTCAAGAGACTGAAGATCCCAAAGGCTTGGGACATAGACCTGGGGGAAGCAGATGGTATAAAAAGTCCATATTTCATCCTCCTCCCTCACCTGACCCAGTGGGTGGGATGAAGAAAGCAAACCCAACTGTGGAGAAGGACCAGGTGTGATGGGTTCTTCCAAGAACTTGTCTGCATCCACAACAATCGAAAGTTTATTGTCCTGTCTTTGTTCTCTGTGCAAGGCAGGACTATTTTGTTCCATCTGCCTCCTGGGAAAATGAGACTTCCCGACCAGAGCTCCCTTGTTCCATCTCCACTCATGGGAGGAGAAATGACTACCTCATTCATCCTTCCTCCCCATAGAAAGGGATTGGCAATTCCCTCTCTGTGCTGATAATGAGGTCAGAGGAGGTAGGGAAGATCTAGAGCAGGCCTGGTCCACCGATCCATGGAGCCATGACAAAGTCATTCATGGTGGCATGGTTGGAAAATGCGACATAGCTGATTCACCACTAGGTCATGGGAGTCCCCAATTCCACAGGGGTTGAATGGAAACATCAAAAATGAAGGGGTATTGACCCAATCCCTTCCCTCAGACCAATTCTCAAGACTTAAAGGCTGTTCCCCATAGGGACTGAAAGCAAACATAGAGAAAGGGGGGTTACTGAACCAATCCCTTCCTCTGGACAGGTGGTCAAAACTTGGTGCCTGGTCCGAACGCCAATATCTGATGCCTGGCATATGTCGATCAGTGCTCAGTGCCCAGCTGTCCATTTTCAGTGACTGGCACTTTGTGCTACCGGACTGGTGACTTGAGATCAAAACCACAAGATGGGCACTATACCCTATACCTGGTGATTGTTGCCTGGTACTCAGTGCCCAGTGTTCAGCACCCAGTGCCCAGTTTTAGCTGCAGAGTACCTGGTGACAGAAATATGGTAAATATCACCTGGGACATCACTTGGTGACTGGTGTACAGTGTCCAAGGCCTGGTGCCTGGTGACCCGGTGCCTGGCACTGGTACCTGGTGACAGACCATATATAACTGTCACTAGACACATATCTCAGTGACTGTGCCTGGTGCCCAGTACATGGTCCCCAGTGACCTCTGCCTAGTACTTGGTTCCCAGTACCCACTGACAGATCTTTGCTGACTGTCGTCTGACACACTACCCAGTGCCTGGTGACCCAGTGACTGGTCTGATGATGTAGACCTTATTGGACAGACTATACTTGTGGAACTCAACTCCGCTGAACAAAATCTTGCTTTAATTTGAGGTCTACTAGTGCAAGACAAAGACTGCACTTCCAATGAATCAGAAAGTCAGGCAAGGATAATACTATCAATAACATTTTGGAGCCCCCATCCCTAGAATTGGGAATTTTTCATTGTGAAATGTGTATTGGGGGAATTTTTAACACACAGGTTTATGGTTTGTAACCTCCTAAACCTTGTCACTTGTAATTTTTGTTGCAATCTATTTTCAGCTGTCCCTTTATAGCAAATAAATAAATGTATATTATAAACCAAAATGACTATTAATTATATAATTTTATTCTTGTTTTGTTGAGAAGTTGCCTGCAGTAGTAGAAGTTGCTGTTGTTGTTGATTCTTTTAATAAAATGTTTTCTTTTTTTATTTGTTTTAAAACAAGTCCTTAATATTAAAGAAATGTATCTGTTTATTCATCTAACATACTATAAATTAAGGCTGCATTATAATAATTCTTCTTGTTACTTACAGGTGTTATTGGAGTAAAATGCCCTATGATCACATGGCACTATTAGTTTTGCATCAAATTAAAATTCTGTGTTTTGAAGGATAGGAATCTTTGTAGCATATTTATCAAGCAGACAAACAAACAAACTAGAAATACTAAACACTGTTTAAAACTATATTCCATTTTCAATATTTAAAAAAAGCATGGAATAGAATGTCATAAGAAACATGATTTTGTTCATTAGAAGTAAAGTAGCCAAAAAGTCATTTAGCATTTCACACTAGACCAAGCATACCATGGCAGACAAATCTCAGGCCATGTGTTGAATATAAGCAATTCAAAGCAGAAAATGTGTGTATTGACCATTACCAATATGTACTGTCAACTATCCAAACAGATAGTCAACAAAAATGTTCTAATTATGATAGGAATACAAATTCATCATTATGAAAATGGGAAGCTGTCTGCTCTCTTGTCAGCTTTTTCAAAATGCACATATGTTGGAGAATCCCAATACTTACAGGATCCATGCTAGATGGTGATTCAGGTGAAATAGTCACCTCAGAGTCTGTCATTTCACCTAAACAGGCCCAAAAGGTGAAGTTTGCTTTGCAATGCATTGATTTCATGACTATCCACACCCATTCTGTTTCCATACAGTGCATTCATAAAGTAAAACATCAACTTTTGTGTCTGTTTTCCCTTCAAAGAGGAAGGCAGAAAGATTGAAAATGAAGACTTATGTTCTGTAGTCAATTTTGGTGCTAATTTGATGATCATAAATACCAGAAATTACACTGCTATCTACTGAATTCCTGCTGAAAATTCACATAGGAACCTTAAAAACAAGTGAAAAATCAAGAATTTGGGCATTTGTCTCTGCTTACACATGCTGTGCACACATAACAGGTTGTGTGAATATTCCATTATTTCTTTTTCTGCTCACATCTGCCAATAACTTGAGGCATTATTGACCGCTGAAATATAATATATAAATACAACCATGAACTGATGGAACAAAAGGGTAGGAAATACTTATCCTGACACTGGTCACTATGAGAAGGATGAAACACAAGAAGCACCGCTTCACTAGTGATATACTCAAAACCCTCAAAATCAATGAAAATGGACACAGATACACGAAAATAAATGAAGGACTGGAGAGAAATAAACAAATACAACAGAGAAGGATACAACTGACAGCAGAAATGCCAAAAGATGCCTATATTGACAAAGTGTTGAGCGCCCAAGAGACACTTGCATAAATGCACAAAGTCCAAGGAAAAGAGGGTAAAGCTCATTTTAATAATGTAATACTTATTTGTTGTTCTTGCATAATTCCCTCCTCCCTTCCTGCTCTGATGTCCTTCAGTGTCAGTCCAAGTCAGAGAAAGAAGATGTTCCAATTGTTGGAACTGAACTAAGGTATCAGACTGGGATCATGCTGTTTTTTTTTTATTCTAGACCTCCAATTACTAATTGGAGAAGGGAATAATGTCTTTGGACTGAGGACTAGTGTCAGGAAAAGATATAGTAACGCAATAATAGCAGTTAATGCAATACTGCTATTAAATTGGGAAATGTTTCAGAAGAAAAGTATATTGGGGTATATTTTTTAAATTAAAATCTAGAAATAAAAAATATAAATTCCCAAAAAATGTTGAGTAATGGCACTGAATAGTTTAAAACACCATAAAACAATGCACAATACATGTGATCAAACCATATCAAAACTGCTTCCAAGTATTTAAGAATTTCAAATGTAGCAAGTTTTAAATAAAATAATTATCTGTAAATAAATCTATAAAATTAGACATGGTTTTTACATAAGTTCTTATTGAAGCGTAATCAATATTAGAAAAAAGGTACTTGCAAACACTGTACATAGTTTAGGCTAGCCTGCAACTGTATATTTTCTCTAATAATATTTATATTGTATACTCTTTCTTCAGTTGTAAATTACAAATTATTCATTTTGCTCTCTAAGGTGTATTTTTTTGGATAATTTGTATCTATTGTTCTATTGAAATTTACACATCTTGTATTCTAAAATTTGTTGTACTTGTCATAATTTTGGCAAAGGGAAGAACTTTGCAACCCCAAACGTCTGATTCTCAATAGTTAATATCATGGATTACTTCCAGTATTTTAAAAGCAAAAAATAAAAATGTTTAAATTGCATATGATTTGAGAACTATTTCTAACTGTACTGAATTTCATTATTATGGGCAGATCTTGCTCAAAATAAAACTCGATGGACATTTTGATTATTTAAGTCTATTTACTAAGTTTACTCAAAATCAGATCAAAAATACAGTCCTATGAGTGGTACCAAGTTCAGCCAATCAGGTGCATGATAACCTCATTAATATGTGTGGATCTCAGTTAATATCGAACTCATTCAAGAGCTTGATGATATAAGCCTATATTCCAAGTTTGATTAATATCAGATCAGAAATCTGGCTTCAAGATGACCCAATCTGACACAGGTCACTTCATTAGAATGCATAGATCTTGCTCATATTTGAATTCACCTGAGATATTGATGATGTAAATCTATATTCCAAGTTTGATCAAAATCAGATCAAAAACACTATCTCTGGAGTGGTAACAAACAATTGTTGACAGGCGGATGATGGATGATAGACTCGTGGCCATACGATAAGCTCTCTTGGCCTTATGGGCAGGTGAGCTAAAAATGCAATAACTCTTACATAAATCATGGCAGCACAAAGATTTGAAGTTATAGACTTTGCAGATAAACATAACAATTGTGCCGCAGAACGTGAATTTGGTGTGTCGGAGAAACAGGTGTGAGACTGGCACATGAAGCCAGTTATTGGTGATAGTGTCATGTATCTGAAGAAAATCTAAGTAATGGAAAGCCCTTATGCAAAATGGGTGTTTAGTTTCAACAAGTGGGTTCTGGAGCAGAGTCAAAATGGGCATGCTGTCTCTAGAAACGCCATTTGCTTGAAGGCCCTTTCTACTGCCAAAGCTAATAGTGATAAATCATTTAAAGCTTCAGCTGGATTTTGCATTCAATGTATGTGATGTCATGGGCTTGCACTTACATAATGCACTCACATAGCCAAGAAACTGCCTATCGATGTAGAGGAAAAAGTGAATATTTTTTAAAAAATTTTTTATAAACAAGAGGAAACAATGATTTTGATCTGGCACACATTGGAAATATGGACAAAATTCCCATGTTTTTGATACACTTTTGTTTCATTGTTTATTTATAAGGCATTTGGAATTAATATATTACGAGATATTGTGAATCGGATCATTCTAACCTACCATTTTTATATCAGTATGTGACCTATAATCAAATTAATGGATTTATCATATAAATTAACTTAAAATGTTAAGCATTATCTATTTCATTACATGAAGATGGATAATATGCAAGTTGTCAATTTATTTGTGACATATTCATCTCAATAATATAATTATATTTATTTTACACTGGTTTTGTCTTTATTTTGTCCTATCTATCTATTTATCTAACTACCCAGAAAGGCTTGTTTATTTTTTCCAAAATGCAACTCCGACTCACTGACGACAAGTCACCCCTCACAGACAGATTTACAAATTACACCTCGACTTACAGGAGGGTAAAACAGAAATTAGCTTTTTGCAGCCATAAAAAAGGGGGGCTCGACTTATAATCGAGTCGACTTATAATTGAGTATAAATGGTAGTAGCAATAACAAGATTTTCAAGATGGCCATCATAATGGACATGTTGGTTCTCTGATCGGCATCACTATAATTTGGGACCAACTAGACACCACAAGAAATCATCTGGTGAAAACCATATGTCAATATGACTTTCTGTTTAGGAGTAGCCATAACAAGATTTTCAAGATGACTGCTATAGAAGCAATACTGGATTTCAGATTGGCACCATTTTCAGTCAGGAGCAACTAGACATCATAAGAAGTCTTTTGGTGAAAACCCCATGGTAATGTGTCCATCCATCCAGAAGGAGTAGCAATAACAAGAATCTGAAGATGACCACCATGGCTGCCATATTAGATGTCTGATAGGAACAATTTTCATCTAGGACCAACTAGACATCATAAGAGGTCTTTTAGTGATAACCCCATGTTGATATGACCACCTGTTCAGGAGGAGAATTGACAACAAGATTTTCAACATGGCCACTGTGGCACCATTTTCATCAGGACAAACAAGACCTTGGGATGAATGTGTGTGTGTAAAGTTCATGACAATCCTCAAAGTAGTTTAGGAGGAGTTATGATAACAAACTAACAGAAGGATGGATGGACAATGTACAATAGACAAAATGCCATCCCATAAGCCCTTCTGATCTATGACAAGTAGAGCTGAAAACAAAATAGCTGTCCGAAATATGTTCTAGAAATGTTGCTGAAACTGCTGGTCAGTGAAAAACTTTATTATCATACCATTTTTAATAACCAATCATCGATATGAATGTTTAATGTTTACTGCATAAAAAAATTATGTCTTCCCTAGATACCAATATGCATTGTAGCTGCAGTTGGAAATATCAAGAAACATTAAATGCTATTTTTGGCCAGAAAGCAGTGAAAAGTGAAATTTTTCTGGCTAAGATGATTTAGAAGCTGGGCAAAATAAAGGTCTAAGTTCTGATCAGTCAAGTTCTGGCAGTGCTACAGGTGATGCTGATCCCAATCCCAAAAAGTACCATGAACGGCACATTATATGCCCACCTCATGTTTAACAGTCCTCTATGAAGGGACAAGTAGGGCATGGTTGATGGTAAATTATTAACCAATTGGTCCCAATAACCTGGACATTTGGTGATGGTATGCAGTCCTGACCCAAAGTTACTATGCAGAAACGATTATTTTTTTATCTGACTTACCATGACTATGACATCTGAACTATTGACCCCAGAATCTATAGGTTTCTTTATTATCCCATATGCCATGCACAAACATGGTCAAGAACTGAAATTTTTGGGCAGAAACTATTTTTATTTTTTTAATTAGTGACCTTGACCTTTGACCTTTTGACCCCCAAGTCAATAGACTTCTTTCTTATCCCAAGTGCAAGCTACATGCAAAGTTTGGTCTGGATACGCAATGTAGAACTAATGTCATTGTGCAGAAACCATTTTTCTATTTTGTCACAGTAACCTTGGCCTTTGACCTTTTGATGGATGTTGCACAAGGGATGCAGGGCCATACCATAAGCTCACTTGGCTTTATGCTTAGGTGAGCTAAAAATTGTAAGTTGAAACTGGATTTGCAGGTTTAATTTTTCTCCACTCGCAAAAAAATGCAAGTAGTGACAAAAAGTGACCTTTCTTTGTGGTAAGGGTGTGGTAATAACAGAGATACATAAAATCATATGGTCTGATGATTCTATCATGAACAGAGTTTGAAAAACAAACTTAAACCACAAAATTTAACCAAAGTCAGTAAAGTGTTAAATACAGGTCTCAGTGACCTACATTTGTGATGAGGGTGTAATACTCACCCAGTTTCATGATTCCAGGTATAATAGTATTTATACAAGTGCAAAAAAACGAGCTAAATGCAAAAACCTAACCAAGAACGTACAACTACTGCACATGTACAAATTTAGCCCCCTCCCCTGGGGGTAGGTGCTATAAAACCCACTCCAAACTGTTGCATAGAACCTAGGAAGAAAGAATGGTTGAATTTCAGTGAGGGTGTACATATGCTTTGATCTGTGCAGACACCGATGCCAAGGATTGTACAATAACTTACCTCTACTTTGTAGAGGTGAACTAAAAGTCCTTAAATACATGTATTTGTCATCTCACCTGATCCTTTTTCAAGTGAATTGGACTTGACTTCTTGCAGTGTCTTGGTCACTATCGGGATGTGGAGATCTGGAAAGTTGTCTAATACTGTTTGGATTATCTCCCCTGCAATGGAGTAGGCTATCTCTTGTATCTCTTCGATGCCCATACTTCCTAACAAATCCTCTTCTGATCTTGTATCACATTCATTTTCCAACTTTTCATCAGTATCACCAGCAGCCTCAGTTAGAGTAATGGAGGATTCAATAATCTGGTCTTCTCTGTCCAATTCATCTGGTTTGGATTTCCCAATCGGCGAATGTATATTCCCACTATCAAGATTGTCATAATTAACACCATCTTGTTGCTGCCTGTCTTGATCCCAACTGTAACTTATTTCACCCAAACCTAACTGATCCTCATCTGGAATGCCTGCACTTGCAGCACTTTTAAAACCAGAAAAAAGGACCTCTTCCTTACCTGATTCAGTATATAACAAATCATCTTTTAACAGGTGTGAATCATTGCTCTCTTCTTTCATTAAGCTTTTCTCTTTCCGTTCATGTTCCTCTTGACCTTCTTGTTCTTTAAAGTCATTACCTAATAGACCAGTTTCCCAAACATTCTTCTTTTTTTCTTCTGTCTCATTTTGGTGACTCTCTAAATTCTTCTTCTCAAACATCTCAAAAGTTAGGTTCTGTGCCTCAACATTCTGAAAGTTCTCGTTGTCCTCCATTAAAGGCAGTTTCCTGGAATGTGTCTGAGTGAGTTCAGTCTTGATGAAAGAATCTCTGTTCTCCATCAAATGAGCACTACTCTCTGCAAAACTGTTCTGAGGTGGGAAGGTTGACATGAACTCTTCCGAGTCCAAAAGATTGTCATCCACAAAAAGAAATGGATTAATGGACAAAGAAGCTTCAGACTCTATGTTTACAAGAAATGGGTTGTTGGATTCTACACTGCCAAAACTTGGACTGTCCGTATGCAGGCCTTCATTTAGGGTGGATAAATCAGTTATATCAGATCCTAAAAAAGAGGCTAATGCTGCCTGTTTTTCTCTAACTTTTTTCACTGATTCAGCATTGTTCAAACTAGACAAGTTTTCTTGTGCATACTTATCAAAAGTTCCACCAATAAAACTGTTGTGTGGTGGATAGGGATATTGGCTTTCTTCACGATCCATGTCACCTTCGTGTATACCAGCCAGAGAACTTCTTTTCTCCTGAATCTTTTGAACAAACTCTGAGTTATCAAAACTTGGAAGATCTCGGTCTATCATAACTGCATCTAGTGTTCCTTCAATGAAGCTGTTCTGAGGTGTATATGGCACACTGTTTGCATTGAAATTATTTTCAGTGTCTCCATGAAGAGATGCTTTCTTATTGTGTATCCTTTGAACCATTTCTGAGCTGTTGAAGCTGGGGAGCACATGATCTTTATTCAAATTTGCCATCCCACTCTCAGTAAAACTGTGAGGTGGAGTCTGGGTGATGCTGGGATATCCGGATTCAGACTCAGAATTTCTTCCAGACTGGTTTGTAGGAAGACTCTCAAAAGGAGTGGATATTCCAGAATTGATGAGTGGAGTTGACACTCCAGACTGGTAATCAGGAGTATTGATTTGATCAAATAAATCTGCCTCATTCAGTTCTAGACTGTCAGAAACACTCCCATATTTATCTCGACCATCCTGGGCTGCACTGGAATCTCCCCTATCTTGATCAAATTTCAAGTTACCTGAGCTCTTATCCTTAAATAGGTCTGAGTCAGTCACAATCTCAAGGGGAGATAACTGTACACTATCTTCAAAAGATACCTCCTGAGAAGTAAAAACTGGATTTGCCCACGAGTTCTTAAAATCTTCTCCACTGGATTCTCCCATACTGAGAGGCCCAAAATCTAGCAAGGGCTGATTTTTATTAGCTGAGAGATTTTGATTGTGAGCAGAATCACCTCTATTTGTATTAAATGGATTCAGATTTCCTAATTCAGCAAGAGCTGATATTCCAGACTGACTTGCAGCCTCTTCATTTAAGCTCCTAGGAGTCATCAAATCAAAGTCATCCATTTGTACATCAGACTGGACTGATGTGCTATCACTTGCTGCATGAAATGGATCCAGATGCTCAGTTGATGAACCAGATTGGTCTTGAACTGGATCAATTAATGTATCAAACAAATTTAAATCTGAACCAGTCTGTTTTTGTACTGATTCACTCCTACTGCTCAAGTTCAATGGACCTAAACTACCTATTTCTGACCCAGATTGCCACTCATTGGATTCAGAGTTACTTATTGTTTTAAAAGGATCAAAACTGTCAATATCTACCAAATTTCTGTCGTGCTCCTCCTTCATAGGACTATTGTCATTGTTTATAGCATCAAATGGATCAAAGCCAACATCGGAAAATTGAGTTTCATTTGATGCAGTGAAAAATGACTCTTCTTCTGATTGGTTCTGTATACTACTGGTAGTAAATGGATCAAAACTGTCAACAACCAAATTTTCGCTGTGCTTCTCCTTTTCAGGACTATCATCACTGTCTAGAGCACCAAATGGATCAAAGTCAACATTGGAAAATGATTGCTTGTGAGTTTCACTAGATCCAGTGAAAAATGACTCTTCGAACTGGTTTTGCATACTAGTGGTGTCTGTGTCAAGAAGATTGCTGAAGGAGCTGAATCCTTTAGTGACTTTGGCAGTGGCTTGCTGAGTCTCCGAAGCAAACTCCTTACTAGCGATATCTGGAGTTTTCTCTCCATTAAGAAAAGCTTTAATGATAGGCAGGACCTTTTTCCTAGAAGCCTTTACATTGCCCTGGCGGAAGATGCTAATGTTGTCAAGAGATGTTTTAATTGGCTCTAGCTGAAGATATGGATTTGTGCTGAGATCAAGAACATCACAGATCTGAAAGAAAAATCACACAAAAGTCTCAATTTCTCCATTAAAAAAACAAATTTGGTTATTTGCCTCTTTCTGTCATTTGTGCCTGATCTCTAAATTTAAAAAATATACTAGAGTTCTATGAGAGTATCTTTCCTCATCCACTGATAAAAATCATCTTAACTTTTTAGCCATGTTCATTTGTCTCTATCTTTTCATATTGGTACATATGATTCAGTTACAGCTTCCGACACTAAAATTCCTTTTTCAAAGAAAACCTCACATGCATATATTAATTACAGTAAGTAGCACTGATTCTTCTTGGGCAGACTCTCAAGTTAAACAAAGGTCATTTGAAAAGCTGCTTTAAACATCTTTAAAGCAGCTTTACTATGACAAATATGATGGTAGCAAGAAACCCAGGCAGGCAAGAGATCAACCACCTAGCTGGCATCCATCTGACAGCCAAATGCATGAACAGCTGGCCAAGAAATCTCGATTAGTACTATGCTTTCTGTCAAACTTTCTCCAAATTTTTCTGATTGGCTATGAGGAAAAGTTTATTATGATTCACAGTAATAAAGCCATATTACATTGCAGATTGATATCAAGCTGTTTAAAGTGTTTTGTTCTTTTTTAGTAATTGGGCTGAAATTGGTCCAGTGGTTTCTAAGAAGTGGGAAATGACAAATGTTGATGGACAGATGGCAGATGATGCATAACGGATGAAACATGATGGATGCTGGGCCATACTGTAAGCTCACATGCCCTTATAGCCAGGTGAGCAAAAAAACCCTCAAAACAGCTCTTCCCCATGTGTGCTGACAAGATATGAAAATCCAAGATTGGTGCCATGAACCAGCAGCATTTATAATGTGTTCATAATATCTGTGCCTAGTGTTTATGTTTCTGTCTTGGTTTTGGATCAGGTCTAGTAAACACCTAATGGCAGAGCAGGTTTGGGACTTAGCTAAAAAATCATGCAAATCATCCAGCTGCAATATACAGATGGTGAAACCTTTCAGAGTACACAGTACTCAACACTCCCAAGGTCAACAATAGATATGCTGTTCAAATCTATAGCCTGAGCACTGATACTGTGAATGCACTGTATCAAGTTTAAGCCGAAGACATCATGACTTGTGATATTAAGCTATGAATCCATCTGACTTTCACTTCTGGAATAAGTTTTATGAACAATGTTGTAAAAAAAATGTCCTAAAAAATTAACATGTTACTCAGACAAGATAAGTTCACCTCTGAAACAGCTGTTTAACACACAGCACAAACACAAATCCCCTTGCCAACATAAGCACATTTGGAGTAGACATACTGTTATGGAGAATTGATGCATTGGCTCTTCCACTGTAAAATGACAGGATATGACAGCCTATCGAGGCTGGTTTGGACACTATTCAAACCTGTTTTAAGTATAAACTAATGACTGAACCAGCATGTGGAGGAAGAAAACTTACTGCAATATACTACTCAATGCATTAACATACAGTTTCATCATTGCAGGGTCACAACAAAACTTTGTTAGTTTAGATGTAATAGGGTTAAACATGCAGAAAATGTGAAAAACAAATGCCTGAATATGCAAATGTCACTTAGCCTGAAAATTAGGCCACAGTGACATAGATTTTGGTATGGTTGACCTACTCTCTTTGAGATACATCCAACATACAAATTTTATTGAGTGTAGGTGAAATATGGTCCAAGATATTAAGGATGTAACAAATGGATAGCTGAAAATAAAGTCATTCAAGCATGAACATTAGGTCACAATGACCTACTTTTGGTATGATTGAATTACTCTTGCTAAGATGTATTCACATACTGATTTTTAAGAGTGTAGGTGAAATAGGGTCCAAGATATAGAGGGTGTAATGAATGAATTGCTGAAAATACAAAAGCAACTCCATGGTTCATACAACCCTAGGAAGTATTTTTCAAGGACTTTTCAAGGAATTTCCAAGGACTTTTAAAAATTTTCAAAGAGCATTTTCACTTATGGAAATCAAACATTCCCCATATGTTACTTTGTTTATCACTGAATAAATAGTGCAACGGGATAGCGCTAGCCAATAACTTGGTGACCATTCAATGACTCACTGTGCTCTTTGTGGTCGATAAACTCTCCATAGAATAAAGGCCCAGTTAAACTTAGACCTAAACTCCAAGAGATCTCTGTGATTCCCTGATGAAGTGGGCGATCCTAGCTATAAGAATGGGACTAAGATGAAACACAGACTCCACTTTAAGTTTGATCTGGTTTATTAATACTGTAGTCATAAAGTCATATAGCAGTACAAATTCAAAACTCAAATAACAGATGCATTGCTTCTATTATAATGACTGATATCACAGTGGTAGTGTGAATTAGGACAAACATACTTAATTTAAATAACAGTTTATTATAACAGAATTTAATATACACATTTACAAATATTTCAAGTTTTAATGTTCAGATTTTATATTAATTTATTATTTAGGGATTGACTTAGAAACATGGGCTAACATTTAATTATATTCTTATGGGTTAACTTCAAACAGAGCCTTGAGAAACACTCAATGGCTCTAACAATAATAACTGTCAACTTATGCACCAAGCCTTGAGAAACACTCAATAGCTTTACAGTATAACAAAATAACTTATGAAAAGAGACTTGAGAAACACTCAGTAGCTTTACAATATAACATAACTTATGAAAAGAGCCTTGAGAAACACTCAATAGCTTTACAATATAACAAATAACTTATGAAAAGAGCCTTGAGAAACACTCAGCGGCTTCCTAATCAAACTTGTACATTATTATTATTATTGTTGTTGTTGTTGTTGTTGTTATTATTATTATTATTATTATTATTCCATAATTTCCTATTCCTACTGAACTGTAATAAGTATTATTATTTGAATAAGGTCTGCAAGAAACACTTGACTTGACCTCACAAGATCATGAAAAATACTGTCTGCATATAATTTAACTGATTGAATAAATATTTAAGCTAAAGTTGCTGATTTTGAAAACATAAAAATGAAATAATAAATATCTTGAAAGGTTTAGATTATACAGATGCAGATTTCAGAACTTACTTTTAGACCTGTCCAAAATTATCTATAAGAAACGTTATTTTTCCTTGCAATTACTTATAAAGACATAGTGAAATAACTGTAAATTTCTGATTCGTGGAAAATAATAAACAAAAGAGTTACCTTTCCTTTGCACACTGCCTTATATGGACTTCGTAGTAAATTTGTGAAACAAATTTCTCACACACACACAGAACTCTTAACACGACCCTTGGAAACCCAATCAGGTCCTAGCAAAGACGCTGACTAGCCCTTTTATACTTCCAGCGGAATTCTGCAGAATTCTGCACCTGGCAGGGAAAATTCTGCTGTTCGGTGGGTAGCAACCGCAGGAAAAATTCCGCAAGCACACGCTTGCAGGGGCAACCGTACATTGCTACTGATAAGAACAAAACCACACCTTAATTAATAATTTTGATTACAATTATATATTATTAAGTGTTTTGGCTAAGTTCACATACAGCAAATATGTCCAAATGGTCACAATTTGCAATATAAAAAAAACATGTTTAGCTTTAAAATGGATGATACCGTAAGCAACCTCATTTTTATGAAGCAAGATAACTACGAAAGTGTTCCAAATGTGACAAACCTGGAAACGAGACTGATACCGAGGATGGATTTACACATCGATCCATGGTGTAACATCATGAGTTTAAACAGTTCAAAGGATGACTTAGAATCAATTTATATGCGAACATTAAATATAAACGGGAGTCATACCAACCATCGTTTGGCATTGGATAACTTGAGGTATTAATGAAGAAATTTAATGTCAACCATAATGTTGACAACACCCACCCACCCTGCTTTACCACCGAGAGCTTTACGATTAAAAAACTTAATTTTAAAAAAAATATTTCGAGGCTAGATTTCATGCCCATTACAATAGTTACAAAAGTTGAAGCAAAACACATAACTGCACCACAGCAAAGGCATGTGGCTTTTGATCCACCTAATTTTATCCTATTTTCATTATTTCTGGAAGATAACAAATATTCTGAATTTAAAATGTCATATATTTTATTCAGTTTAAACCTTTTGCATTTTCTTAAATAAATTCAAGGCGTTTGGGGCAAAATTCAATGTTTTCAACAAATTCAAAGACTTTTCAAGGATAAAATCAACTTTTTTTAAATACAAGGAGTTTTCATGGCAAGCCCTCAAATTCAAGAACTTTTCAAGATTGTATGAACCATTAACTTGAATGCAAAGGTTCGATCACAATGACCTATTTCTGATATTGTAGGATTACTCACTTCACAATGCATTCACATACAATTTTCATGTCTGTAGGTGGAATAGGGTCCAAGAAATCGAGTGTGTAACAAATAGAAAACTGACATTACAAGTTGCTCAAGTATGAAAATGGAGTCACATTGACCTACTTTTGGCATGGTTGAGATATATATGTCTTGAGATGTATCCAAATATTGTTTAGGCTGTAACAAATATAAATGGAAAATACAAAAGTCACTCAAACACAAAAACTGAGTCACAGTGACCTAGTTTTTTGGTATAGTAGTGTTACTCTTCTTCAGATACATTTACATATAAGCTTCCATGAGTGAGGGGAAATAGAGTCCAAGATATTGAGGGTGTAACAAATGGAGAGCTGAAAATAAAAGTCACTTGTGCATGAAAATTGGGTCACAATGATCTACTTTTTGTGTGACCGAGTTACTTTCATTGAGATATATTCACATACCAATTATCATGTGTGTAGGTGAAATAGGTTCCAAGATACTGAGGATATAAAAAACATGAAAAAACAAAAGTCATTCAAGCATGAAAATTAGGTTACAGTTACCTAGTTTTTGTATTGTTGAGTTACTCTCTTTGATATGCATTCACATACCAATAGTCATGACTGTAGATGAAATAGGATCCAAATACTAACAAATGAATGAACACCCTAATGTACGAACACATTCAAGGGGAAAATACTATATCCCCTCCCAACTTCTTTGGCAAGGTGACAATATTTCACATCTTGTGTTACAAAACTACCTTTTAGTAGAAAAAGATTTGCATTTTTGAATGTAGTAACTAAAGAAATTGTTATGGTTAAGCCTAAAGATATTCTATCAGACTTTGTTCAATATGTGCAAAAAAGAATTCATAAGAGTGAAACACCTGCCCCAGCTATTTCACATGCACAGACTAAATTTCAAACACTTATTTTTGTTTTTATAATTTAGTCAGAGTGAAGTCAGAATTATGAAAATATCAGTATTATTTTATTTTTTGTGTCTACATACTTGAGAAATTTAAAAGATTATGGTGAATTCTAAGTAAGATTTGTGAATTCAGAGTTTTGAGACTTAGTTCAATTTTCGTGCTCAGGAAGTTTTGTGACTCCGAGGCCAGAACTGAAAGTGTACTATGTAATATCAGATCTAGGTCTACCCTGTTTGCACTCTGATGCATGCTATATAAAGACTAAATTACACAATGATTTCTGTTCCCTGAATATTCTGTTACTGACAGACTAAATTACATAAAGTAATTCTGTTCCAGGAATATTCTGTTATTGACAGACTAAATTACATAAAGTAATTCTGTTCCAGGAATATTCTGTTAAAGGCAGACTAAACTATATAAGTTATTTATTTCTGATCCTTGAATATTGTTATTTACAGATGAAATTACATCAAGTAATTATTTCTGTTCCATGAATTTTCTGTTATAGACAGACTAAATTACAAACAGAATTTTCTGTTATAGACAGACTAAATTACATTAAGGATGATCACTTGTGAAATGTTCCAGTATTTCACTTTTTTTGAAAAATTGATGTTTTCACAAAGCTAAGGGTCCAAGCAATCCAAAATTTAGCAAATGTATAGGTTGGCATCCATTTACTTGCCCTACTCTTAGCTGACTATGCAGCCACAAGTTAGGTTCATGTATAGAAAAGTACGGTGAAAGTATTCTGTCACTACTAGTCCATAAAATAATAGCTACATGAAATTTACATATCCATTAAATCTGCACAGGCTGAAGATCACACACTACTCTTATGAAATACACAAAGAAAAGTTCATGTTGGTGAGTGAATTTATTCAGTATCACACAATTATTGAGATCACATCGGTTTTCTTCAACCGAAAGCCTGCATGGCTGATTTAAGGTCAAGTCGTAAATTTGCTGAAGATTTCTCAAGTTCTCATATACTTTTTGCTGACTTTATTATTTTCTTTCCAAGGATTGTTATTGCAATTAATAAAATTGTATAAGCATTTTTCTTTTCATTACTTATTAAAAGACAGAAATTGCAACAAAGTTATTTTACATACAATCTCTCACAGAGTTCATAGTGCTACAATGCACCTAGGTGAAAAGTGCCTTCAAATCGATGATGTCATAATGTAATGAACATGTCATCTCAAGCTGCACCGTAAACATTGATTTTACAAAAGTTGACTACTTTAAGGAGTTACTTCTGTTCCCTGAATATTCTGTTATACACAGATTAAATTTATATCAATCATTTATGTTTCATGAATATTCTGTTATACAAACTAAATTATGTTAAGTACTATATTTTCTGCATTTTATTGGACAGTAAAAAGTAATTTATTTGACTGCCTGAAGACATATGAAATTATTCATTTGGTGTCCAAAAACAAACAGGGGAAGCAATGCATACCTGTGATTCTACCGGCGGTAGGCCAAAAATACCGTTTTAAAGACCATCTACCGCACATACCATTTAGTAGTCGAAATCTACCGGTTTTGAAAATTTCAAGGATTTAAAAAAAAAACAAAAAAAACCCCGGTTGTTTTACACGTTGTATCAACACATTAGATAAACCAGCCAGAACCAGTCTACATGGAACTGGAAATGTTCGACCTATGATATGAGTAGTCGGATTACAATTGTTAGCAATGTGTACACAAGAAGCAGCTAATTGATTACCTTATTGTTGTAATTTGGAGAGTTTAAGGCCAAATGCGGGATGTTGTTTGAGGTGTTATAAGTAATAAAAGGATCAAAGGTAATCCATGAGTCTTTGGTTAAAACTCGGCCGATCTGTTGTGGAAGGAAGATAAAATGGAGAGACCGACCAAAAATGTTCTTGGCAGAAACACCTGAGTAAGTATTTTGATTTGATGTCTTTTAATTGTTCTTGTATTGTTCACGATGGTTTAAGATGAATATTTAAGGGCAGCTTGGATATTTATTTTTTCAATTCATGTCAAAATGCCGAAATGTCCGCTTTCTCCCAACGCTAAGAAGCCACTAGCTAAGAAATACAAACCAGAATTTAAGTGTGTGCAGGCGAGTAGCAAAGGTCCTGACTTTGCATTGTGTCTTTTTAGGCTGGTGAATCAATGATTGGACATCTACATGTAGAGATGACCAGGCTGCTAAGAAAGCTTCTGGGAAAGTTTGTTTCAACCAAGGTCATCACCAGTGAACCAGATATTACTAATGTGAAGTTCAGACTTCTAGAAAATCAGCATAAAAGCTCAACAATTATGTTCAAGTCCTAGATAAAATATATCCGCGAGTTAAAAATGTATTACTTAATATTTAATTTTAAAGTTGGGATAAATTATTAAAATCATGTGTTTTTTAACTGTTTATTTCAAGTCTAAATCTAATTTGTTTAAAATTAACTACAGTGGTGAAACTTGCCAACAGATTTTTGGACTGAGTGTAGTTGTCCTATCATTGCCACATTCCAATGCTGACACAGAGAGGACATTCTCCATTCTTCGGAAAATCCAGAGTGATTCAAGGGGAAGTCTGGACCAGAAAACTAGTGACAGTGATCTTGTGAAGGAAACTAAAAATGCCTGTGGATTTTATAAAAAATCTTTGCAGTGAACTGTGAGATGTACAACTCTTCCTTTTTCATTTAATTAACAATATACGGGCTCATATTAACTAACTATTATTGTAACATTTTCCATCAGATTCTGAATCGGAATCATGTTCAAAATTTGTGTTTTATTATAATATGAAGAGAATACATATTATGTGACAAAATGAACTTGTTTTGTTTTCAATCCCCTTAAAACACGTAAAATTTATGCCTATAAAAAATCTACCTTTTTAGAAGTCAATCTACTGATCAAAATTTGCAAATCTACTGGTTTGAAATCCTGGTTCTGTCACAGGTATGGCAATGGATGCCAAGGAATGCCAAAGTCTGCTGACTTGCGGTACTTTTTCTTTAACGAAACGAATGTGTCTGATCACATTTGGCCAAATCTGATTTAGCCATATTCATTTCATTAAAGAAAATGAAACCCTAGTTAACCAACTTTGACATTCCTCAGCTACCATCGCTCTTCAACCAACTGAGACGGTGGTCAATATATTTTTAAAAACATAACCACCTGATTGCACCCTGGGTATACTTTGGTAAGGAAAATGGCATCAGAGTAAGTATAATATGGCTAAAGCAATTAGACTCGAATTTGTGCAACAGTGTCAATATGGGTTGCCAACTATCTGAGATATTCTTTGAAAAATTTGACTCTAGTTCCAAGATCGACTGACCTCGGAACATGCTATGCAGCACCGATTGTTCACACAGTAAGACGCTGACCCTCCTCCCCTACATCATGGTCGATGACTTATACTGTAGGACATACATACATACATTATTGATCATAAGCATAATGGTATCATTTTTAAAATTACATATTCATCACACAATCTACAGTCCTACAAAGTTACTGTGACCCTTTACAACTCCACAGACAAACTATTTATTCAGGGACCCAATTATAAAGAATGGACTGACAATGAATTTCAACTCATTGCTCAAGAAATTTATTTCAAAACCAGTGATAGTAACCATGACAGCAATGGAAGTATATTTCAGGCCTGTAGCACCCCAAACCAGTCTTCCATAGCATCAAGTGATGATATAAATCTTCAGTTAACTGGAGATCAAATAAAACTTTCCCTCATTGGGAATTCAGATATGGAAGTTAGTGGTTCTGCAACAAATCAATCTGGGAAACCTATTCAGAAATCCCAGCCAGGCAGTCCATTGAGTCCAGGACCCCTTCACCAGCTGGAATCTGAGCCAGTCAGTGAACAGAAGATGACAGCTCTAACAAAGGATAATGATAACAAATTGCTCCAGGAGAAAAACACTCAGCTGGAAGCTCCATCAGAAAAGTCTTCTCTGTTGACACGGGTTGCTGAGGGCAGTGACAAGCACATAAAAGCCCTAATGAGGGAAAATAAATCACTGCACCAGGAAATTGCAAAATTGAAGGCATAACAAACAAAATTATCAAAAGAACATGAATGTTTAAAAACAAAATACCAGTCAGCAAAAGACAGACATGACAAGCTTGCTGAACAACTTTCAAATATTAAGGTGAAATCTGGATTACTGGAAAATACAAACAAAACCATAAAATGTGACCTTAGCCAATCATCGAGTCGCTGTCTAATCCTTGAAGAGGAAAACAGTAAGGTGAAGAATAAGGTGAAGCATTTGAATAAAGACAAAGATAATCTGCTGTCCGAAATAACTGAAATAAAATATGGTTCTGCTGCCATTGATCCTGAAATTCTCTTGTCAATAATGGAAGACATTAGAAACTTGAAAACTGAAATTGTAAGTGTAGTAAAAGAAGAATCTGAAAAGTGCAGGAATAATATCACCAAGGAAATGAAAACCAATGAACAAAAATTCATAGCTGTTGATGACATACTTAAGTCAATCATATCAGAGACTCAAAAGATTAACAGTAATATGGACAAATTTGTCAAAAATGAAACTGCGTTGAAAGCTGTTAACTCTACCACAGCAAATAAAAACTCGTCTTCACTTTCAAAGCATTCTGTCAAGGGAAATCTTACAATTGATTCTGCAGAGATAAGTTCAGGTCACAAAAATGTTGTGAATGGTGAGCATCACTATTCCAATATTAGCAGTGAAACTCTTTGATCTACCAATACCAGTGATTCTTCTCATACAAGAAAATCAAGCCACCCAAAACATCAGGAAATTCCCATAAAACAAACATTGCTAATTGGTGACTCAATCATTAAATATGTCAGTGAAAGAGGTCTTAAACCTTGGGTCAAAGTCAAGTCGTTACCTGGGGTGGGAACTGGTCATATGCTTGATTTGATCAGAGAAACAGACCTTTCTCAATTTGATAACATTATCATCAGTGTTGGAGGAAATGATGTTAACAACAACATTGAGATTGAACAAATTGAAGACAATTTTTACGACATTCTGAATAATATCTACTTGGACAACCCAGCTTGTAAGGTATTCATTTGCACAGTTTCTCCAAGAATTGACAATGATGTTCGAAACTTGAATGCCTCAATAGGACACCTATGCACTGAATGGGACCACAAAATGATTGACATTGAAAATGCATTTGTTACAAAGTCTGGCTTGGTGCTGGAAGACCTTTTGGCTAAGGACAGAACCCATTTAAACAAAAAGGGACTTTCACACTTTCTTCATGCAATAAATGAACATGTTCCAATACTCAAAGGCAAATACATTAATCAAAGATATGACAGGGACCAAGATAACACTTTCAACAAACCAGACAAGCCAGGGAGGTGCTATAATTGCTATGAACCTGGGCATGGCTTTGATGCATGCAGACATACTGTGAAAATTCAATGCCATGACTGTTTGGAATATGGACATAAGGCCAAACACTGTGAAATGTTTCACCCTAGCAACAGGTGCTAAAGGTATATGGCTATGAAGATAGTGCCCTGTTTATGAGACATAATTTCTCTACTGCTTCAAGACAAATCTTTGGAACTCTACTGGGTGATGATGCCCATGTTGTTTCCTTTGGGACCTCAGTTAAACATTTTAACTCTCAAACTGACAACTGTGATGGATGTTTTGAATGTGGAAGTACATTATGTGTTTGTGAATGTTCTAACAAAGACTACAT
Source organism: Margaritifera margaritifera (assembly GCA_029931535.1). Taxonomy (NCBI): domain Eukaryota; kingdom Metazoa; phylum Mollusca; class Bivalvia; order Unionida; family Margaritiferidae; genus Margaritifera; species Margaritifera margaritifera. Next base: position 1,499,073 of record JAQPZY010001267.1, on the reverse strand, counting down.
GCATGCTTCAAGAAATGTTAAAAATGTCAGAGTGGAACTAAACGCCCTGTCTGACTCTCCTAGTAATATTTACTTTAAGGACATATTAGATCTAGGAATTAATGGAAAAGGTCTACACATTGGGCATATAAATATACAAGGTCTGAATAACAAGTTAGACCAACTGAATTTATTATTATCATCTAAGGTCAATAATGTCCATATTCTGGGTTTAACAGAAACAAAGTTAAATGACAATCATGCAAATGACTTGTTGTTGATTGATGGTTATGGCACACCAATCAGACGTGATAGAGGTTCAGGGGGTGGAGGTGTTGTTGTTTATGTAAGAAATGGTCTATCAGTTGAAAGGAGAAATGATCTAGAATCAGATGAAATTGAAGCAATATGGATCCAGGTGAATCAAGCAAATACAAAGCCATTCCTAGTGGGCTTTGTCTATAGGTCCCCTTCTGCAAAGGTCGGATGGAATGAGCATTTTGAAAAGCAACTAGATAAAGTGATTGATGACCAAAACGAAATATACATTTTAGGTGACTTCAACAGGGATCTTATGAATAATCAGATTAAAAGAAATTGGTTGAATTTCACAGAAACTTTTGGTCTAACCCAATTAGTGGACCAAACAACACGAGAAACTGATCACTCAGATCATATCTATACAAACATGGAAGAAAATGTGACAAAAATACATATTCCTAGGATAGGTCTTAGTGATCACTTCCCTATTTTTCTAACCAGAAAATCCGGCTTAAAAACAGGTGTAAAATCCAAAACTCATAAAACCATAACATATAGATCATTTAAGCATTATGATGAAGACAAATTTCTGGAAGATCTCAGTAATGTTCCTTGGAGTATAGTATCTATGTTTGATTATGTGGATGATGCTCTTGATGTATGGACTCAACTTTTTACACAAGTGGTAGATAAACATGTACCGATGAAAACACATAGAGTAAAACTGGACTTCCATCCTGATTGGTTAACTCCTGACATTCTAGATGCCATGAAAACTCGAGATTATTTCAAATCTGTAGGTCAACAAGCACATTACAAAACATGGAGAAATAAAGTAACCAAAATGATCAATGGGGCAATGAAGAATTACTATCAGTCAGCTTTAGAAAATAATTGCAATACGAATTCTATGTGGAAAGTTTTTAACAAACTAGGTGCAGGTAAACGGTTCACAAGGTCATCCAAAACCCAACAACTTAGCCAGGAAAGCCGGATTATTGATGAGGATGTTGAAATAGCAAATACATTCAATGAATTTTTTGTCAGCATAGCTTCCAGAGTTAAGGAACCCATTGTAAACTCAAATCATAATGAACTAAGAAATTTCTGTTCAGAAAAAATTCCACCTGACACAAACTTTTTTATCTCTGCGATACAAAATGAAAAAGTTTTAAAATTTTTGCAAACTACTGAAACAACGAAATCAACAGGCCTAGATAATATTGGACCCCGTCTCATGAGGGCTGCTGCAAACATAATATTTGATAGCATAGCTTACATATGTAATCTAAGCATATCCACCTCAGTGTTTCCCCAGACAAGGAAATTGGCAAAAGTTACCCCCATTCACAAGTCTGGCAGCAAAGAAGATGTCAATAACTACAGACCCATATCTATATTACCAACTCTGTCCAAACTACTTGAAAAGCATGTCCATGAAAATCTTTCGATGTATCTATCAAGCTATAATTTAATTCATCAAAACCAATCAGGGTTCCGAGAAAACCACTCCTGTGAGAAAGCTTTGGTCTCTATGATAAATAGATGGATTACTGCCTTGAATCAAGGAAAATTAGTTGGATCCATACTAGTTGATCTTAGAAAAGCTTTTGACCTTGTTGATCATGATATTCTTATCAATAAATTAAACATTTATCAATGTGACAATTCAATAACTGATTGGTCTAAATCATATCTAACAATGAGAAAACAGTGTGTCAAAATAAATAGCAGTTTTTCTAAAGAAGAACCAATTACATGTGGAGTACCACAAGGATCAATCCTGGGCCCACTCCTCTTTCTCATTTTCATAAATGATCTACCACTGAAAATAGGCAACTGTATTTCATCTACCGACTTATATGCAGATGACACCACTCTATCAGATTTCAAACAGCTACAATCAGACCTAGAGGTCTCACTTCAGACAGCCTTACTTAGAATAGATTCCTGGTGAAAGGAAAATGGCATGAAAGTAAACACGGACAAGACTAAAGTATTAATGATTACTACCCAACAAAAAAGAGCAAAATTGGAAAATAACAATTTGCATCTCAAGTTGAATGAAATTGGTCTACAAATGGTAACCCATGACAAAATCCTTGGGGTAATGTTTGACAACAATTTGCAATGGAATGAACATATTCAAGTCATATGTCATAAAGTCAATTCATGTCTCTGGTTATTAAGCAAGATTAGGCCATATCTATCAACTAAACATAGGTTAATATATTACAAAAGTTATATACAACCATACCTAGACTACTGTAATGTTATCTGGGGAAACACTTCTGACAAGAATATTTGCAAATTATTCCGCTTGCAAAAAAGAGCTTGCAAACTCATCCTAGATAATGCTGAAAACATCCCAAATGCAATGAATAATATTAAAATGTTAACAGTAAGTGAACGAATATTTTTGAGAAAGGCTAGACTTATGCACAAAGTTTCAAACAATATGGCCCCATTATATCTCAAAGAAGTATTGCATGCTAGAAAACAAGGCAACACTTCCAATTTAAGATCAATTTCAGCTAACCACCTCTGCATTCCAAAACCAAATAAAGAACTCTTTCAGAAAAGTTTTAAATATTCGGGGTCACTAATTTGGAATCAAATCCCAAAGGAAATTAGAGAAAGTACAAATATAAATGCATTTAATTATCATCTAATTCAATGGATTAAAAGAGGAACCCGTTTGATTTAACAAATACATTACAACTTAAAGCATAAATTCTCAAACCTTCCATTTTGTTGTCTCACAACTTTTGTATTGTATATACATAATGTACCTAGTTTGATCATGTTTTTACAAAACTTTCTGTTTATTATGTTCATATATACATGTAGCTTATTATCAATGCTTTATTATTATTATTATTATTATGCAACTATGTACATGTACTCTGTATGTAAATATGCATATAATATAGGGCCACAAGGAGGATTAGTTCCATGCAACTAATTGTGTCACCCTCTTTAAATAAAGTCATTATTATTATTATTATTATTATTATACATACATACATACATACATACATACATACATACATACATACATACATACATACATACATACATATATACATACATACATACAAACATACATACATAGGGAAAACAAATTTTTACTTTATAACAACAGTTGACTTGGCAGTTCAACATTGGCCCTTGAATTTATACAGTCTTCAAGAGATTAAGACTGGGAATTTACTAGAAATATCTATGTAAAATAACTAAGAAGCTACTGAAGGTAACTGCTGTAAAATTGTTAATCTTTGACAGTATTTTTGCTCTGTACAATATCACTGCAAACTTTTGAAAGTTTTCACGCGAATCAGTGGAACTATAATTTATACCTGTTGAGTTTAGAGTAAGACCAAGTAAGTAACAAGAGTGCAATTCTAAGTCTTTTACTTGAAATATTTTGTGAATTCTAGGCCTGAAAACTCTGATTTATTTGTTTTGGATGGGGAAAAAAAATCAACATGATGTAATGCATCTACTGAAATCTTCCGGACATCATTGTGTATTCACTATCATATACATATTTGATCCACATGCCAGTTCTCACTTTTATAAAACAGGCATCGAAGTTTCAGCCTGCACAAAATGGCGGTCATAACAAAAGACAATGGAGGGATTTTTCATGACAAGTGACACAACAGATTTACAATTATTGCACCAGTACTTATTGGTAGTCATAATTACATTATATATTTCTTGCTGACCAAATAAAGCCAACTTCATCTCAGTTTAATAACCAACAAATACACTGAGACTTTTACTTGAAAACCAAACACCAGGTCTTCTTAGATTGTGTCAGAAAACATAACTTCTGGAAAAAGATTATTGCAAAGCATCATCAAGATATAAGGCATTAAAATATTATTTTCTGCAAAAAATTACTGTGTCAGGAAACAAACAGATTCTGAAAACATCCAGAAAATATGGTAATTATTTCTGTTCCCTGAATATTGTGTCATACACAGATTAAATTACATTTTTTGTATTATTTCTGTTCCCTTAAAATACACTAGCTAAATTACATTAAGTAACTATTTCTGTTCCCTGAATATTGTGTTATACACTAGCTAAATTACATTAAGTGATTATTTCTGTTACCTGAATATTTGATTATACACAGACTAAATTACATTAAGTAATTATACCTGTTCCCTGAATATTCTGTTTGTTGAGAATACTGCAAGCTGGCGGTAAAGGTTGTCCTCATCTGCTGCATTGATTGACATAACTACAACCACAGGACAGCCCTTCTGCTGACAAAATGTCTCCAGATCTGATGTGTGACGATCTTGGCTTAGTAACTCCTTCAAGATCAAAATATGCCAACAGTGAGCAGAGAAAGCAATCTAGTATACAAGTCATACTTGATTTGCAAAGTTCAAACATATGTCAGAATTTGAGAGAAAATTATGAACATATAGACAAAGGCTGAAAGTTCACATTCTTTTACAATTGTTCTTGCAAACATCTGAGCATTGCAAACCATGCAAAACTGTAATTTGTATGTAATCATGCAGAAATTAATTATCATTTATGTAAGAGGCCCAAATGGACCCGATATTGCTCACCTGGTTAGTTGATTTATGTCAGCTTGTGAATGCAAATTCACATATGTACTGAAGACCCGATATTGCTCACCTGGTTAGTTGATTTATGTCACCTTGTGAATGCAAATTCACATATGTACTGAAACTGTAGAGGGGAAAGAAAAGCTTGGAGCACACAGCTGCTACATTGCCTATTAATGGCGGGGTGATTCTCTGCATAAAAAGGATAAGTCATTTATATAACCTGCATTGTCCCCTGGATCTCTTCCTGACCCTTGGGACTTGGGCCATAATTCATAACTCTGAAACTGTTCATAGCCCCACCCTTATGTTAATATTTAATATGAATATATAAACTTACCTGACATTACAAGGGAAGTTAATCTGTGCAGTCAGCATGGATTACAAGGTCTGTCCTTACCCCACCCAACCCTCCCAGAGCCCTGCCCCTGGAGTCATAACTTGGAAACCATTGAGATCTGTACCCAAGGGAGCTGAGATACAGTGACTCAACAGTTATGGTCTTGGACAGACATGTGACCAGAAAGTTGGAGGTTTGAGTCCCACAATTTGATCTGCCTGCATTCACCACCAAGTTTCTCAGGATTTTTTTAAGGTCATGGGTTTCTTTGCTCTTAGTAATTAAAACTAGAAGTGTGTCAGGAAGAAAGCATATTGGTTTATTTTATCTTTTTATTTATTAACAACTAAAAAATACAAAATATACATTGGAAATAATTTATTGCACTGAATATATGAAACGCCTTAAAATAATGCATAATGCATGTGATAATATACAAACAACACATGTTTCTGGGACTTTAATATAGCAATACTTGTAACTGTCAAACTCTATTTAACTAAACTTACCAAACTTGCTTCAAAATATTCAAGAATTAACAATGTGATAAAGTGTTCAGCAATAATTCTCAGCAAATAAATGTATAAACTTGGGACATGGTTTTTACAAGAAATATGTTCTTCTTAAAGCAAAATCTTTTTCTTGCACATAATTAATTATGTAAAGAAATTCTGATACTTACCGTATATACTCGATTATAAGTCGACTCAACTATAAGTCGACCCCCCCCTTTTTAGGGCTGCAAAAAGTGAATTTCGCTATGACCCTCCTATAAGTCGGGGTGTATTTTGCAAGTCAGATCCGTCTAAAGGGGTGACTTCTTAGTGAGTCAGAAATGCACTTTGGAAATATAAACAAGCCAAACTGGATAGATAGATAAGAAAAATAAAGACAAAACCAGTGTAAAATACAATTATATTATTGAGTGAAATATGTCACAAATAAATTGACAACTTACAATTTGTCCATCTTTGTGTAATAAAGTCCATTGAAATCCATAATGCTTGACATTTTAATCCATTTATATGATAAATCCACGAATTCAATTATAGGTCACATACCGGTATAAAAATAGAAGTTCAGAATGATCCGATTCACAATATCCCGTAATATGTTAATTCCACACGTCGTACAAATAAACAATGAAAGTTAAGTCCACTTTTTTGCGATTCACGGTATCCTATAAATGTCACTATCTAATGTCATCTGGTACAACGTCCAAGAAATAATCCACATTGTCTGATAAAGTTCTGAAATCCTACATCGCCGTCTAGTCATTGTAAATCGTCATCGTCTAGTCATCGTAAATCTCGTCCGATTCTCGGCTTTACTGTCATATGCGGGTGCTTATGCAAAGACTGAGCTTGGGCTCTGTGAGTAACACTTTGATCATAAAGTCAGAAAATTTAAGGCTGCAACTGAACACATGTCAATTGTGCGGCAAGATCACAGGGAGTTCAAATAGCCACCCTCTGTGACTTGGCACAGTACATGTATCAAACTCGCGGCTTGATCAAAGGGTTGTCACGTGGGAAAACAAAGAGTGTGGTGCCTTTACAAGCAAAGGGATTAAGGTCAAAGTATATGCACAGGAAGTTGTAGAACTCTACTTGGCACTGAACAAGTATAGATTGGTGGCTCGATCAAAAGGATTGTCAACTTGAAAACAAAGTGAGTCCTTTACAAGCCAAAGACTTATCGGCCCACATGCACTGGCAGATAACTTGGGAAATATCACTTGGGAATTAAATCTGACTTGTGGAAAAGGAAAATACAAATTAAATCAAAACTTTTATTGCATCAAGCACAGTCTTTATACAGCAAAACACAAATATTAATACAAATACAGGTTGTTCGGACTTGCACGAAAAAATGGAGGCAATATACTTACTAGTAAACACCCACGGTAAACATTGACAGACACTTCATTTTGCAGTAGGTAGTATTTAATTTACCGGTAATATTTTCAAATGAATAAAATCCAAATAGCTGTACATGTATTGTGTAATGAATACCGTCATGAAACGGATAAACACAGTGCATACCATATATGCATTACTGCATAGGAATAGTGGCATGAAAACGTAAAAATATATGAATTGACAGTATTTTTATGTACTGCAAACATCTAGAGTTTCCAACATTACCCCAAGATTTTTTGATTTTTTTAATGTCGCGCTTATAAGACGACCCCTAATCTGCATGAGTCGAATTCTAAGTAAAAAAACGTCGACTTATAAGCGAGCATATACAGTAGATACATTTATTGGTGTACATCAGAGATGCTTTAGTTCTTCAGCATGGAGACTACACTGCATTATTAATAAATTCCCGGCAGCAATTTTCCTTAGTAAAAAATACAATTATTGGTGTGCATCAAACATTTCTGGTGTGGTTGGGCTAAGTCCACTTTAAGGTGTTTTGCCTAGTGGCTTAAGTTAATTTTTGTTCGACAATGAGAGTAAAGTGTCTTGATTAAGAATGTTAACAAGGGAGCTGATCTGGCCTGGTCTGGGAATCAAACCTGGTACTCCTACATTGCAGTCAAGCACTTGTAACCACAAACTCATCTTATAAATATAAATATACTATTAAATTATTATCAACATAGAGTGTTACATGTTCTAGTGATATTTTATATTTGTCTTCAGTTTAAATTATAAGTCATTCATTATAATCCCTAATGTTTATTATTTTTTTATTTTTATAACTTGTTCTATTGAAATTTATGCATCTTGTAGTTTAAAAATAATTTTGTATCTGTTTTAAACTTTTTTCTGCATGGGTAACAACTTTGTATAACCCAAACCCTGAGATTCTAAATAGTCCTGATCATAGGTTGCTTCCCCTGTTTTACTCAAACATGAAATCTGGGTCAGCAGGATGCTTTTTGTTGAAATTTCTTCCAATACTGTTGATTGCATTTGTTATGAAAACAAGTGTTTTAAGGTTGCTCTTGTTTCTGTATCTTCATCCATATCTGATGGCACAGAAGCACAATTTGTCAAATATTTAAAGCCAGGATGCTTTGTGTCAAAGTTGGTCTAATTTTGTTCAGCAGTTTTTTTTAGATTAAGCTTTGTAAATGTTTTTCTACTTTTACCAATAGCAGCCATATTTGGTGGTGGAACATCATAATTCGTATAACTCTGAAAGGCATCCAAGATGGAACACTTTCTGTCAGATTTGGTCAAAGTCTGTTAAGTGAAGTTTTAGAAGTCGTTTAACTTTTAGTAACAGCAGCCATATTTGATGGCAGATGGGCATCATTTGTATAAACTTAGGTTCCACTCTACAGTTATTACATACTTCTGAAAAAGGGACAGGTATAAGGTGAAGTTGTTTGCATTTGCAACATGGACAATGGAGAGAATGTTGACATACCTCTATGCTACTTTCATGTATTGTGACTGAAATTTCTTTACATGTAGTAATTATGGAAATCATGTTCTATGTAAAGCAGACAGTTGATCAAAATGGCTGCTCCCATGTGCTCGAAAAATGAGCTGAACTAGTACAAAGTACACTAACTTTAGCAGTTAATAAAGTAGGGAAAATGAATTTTGCCAGAGTAAGCAATACCAGCTTCTGAAAGTGCAATAAATAAATTATAAAATATATAAAAAGTTTAAAAAAAGTTATCAGCCTTTTTTTTTTTTACAATTTACCTTTGAAGTCCAGGAAGTGAAAATGACCAAGCAGAGTTAGCAGTCTTTTGATAGGTGCACATCTGAAGTAAGGCCAAGATGTATACTCTCCAACCCAAATTATAGCCATCAATCATACACCAAAATAAAGGGAATTAAAAGTTCTTTTAACAATACCCAAGATATGCAAGGTCTTTTTTAAAAAGCCAGGATTACCAGTGAGGAAAATCAGGGAAATTCTATTTCTTTAAAAATCAAACCCTATGCAAATTACAAAACCGAAGAGAGGAACCTTAAAAGCCTTTATGCTTTCTGTAACATTTGGTCAATTCTACTGAGTAGTTTTTTAAAAGAATTCACTTAAAAGATTTTCCTTTTTTTAGTAATGCTGGCAATATCTGATTGTGAATTATGATGATTTGTATAAATTTGAAAGCCATTATTATCAGAATATTTTCTTTCAAATTTGGTCAATTTATGCTGAACAGTTTCTGAGAAGTTGTTTCAAGTTTTATCCATTTTAGTAATGGCAGCCACATTTCATGGTGGACTGGCATCATATGTAGAAATTCGAAAACCCTTTATGCCAGGAAGCTTTCTGTCAAATTTGGTCATATTCTGTTAAGTGGTGTTTCAGAAGAAGTTGTTTTAGGTTTTTCTGTTTTTATTCAAGACAGTTTTATTTGATGGCAGACATGCATCATATGTAAAAAAAACTGAAACTAAAAGCCATCTATGCCAGGATGCTTTCTGTCAAATTTGGTCAAATTCAGCTGAGTGGATTTATAAGAAAAAGTTGTTTAAATGTTTTTCTATTTTTAGTAATGACCATATTTGAGGGTGGATTGGCATCATTTATATACATTTTAAAGGTCTTCATGCCAGCATTTTTGCCATCATATTTGGTCAAATTCTATTCAACTGTTTTGGAGAAGAAACGTTTAAAGTTTTTTCAATATTTAGTAATGGTTACCATATCTGATGGCAGATCAGCATCATTTGTAAAACTTGTATAGGATTTCATGCCAACATGCTTTCTCTCAAATATGATAAAATTTTGTTCAGTGGTTTTGGAGAAGAAGTTGTTTAAATGTTTTTCTATTGTTATTAATGGTAGCCGTATTTGATGGCAGGTCAGTATCAGTTGTACAGAACTGAAAGTGCTCAATGCAAGGATGCTTTCTTTCAAGCTTGGTCAAAATAAGTTGGGCAGGATTTTGAGAAGCTGTTTAAAAGTTTTTCTGTTTTTAGTAACAGTGACCATATAGTGACCATATTTGATGGCAAATCAGCAGCATCTGTACAAATTTGAAAGATCGCTGAGTTTTGTCAGATTGAGTTGGGAGTTTTTGAAAAGTCATTTTAAAGGTCTATCTTGTTTTAGTAATGGTTGCCATATTTGATGGTGGATCAATATCATTTGGATATATCTGCAAGGTTTTCATGCCAGGAGGCTTTCTGCTTTCTGTCAAGTTGGTCAAATTCTAAAGAAAAGTTCTTGAGAAGAAGTCATTTAAAGTTTTTTCAATTTTTAGTAATGGCAGCCATATTTGATGGTGGATCAGCATCATTTATAAAAATTTAAAAGGACTTCATGCTAGGATGCTTTCTGTCAAACATGATAAAATTCTGTTGAGAGGTTTTGAAAAAAAAAGTTAATTAAAGTTTTTTCTATCTTTAGTAATGTTGGCCATATCTGATTGCAGATCAGCATCAGTTTTGCAAATTCAAAAGCCCTCTATGCCTAGATGCTTTCTGTCAGATTTGATCAAATACAGTTCAGTGGTTTTTGAAAGAAAGTCTTTAAAATGTTTTTCTATTTTTATTAACTGACCATATTTGATTGTAGATCAGCATCATTTGTACAAACTTGAAAGCTCCTCATGCCAGGATGCTTTCTGTCAGGTTTGGTCAAGTTCTATTCAACAGTTTTGGAGAAGTCAGTTAAAGGTTTCTCAGATTTTTTGTAATGATGGCCATGTGTAATGGTGGATTGGCATAATTTGTAAAACTTGAAAGGTCTTGAAGCCAGGATGCTTTCTTTCAAATTTATTCAAATTCTATTCAGCAGTTTTTGAGAAGTGATTTAAAGGTTTTTCATTTTTAGCAAAGGCTGCGTGCTTTAAACTGCTGGAGCTGGCCAGAGTATGTGATTTTACATCAGGAGATAAATATCCATACAAGATGGCTAGTTGCCTCTAAGCTAGCTAAAGTTTTCTGCTTCTACAGCAGGTAACTCAGCAGAAAACTCTATCTAGCTCAGTGACAACTAGTTACTGTGAGTTACATATTTTTGTCAGTATCAACTTTCAAAGGTTTGAGAAAACTGACATTTTCATTGGTCCTTATATTTATGTTTTCTGGAAAATGATCTACTGTTTACACAGAATGATCAGTGTTCACTGGGTCTTTAAATTCATGTTTTCTGGAAAATGTTCTACTGTTTACACAGAATGATCAGTGTTCATTGGATCTTTAAATTCATGTTTTGGGGAAGAGGTTCTACTGTTTACACAGAATGGTCAGTGTTCATTGGATCTTTAAATTCATGTTTTGGGAATGAGGTTTTACTGTTTACACAGAATGATCAGTATTCATTGGTCCTTAAATTCATGTTTTGGGGAAGAGGTTCTACTGTTTACACAGAATGATGGGTGTTCATTGATCCGTAAATTCATGTTCTTCTGAAGAGGTTCTACTGTTTACATAGAATGGTCATTGTTCATTGGGTCTTTAATTCATGGTGTTTACCATTAATGAATCCACAAAAATTGGTACCTCACAAAAAATAGCGAACTAACAGTATTTAAAGTTACCTGCTTCTACAGCATCGAAAATACATGGTATATATTCACATAATTGAAATTATCATTAGGATTATGCCAAATGAATCTCCACCATGTAAAAAATACCTGTAGAATTTACACTTGTCTTTATCCATTTAAGAATTTAGGAAACTCCTGGGCACTGAAAATCTTATGCTTACCAATGATCTTATGCTTACCAAGGATAGGCTTACAAAACAGAAAAGAGTTGTATTATTTTCTGGCTTACCAAGGGCATACATGTGATTCTACTAGTGGTAGGACAAAAATACTGTTTTAAAGGCTGTCTACCACAGATACCTTTTAATATTTGAAATAAACTGCTTTTGAAAATGAAAAGATTTTTTTTGTGTTCAATTTGAAATGTTTTTTTTTTTTAAAAGAGGGTATTTGTATGCGTTCTATCTATACATTTTAGAAACCATCCAGAACCAGTCTACTGGGGATTGAAACTGTTCTACCAGTGCAAAGACAACACACCTTGTCACTCAGGTCCTAGCACATTACTGGGACAGAAAAGTTGAAAATATGTGTAAGAGTTAGAAGTTCATTGTCATGATTGAGAATAAATATTATTGAAAAAAATGCACTTGTTTTGTTTCCATTTCCCATAAGACATGTAAAATTTATGTTGATAAAAAATCTACTGGATCAGAAGCCAATCTACTGATCAAAATTTTGAAATCTACTGATCTGATGTCCTGGTTCTGTCACATGTATACAAGAGGCATAGATAGCACAGTGGTAAGGCACTTGCTTTGCACCTCTCTGGTCTTAGATTTGATCACTGGTTTGGATATGTGGGCTTTCTCCAGGTACATGTACTCCTGTTGATCCACCTCAAAGACTACATCATGTCAACAAATAAGCTTATGAAAGCATGTTGCAGAAGTTGTTAGTACTTAATGTGCAATTAATGTAAATCAGATAAAGTTTACTTCAGATATGTTATTTAGCTGGTTTCATAAATTATGTGGAGTTGGTATCCATTTCATACTCATTTACATGGGGAGTAGGTTCACTAAAGAAAAGGCATATCTAATGTCCCCATTGTGACATATATTAAAAGCTTCATAAAAGACACATTTTCCTTACTGTTTTCCATTCAAGTCGCATTAGTCACATCTATCAAACTAATTTGCAAGAAAACACAATGATAACATTATACAGTACCACTAAGAGTAACAAAGGTAACTAATTGAATTTTAAGACATTTTGTTTTTTAAAACTACATGTCTTTCTCTTGCACGTAACTGCTGTATAAATGTGTAGCTTTTCTTGGATGCAATGCAGTGAAAACTGCCTTAAAGTATACTCCAATATGAAGGACACTTGACTATGAGAGACACTTTCAAGAATCCCCATTGAAAATCCTTTCATATTGGTTACCAGTCTATTGTGGAATTAGGACACTTTTTTATATTCCTCTCACTGCAAAAGGACAGTATACCTTGTCACAATTTGATGATTTTGACATTTCTGTTTAATCAGGATTTTTATAGTGCATATATTCTCCTGTTTACATAAACCATTGTATGGTACTTTGATAAAAGGAAGTTTTTAAAGATATTTTTGACACATTAAATCTTGGTTTATGGGTCAACTGGTTGTTGTGAGGGACAACAACACATTTTGAACACTCAAAGTGGACTGACCATGTTACACTTGTGCTGATGTAGAATGCAGTTGAGTGTAGTTCACAGAAATATGCTCTATTCTGGCAAAGGCTGTACCACATCCACCATGTGTAAATTACACTCAACTCCACAGGCACAACTGGCATCTACCTGGCAAAATTGTGAATTGCCAACACCTGGTATAGCAATTATATTTCTTTATGGGCTTGCAGCATGTTATAACTCCTAGGGTTATAAATCAATAAAGTATAACATTCTGCAGCTTGGACCTGACTCCACCTGCAACATCTAGATAGTACAGTGTAGTGGGGTGTAAATCAGTGGCAGCTACACTGGCATGCAAAAAATGGTCAATACAATTGTTGCATACATGTATAAATAATGAGATCTTCAGAAAGGCTACTCTACAGAAAGGACATCTATCTGTAAAGGACAAATTTCATTGTTGCTTTACTATCCTTTATACAGATTTCATTCTATTAATTTAATTCACATCACCGAGTACCTTTACCTGTAAAGATATCTGTAATTGCATAATGATATTCTTATCAGTAAAAAAACAATAATACATCAATCTTAAAATTTGTATAAAGTTTCTATAATGATTTATAAGAGGAATGATTAATTATATTACAAAATTTAACATACAAAATATTTTGTTGGGAGAAGGTATTCACAGGCATTGCCTGTGACTTTATCTCAGTCATTTGCATTAAAGAATATAATAAAAAAATTACATTATTGATGACAACACTGCTACTGGAAAGTGATACATTTGTCTTGCTTTAAATGACAGGAAAATTAATATATGACACAAATAATATTTCAACAAGAGCTTATACACTTGCCCCATGTTTAACAGAACTGTATGCAGACACCAGAAGGGCATGGCTGACTCTGAACTGTACTGACTAAAAGGCAAACCCTGTGTGAATATTGTTGAAAGAAGATGGAGCAGACTGTTTTTATTCAGGTCATTGTGACCTTCACCTTTAAGCTGTCTAACCCAGCATCTGAAGGAATATTGCCTTCCTATATAACCAAGTCCTTTTTAAAGTTTGGTGCCATCATGTGGTGTGTAATTAAAGTTATTTTACAGAAACCTTTTCACTTGTCTGTGTCAGTGACCTTGACCTTCAATAATTCTGACCCCAGAATAAATGTGTTTCTTTCTTGCCCCATGTGGTCAGTGAAAGTGATATAGATCTAAACTTACTGTGTGAAAACCAGTGTTCTTTTCTGATTATCATGACCTTGACCTCCGACCCCCAAAATCTATAAGACTCTTTCTTACCCAAAGTGCAAGCCATCCACAAAGTTTGGTCAAGGCCCTGAATTAAAGTTTCATCTAGAACAAACGTTATTGTGAGGAAACTACTTTTCTTCTTTCGAGTTACTGTGACCTTGACCTTTAACCCCATATTAAATAAATGTCTTCCTTGCCTCAAGTGCAATCTGTCCACAATGTATGGTCAAAGTCTGTGATTGAGTACTGAAGTTATTGTGCAGATGGAAGGGCAGATTGATGTCATAAATTATACACTCTGCCTTATAGAGATCATGGATAAATAGAATCTCTGCACAGAAAACTACACACAATGTATAATACCTGAATATCTATGGATACAGACGACATGGCGACTGTCATGCTGGTACCAGGAACCATTTTCAGGTCTTTCTCCAGAATCTCCATAGTTTTCAGGCCTAAAATGGGATATTAAATATACTGACAATAAAATCAGAAATATGAAGACTCCATGACAATGGATATTACTACCCCTAACCATCCCTGAAAATGTGGATGTTGAACTCTGAACTTTGATGTACTGACCGACCCAAAATAATTTATGACAACCACCCACCAATTGATACTGGAGACATTGCAATACAAGAACAGAAGAAAAAGTCCTACATTGTTAAAACTAGAAACTTGAAACTTCAGTTAATTATAGTATTACTGGTGTAGATCATGCCAAAACTCTTGGAATTTGTATCTCAAGAGTTTGATTTAATAATTTGGCAAGATGTGTTGTATTCTTGAAGAAGAAAAAATATCTTAACACTGCTTCATGCTTTTTTTTGAAAGACATTAGCTCCTTAAAAAGCTAATAATTGCTGATCTAATTATTTTTAATTTAATTATTATTTAACCTTCAACGATAAAGCCATGAAGTCTTCTTTGTGTTTGTCTTCAATACATCCTGTGTACAATCATTGCTCAATCCAGGATAAACAATAGCCAACAGATGTTTGCTCAGTCATCTGGTATACACAACAAAGCACCAAACAAAATGGTGATATAAAAACGTTTCTCATTGGAATGTATAAATCACTTAATTTACCTACCAATTTATGGGAAAACAACAGACCACCAGTGCCTACTCAATCAACTGTCATACACACCCGTTGAAACAAAGTTTATCACCTGAATTGTCAGGAGCAATTTTGGCTATTGTCACATACATGTACCCCCCCCCTCCATTATCTTAATCCTTTTTTTTTTCTAGTCAGAAATGCAGGCAGCAGCTTCAAATCACTCCAATATACACAGGCCACTTATTAGACAGTAAGTAATAAAAGGCACTAGACGATAAGCCATCAAGCATTTTTGCATCATATTTAATCTCTGTAAGATGGGGAGCTCTATAGACGTACATCATTTAAAGTGACCCCCACCTTACGGAGATTAAATATGATGCAATAATGCATGATGGCATGTTGTGTATCGCTTTTTATTACTTACTCTCTTTACTGACCATTAGTAGTAACACTTGTTCCACCAGTTCCAATTGCATTTGGAGATTTATTTTTGTCACTACCTATATCACATGACTTACCTGTATATAAGCTCAATACACACACTGTATATTCTAACTATTAAAAATGGTACCAGTAAAACCTGACAAAGCTGGTACTAGTGTACTTAAAGATACTGCTACCGGAGAAATGTTAGAAACTGGACTTAATGAATCTCAATTTATCTCAGGTAATCAAATAATTGGTAATGAATCAGCATATAATTCTGGTCAATCAGTACCAAAGTTGTACACACCGCAAAAAAAGACTAAAGGTACATATGTGAAGAGATTTCATCAAACTGTTGAACATCACATTCAACCACAGGGAGACTGGACTGGACAAACACCTAAGGTATTTGAGAATGCAGCAGGACAAAAATACACCAGATGGTTCTTTGATCCAGGATTTTGTATTGTGCCATATCATACTACATTTTCTAGTATGTTACCTATGAATTAGGAGCATACGGGAATAGCAGCCAGAGCTTATAGTGTTTTATCCCATGGTTTTACTATAAGACATGCGGTTATTACTCAGGAAGAATGTAATACAGTGAATGCAGCACATATTACTAGTAATTTTACTCTGCATGCTAAGCTTGAAGTACTTACAGATCCAGCCCACCATTTCTTTATTGAGCAATGGTGCGTTAAAGATGGAGCCAAATTCTTTGATGTTAATAATAACATTAAACAATGTGTTCCAACAAATCAACAAATGGCTATACTTAGATGTGCACATTTAGATCTTGAATATGAATGTAGCGCAGTACATAATGAAGAATTGGAAAATCTGCAGAATCGTCAATATTGTACTATGGATTATATGAACAGTATGTTCGAGTACAGCCAACTATCTCAGGGAGAATCGTACACGTTAAAATATGATTTTGAGTCATTTAACAGAAAATACCCTATAGGCATGTTTAATGGAACTGACGCACGTCTGGCAGATCAATGTAACTTACAAGATCCACTTCCGACAATGGAGCCAATGGAAGCCAGTTATGCAACATAGCTGAATAAAAACATGATGAAAGAGTGCCCTACGGAACTAATCAGATTTGAGAACTTTCTAGCATGAAATCTGGTTATACAATTGACATGCAAGATAGTGATCAAGTACTTTTCAGAGATGCTAATCTATCCTCATTATAAAGACCGCAATATGTTATTGGAACACGGTGATTATTACAGCACAATGAATACCAAGCAGCATAATTCCAATCCATGGGCCAGAGTACGTCATGCAAAAAACATGTATAACATGAACAATCCCAGGACATTAACTATGCCACATTTGGGGATGGTATATGTTAGTACAGATGATGTTATCTGATTGCCAAGTTGAGAGTTATTAGAAACTATAGCCACTGCAGGCGAGGTCATTTGTCATCCACCAATCCGTGTTGATAACATTTGCATAGTTCAAGGGCCGGATGGATTGAGTCAAACAGTGAACGCAATTACCTTTGAATGCTCCTATATATTTAGCAGCAAGCACAAGTGATGGTACCATTTAAAATGGAATTTTTCTCTGCAACTTCTGGGTCGATGGCATATACTGAAGGTAGAGTTTTATTAGAGAAACAAGGAGCAGAGTGGAATCAGGAAAGACGAAGAGAAACAAATCAGGTATGACTTATTCGGGGCCAAATGAAAGTTTATTCAGTGTTTGACGACAGTATAGCTGTACACGTATCTTTATAAGGAACCTAGAGTGCTTGCTAGTGGCTCATTTAATGAAGATAAATATGCACTATACCATTCTGGGTTCCTTATCAAGATACATGTACAGCTGTACTGTTGACAAACACTGAATGGAACAGAACCATTTAAGTTGTTGGGGTGAAGGAATTTGCCATTATAATCAAACATTATACATACTACTCCCTGTTTTTGCTGTGCAGTAGTGCAGTCACATACACATTTCAATGAATATTGAGCTTTTTGTATTTATTTTGTCCTGTCTTTTAGAGAATGCCTCAACTGTTTTTATGCAGCTCACTCTTTACCCATGAATCTAATGGTTTAGTCACAAACTTGGTTCTCTTAGTTATACACACCTGCTCAATTGTTCATCTCAAGTACATTACAAGATTAAAAACCTTGAATTTCAGTTAAAGTATTATTCAAGCCTAAATACAAGTTTCTTTTTAGAAACTCTCAATGTCTGATTTATACAATTTATTGTCGATAATAAATTAGACCCATTTTGGACATTGTCCAGCAAATATGTTTTGGAAAATACAAAAAGTATTTCATAAGCTAGTGTGAGTGTATTAGCAAGAAATTAAGCATTTTGGATTCAAATGGAATCTAGCAGAAAAATTCGAGAAATTATGCTTCTTTGTGCACATTTTCAATGGAATTACTATTTTGGAAACAATGAAATCCGCTGGTGGGTACACATACTATATTTAAACTTAGGCTGCAATTTTTTTATACATGTGTATGTATGTACCAATGAATGGTTCTCTTCCACAAAAATAAATACTATATATGTAATAACTGTTTTAAGTATTTAGTGTTTAATATACATCAGGTTGGTAGTTGAATCACTCACGTCCATAGTTTTTCTTGCATACCCTCCCCCACCCCCACCTGCCCAGCTTGTATGGCTAAGTATGGCTAGAGGATATACATGCAATATTTTCTTCAGTTAACTGACTTGACTGGATATTGCATGCAATGGTACATTGCATGATGGCACTTTGTGGATCCCAACCATCGTGTTATAGTGGGGTTTCACTGTATGTGTGGTATCAGTTTATTTCATGGGGAAGTATTACACTGGTTTTCATCTGGATAAATGCACAGATGGATGGAGTGATGGATGGCCAAACAAAGACAATAACAACATCTCAGACACATTTTTAATAAAATGTGTGGAGAAAATAGTCCAAGACCTCTCATATAATCCAACTGCTAAATATCAACCAAATATTGGTTTATAAAATTTAGAAAAAGCAAAGAGCTATTGTGATTAGAACTCAAACAACCACTTAAGTTGCTTTTTTTTCTAGACCTAGAAATTTAAAACAGTGGTACAAATTTGCAAATGTAAACTGAAAATTTGTCTTTGTCTTAAGGATTCTACATGTTACTATTACACCAGCTTTAAGCCACATTCTGAAGACTTTTTAATCTGATTTTTCAAACTGAATGCTAAACAAACCATTATCTCAGCTGTCATAGTGAGATTAAACTGACCAGAGAGATCACATTTTGCTTTCTGAATATCTTCATACAGTTGGTCTCCATTTACATCCTGTAAAACTGCCTCCAGTCTATGTAACACTGCCTCATCCTGTTGTGTCAGCTTTCCTGCAGCCACAGACCTGTTGACTGTGTCTATTAGTATAGTGCCTACAAACAAGAAAGACAAGGATTTCACAGAATACATTGCTTAATCTGGATGTATGTTGTATAAACTGTCCAAAAAAAATTCAAATAACATCTCAAACTCATGATGGCATACCTTCCCCAATACCACTGTCATCACTGCAGAAAGTGATCTTATCTATATTTTGCTATCTTTTAATGCAGATTAAACAATGCTGCACATTAGGCTGTTATATTAATATAACCCTTCATTTGCACTGGTGTAGGCAAGGAAAATTCCATTGAGTGTTAGTGATTTTTAAAAAAATAACAATTACAACAAAAGCTTTTTCAGCTCGATACTGGACTAAAGAAGATGTACAAGTAGCTAGGTCGATCAGTGTGAAATGGTCTGCTTATGGGACACTTAACTTCAACTGCTGCTTGTTTTAGTACAAAACTGTGATGCAATTAATGTTTATCTTGATTATTATGAATGTTCAAATGATAATGGAAATCGGGAATTTTATTGCTACTTTGTGTGCACTATGCTTGCAGTAGAAGGTCAAAATAGTCCACAAGTCAGGATTAAGGTCATGTGTGAGGTAGGATAGAGCTATCCTGCACCGGTGTTCTACTCTGGAAAACTCCATCATACATATATACGAATGTGAGAAACTGATGTTCTTCAGTGTGTCCTTAGGAAAGGCACTTAGCTCCCATTTCCTTGGCATGATATAGCTGATAATGTGTTAAAAGTGCCATTAAAACCAACAAAAACAAAACAAACAAGTTTCCTTGTCTGTCTGTTGTGTCAGCAATGTCTGACTTTTAGGTTTGTTCACTTGAGCAAGTGGTGTAACCAAGAAACAATAGTTTTTTGCAAGATGCTTGTCCCTTAGACAAGTGGCTTTTAAAACAGGCATACTGGCAATGTCATGGTATGTCACACTGAAAACATGGTTTTGAAATCCAAAAGCCAACGACATTCATTAGAATGTTATTCTATTGTTGCTAATGGGTTCAATTCATGTAAATCACCTGCTTTGTAATAGGTTTGAGAACAACAACAGACACTTGTCCATTTCACAAATACTTTCAAATATAAACAACTAACTCTGGCAAATGATAATGTAAATGTGTCCATGTGTCTTTAGGACTCTAAAAATTACAGACTTTGGAAAGGATTAGATTTTACATATAAAATTTACCTAGAAATGTGTTCACGAAACATAAATGCCACACCACAGTGCCTGAAAATTGATCTCATGAAAGACTTAACCAGCTGGATGGATATATGGATGGGCAAGCATACAGACCCTGAAATGGGTAATTTTACCACATCTGCATTTCATTTGCATTTTATTTGCACTTCATTTGCATTCAATCTATCATTTCCACTATCATCTCATTTTTTATTTAGGGTCTCAGAAATGCATTCTGGTTTTGTGTTTTTATCGCTTCCAATGATCAATTCCTTTCAATTTTTTTAATTA
Organism: Margaritifera margaritifera; assembly: GCA_029931535.1. Taxonomy (NCBI): domain Eukaryota; kingdom Metazoa; phylum Mollusca; class Bivalvia; order Unionida; family Margaritiferidae; genus Margaritifera; species Margaritifera margaritifera. The sequence goes on along the minus strand of JAQPZY010001267.1, from coordinate 1,478,171 downwards.
AGAATGCATTTACCAGAGTTGGGATTTCCATTTTCAATAGTATTCAATGGAGAGAACTATTGTTTTTGTATCTTGTATTATTAAAAGTATGCTTTAACAAGAGGCCCAAGCATTCTCAATATCACTCAACTAGCTGAAATATGTCTAACAGGCAAACACAATAGCAGTTGGCCAAGAAATCTGGTTTGAAGGATGCTTTCTGTTGAAATTTCTTCAAATAATGTTCATTGCATATGATACAAAAACAATTGTTTCAAGGTTTCTCAAGCTTTTGTATCTTCATCAATATATGATGGCACACCAGCATCATTTCTCTAGTACTGAAAGGTCCCTATCTCAGCACTCTTTGTCTCAAAGTTGGTCAAATTCTGTCCAGCATTCTTTTGGATAAAGATGTGCAAATGTTTTTTCTCCTTTTAGTAATGGCAGCCATATCTGATTGTGGAACATCATCATTTATATAAATCTGAAAGGTGTTCAAGCTAGGACACTTTCTGTCAAATTTGATCAAAGTCTGTTAAGTGATTTTTTAGAATAAGTTATGAAAGTTTCCTCTTGTTTTTGGTAAACAGCAGTTATATTTGTTGGCTGATTGGCATCATTGGTATAAACTTGCAAGCCTTAATGCCAGAATGCTTTCGGAAAAATTTGGTCAACTTCAATGCTTTTTGATAAGATGTCATTTAAAGAATTTTTGTCTCAAGGATTTTCCATTTACAGTAATGGTGGCCATCATAAGCAGAATGTTTTCTGTCAAAAATTAGGTCAACTCCTGCTAAGCTGTTACTGAGATGAAGTCATTTAAAGTTTTTCTTGATGGTGGATTGACACCATTTTAATAAATTTCAAAGCTCTCTTTGCCAAGATACTTTCTGTAAAGCTGAGTAATGTTCTATGCTGCATTTTTTGTGAAGAACTCATTCAGTTATTAAGAAGTCGTTTAAATGTTTTTCTGTTTTTAGCAAGTGTTTATGTGGTGGCAGATTGGCATCATTTGCATAAAATTAAAAGCCCTCTATGCCAGGATGCTTTCTGTCAAATATGGTCAAATTTTATGCAGGATTTTTTATGAAGAAATCATTTAAAGGTCTTATATTTTTAGTAATGGGGAACATATTTAATGGGGGATGCTCATCAGGTGTACACAGTTGAAAGCCCTCTATACCAGTATGCTTTCTGTCAAATTTTGTCAATTTTTAGTTCAGCAGTTCTTGAGAAGAAGTCGTTTAAATGTTTTTATATTTTTAGTAACAGTGGCCACATCTGACAGCGGATCAGCATTAGTTGTATAAACTTGAAAGCCCTCTATTCCAGGAAGCTTTGTGTCAAATTTAGTCACATTCTGTTGAGTGGCATTGTAATAAAATGTTGTTTCAAGTTTTTCTAGTTTTAGTATTGGTTGCCATATTTGATGAAAATGTAGTGGGTTATTGGGGGGGGGGGGGGCCTAATTTTAGAAGGAGATCGTGTGAGATCACCAAAACGTGGCTTTCATCCAGAGATTAATGAGTTTGATAGGCCTATGAGGCAAAAATGGCTCAAACTTCATGGGCTTTAATCTTCATGAATGAAAGGTCCCTCTCAGTAAGTGACTGATAAGCTCTCTTGATCGTTATGGTAATCCACCTTGAAATGATGGAAGCCAAACTATCAGCCGAGCCCTTAAGGGGGAGGAAAATATACTTCCTATCGTTTCTTATCCCTCTAAAAGTTGTCAAATAAAAACCTGAAGCCCTAGCAGGTCATAAAAGTCTATCTTGATCATCCCCAGCACAGAAGCCACTGAGACTGGAGATCTCAATTGGCAGTGGAGCAACTGAGAGAAACCACTGAACCTTAGACAGCCTTGATTCAATTTAGGGTATGAAGCTCACTCCTTAGTCTCATGGATGCTAAGGGAAGTAAGAAAACAATCTTAAGGGTAAGGTTCTCGAAAGAAGCTTCATCCAAAGGTTCAGAGGGGGTTTTAGTTAGAGACCACAAGGCACACGAGATTTAATTTAGGCATTAGTGAGTGAGACACCGGTCTTTACAGCTCGAAATACCCAATAGGTCTGCTATGTAAGAGTCCACACCAATGGCTGGGCCCTTCGAAAATTTTAGTGTGTTGGATAGGGCTGCCCTATAGCCCTTAATAGTAGAAACCGAGCACTGTCTCTCTTCAAAAAGGAAGAAGAAGAAAATCAGCCATTGCGCTCATAGAGGGACAGCTAATAATGGCACGTTTCCTACCGCACCAATCGCAAAAGATTCTCCACTTGGCATTATAGACCTTGGATGTAGATTGTCTCCTGGACTGAACAATACACCTAGCAACTTTGCTTGAAAACTTGTCCTGCCAAAAAGATTGTTTGAGATGAGCCAAGAGTAAAGGTGAAGAATCTGTGGGCTGTTGTCTAGGAGAGAGCCCCTGTGCTGCAACAGAAGGTCCCTTCTCTGGGGTAATGTTCTGGGCTGATCTACCAGTAGGTTGAGAAGATTGTTGAGGCCACAGAGAGCTGAGCAGTGGTAGTCCTTACTTTCTGAAGTACTTGTGTAATCCTGAAGGGTGGGAAGGCATAAGCAAACAGACAATCCCACTTCAGGATGAAAGCATCCACTGCCCAGGCTCTCTGGTCTGGGATTGGAGAAACATAAAATGGGAGCTTGTTCTTTAGCCTTGTTGCAAACAAGTCCACTAAGAGTCTCCCTGCAGTGGAAGATCCCACATTCTGTCGGGATTAGGTATGATTATAGGAATGGGGGGATACCAATCCGATCCCCTTCCCTATTCTGACATCTGTACACAGATTCCCAATCCCAAGCTGGATTCAATTGTAGCCTGGAGAGAGGAGGGTCTCAACCTGATCCCTATCCACATACTGAGGGGGCTCAAATGTCCCGTGATCGGTACTCAGACCATGGGCAGGTGCCTGGAGCCCAATTACCAGTGAGGTGACTCTGATCTGTAGGAAGACCCTTCCTCAGATCTTTTCTGGGTGGCTCAATCCTGTCGCCAACAATGTCTTTGGGTACTGAAATGGTGCAGCTCCTCACTCACAGGAGGAGGGGAAGGAGCGATTCACTCTCAGCCAACACCAATCTGTGGGCAAGCAGATGGTGCTACACCTCTCTCACGGGAGTGGGGGAGGGGGGGGCATGACTCACTCTCTGCCCTACAGGATTGGAGAGGGTGCTGCTCCTCCCTCACAGGAGGATGCCACCCACTCTCCACCCACTTATTTCCTCACATGTGAGGGGCCCCCATGGATTGGCCTTATGCCCCTCCGACGAGACTTTTCCAATCCTACTTAGAGACCAGTGGGACTCAGCGATGGAAAACTTATTTCCTCCTTTGGGAGGGGCCCCATGGGCTTTAAGTGTATCCGAAGAGACTGATCCAGTCCTCCTCTGAGACCTGAGAGACTCAGCAATGGAAAATCCAGAAAATTCCAAGGAAAGAAGAGGAAGCTGTTTGTTTTCAGCGAGGTTACAGACCTCGTCTAACCAGAGACTGCTAAAAGCGCAATAATGTGTCCTTTTACAATTTGTACAAGCTAGGCAGGTGGAGTTGGTATCCCTGGGGCTTTCTTGTGCCGACAACTCCCCCCACTCTGCCTAGACATTGCTGCAAGAGAAAAACTCTGAAAACAAGAACAAAACTTCTATGACGTATTATGCAAGAGTATTTATGTGGAACTAAGACAACACAATTTAAACTGCAATACCTTACCTGCCCAGGTGTCATCTCAATTAACTGAATTAAAACAACCACGACACTGATGTTTTAATCACAATACAGTCAGCAATGCTTATGCTGAATACTGGATTAAAAGAATTAAAGCAAACACAACACTGATGTTTTAATCACAATGATGTCAGCAATACTTTATTCTGGGTATTGGAGATGATAAATTAGCACACAAAAAAAACGAGCAGGGTAAGATGCTAATAATACAATAACAATAAAAAGGAATACTATCCTATACTGACTTTTATGAATGAAAGGTGTTTGATCACTAAACACACAAACTGATGTAAGGACTGGTGTGTGACCTCCTTCCGGAGAATAAAAATAGCAAAAGTCAGATTTAATGGAATATAAATTCCAATGATTTATATTGTATTAAAAGAAACAAAACAGAATCAAAATGAGGCCGCAGACCAAATCGGCAAGGATAGGGATAACTAAATACCTACCCGAGGTAGAAAAAGGAATAAAATAATTCTCAATCATAATAAATGTTACCCAGACACCCCTGTCGGGTGGTGGGTATGGGGACAGGTTAGCCTAAATGCAAGGTTATGAAAAAAAAGTAACCAAAAAATGCCTATAATTCTCGAGAGACCTAATTCTGAACAGGAATATTTGATCTGAGGGTAATTTCACACTGTAAAAACAATGCACATAATGAAAATGCTCAATTCGCAATGTATGACTAGAAGCGAAGACAATTTTCTTCAAAGAGTAATTTAAACCTTAATGATGGCGGTGACCGCAAAAGAATGAGGGCTAGTGCGCATGGGCCAGGGTCAAGGTTAGACTCCAGATCTTTCTGGAAGTCACCCTATGGGAGGATGAATTCTCATCATACGGTCAAACGTATTTTCTGTCTAGAAAAGAGTAAGCTACGTAATAGTAACAGATTATGTATTACTGTTATTAAAAATCAGTTCAGGCATATAAACTTAAAAGACACCTATGCTAGCATGCTTTTCTGTCAAATTTGGTAACATTCTGTCAAGCAGTTTATGATAAGAAGTTGTTTATAGATTTTTCTATTTTTAGTAATGGTGGTCATATTTAAAAACAGATCAGCATCTTTTGTATAAATTAGAATGGTGTTCATGCCAAGATGCTTTCTATCAAGTTTTGTCATATTCTATTAAGCAATTTTTGAAAAGAAGTCACTTAAATGTTTTTCTATTTTCAGTAACGCCAGTCAGATTTGATGGTGGATTGGCATTGTTTATATAAACCTGAAAGGTCTTCATGCCAGGATGCTTTCTGTGAAGATCTTCTGCCCAATGGTTTTGGAGAAGAAGTTGTTGAAATATTTCCTATTGTTAGTAACAGTGGCCATAGTTGCTGATTGATTTGCGACTATTTTACAAACTTGAAAGCCCTCTATTCCAGGATGATTTCTGTTCAATTTGGTCAAATTCTGTTGAGCAGCTTTGAGAAGAATTTGTTTAAAGCTTTTTATATTTTTAGTAACAGCGAACATATCTGATGGCGGATCATCATCTTTTGTATAAATCTGAAAGGTGTTCATGCCAGGATACTTTCTATCAAGTTTTATAAAATTTTATTCAGTGGTATTTGTGAAGAAGTCATTTAAAGCTTTTTCTATTTTTAGCAATGGCTGCCATATTTGATATCGGATCAGCATCATTTGTACAAACTTGAAAGGTGTTCATGCCAGGAAGTTTGGTCAAATTCTGCTCAACAGTTTATGAGAAGTTGTTTGGACATATTTAATGGAAGATCAGCAAACATCTGTACAAATTTTAAAGGTCTTCATCATACATGTGAATCTCCCCGATGGTAGGGTTTTCCTCCACAGATGATGGGTGTCTCACATCCCTCCCGTCACTCACTGAAATCTCCTGTGCATGCAAAATTATTATTGAAAATTTGTATTTTTTCCATTTTTTTCACACCTTGCTTCCAGTGTAGTATATTGCCTGTGATCATGTAACTGTGAACTGGCTCAAGCTGGGCAAGAAGATTAAGTTGCTAATTTCAAGTAGCATATAACGATTAACACCCCTTTAATTCTGTCTTCCAAGTCAGTTGGCTTCAGCGTTTGAAGTTTGTCAACATGGATTATACTATGTGTGGTCAGATGTAATTCCAAAAGGATTAAAGAGATTAATTTATTATGGTTGGATTACTAAAGAGATCAATCAGCATAAAACGGGGTATGTTTGGCTTTGGTGTTTAAAAATTGTCATGATGTCTAAGCTTGTGCTATCTCCCAATGCTAAAGCACCAAAATCTGAGCAACCAAAATATCACACAAATTCAATGATGGATTGTTTTGGTTTGGTTTGGTGCTTTATGGCAAAGCAACACAAGTAGGTTATTTAGTGCCAAGGCAATTGGAGTAAAGTGCCTTAGTTCCACGTAAATACGACTGCATGGGTAGATGACCCAGGCTGGTCCGATGGTAGAATTCGAACATGCACCCTTTCGGTCATGAGTCAGGCACGCTAACCAATGAGCCACTGCAGCTCTCAATGATGAATGGAAATGGGAATTTCAGTGGTTGAATTCAACTTTAAAGGACATGAATATGCATTCTGCCCTTCCCGTAAAGCTGATTTTAAAATCTGATAGAATGACATTACGCATATTAAAGCATTATTAAATGCAAAACAAATATGCCATTACAGAACCTGCATCAAATGTGGATAAAGATATATGTGCCAAGAAACAGTTTGCCAACATTATAGCCGAACATAATCTCCTGTTACAGTAGCAGATCATTTTTCAGATCAAGTCAAAATAATGATCCCTGACTCGGAAATTGCACAAAAGTTCTCATTCAAACGGAAAAAACTACTCACAGTGACCCAAGCTTTGGGTTCTCATTGGAATAAGAAAGTCAAAGATGTGCTACAATGAAAATTAGCCATTCTCATTGAAAATCTGCTCTCTTTTGAAGTAAAAACTCCTGACCAAATTTTGCAAATCTCCCAATTTGTCCTAAGCTGACTTCTCTATTCTGTCAGATGCATGCTTCATGCTAGAATGCTTTCTGTCAATTATGATCAAATTCTGTTCAGTAGTTTTGTAGAAGTCATTTAAAGGTTTTTCTATTTTTAGTAATGGTGGCCATATTTGATTGTGGATCAGCATCATTTGTAAAAACTGTATAGCCCACTATGTCTGGATGCTTTCTGTGAAGTTTTCTCAAATTCTGTTAAGCTGTTTTGAAGAAGCAGTCATTTAAAGGTTTTTCTACTTTGAGCAACAGCACTTTTCAATTTTTGGTAAAGAAGGACATATTTGTAGGTAGACTGGTATCATTTGTATAAACTTAAAAGGTCTTCCTGTGTGCTTTCTATCAAATTTGATAAAATTCTGTTCACCAGTTTTTGTGAAGTTTTTAAAGATTTTTTTACTACTTTTAGTAATTGTGGCCATATTTGAAGGTGAATTGGCATCATTTGTACAAATTTTGAAAGTTCTTCAGGCAATGATACTCTTGCCAAATTTGGTCAATTTTGGTCTGGTGATTTTTGAGAAGCTTAAAATTTTAATTGTTCATAGATGCATGATGCACAATGGATGCAGGGCTGTATCATAAGCTCACTTAGTCATATGACCAGGTGAGCTAATAAAACAAAAAATGCATAAAATGCAAACAACAACATTGAATTTACAATAAATAAAATGAAAGCACAAGTGCAATAAATGTAAAAATATAGCTGATGAGTATCTGTCAGCAAATTTTATTTCTTATTTTGTTTCGTTCGAATAAAAAGTCCACAGATACATGTACAATTACCAGTGATGATGGCATCACATCAATGGCAGGTGTTTGAACAATTTCAAGGCTTGTAAGTACTTGAAAAAATTGTCTGTCAATGTAGAGAATACAGAATCTGATCCTGGATTATCATGCAAAAGGGCTTTCGACTGTGCAAAGTTAGAGGCAGTCCAAAATACAGGTAAATAGCTTTTCAAATCCATTCATAAATGCATTCACATTGCATTTCATTTTTGTTTATCGTTCTTCATTCTGCGTTCTGGGTTTTGCATTTGCATTTTGTTTCCTTCATATTGCTTTCATCATTTCATTTATGTTCAGTCTGCATTTCATATGTGTTCATTCTGCACTTTGTTTGCATTCATTTTGCACCCTGTTTGTATTCCATGTTCACTGGTAAAATAACCCATTTCAGGGACTTTATCACTATATGCCCCTAGAATACTTTTGTTGTGGCAGGCCTCCCAGCCAAATTTTTAAAAAATTATTGGGATTTCTTGAAGGGCATTGAATCTCACAAATATAGAGAAGCAAAAGTCCCTTGATGGGACTGACACTCTACTGACAGAAAAGAATTTCCAGGAATGCAAGATTAGGCCATTTCTTCTTTTTAACTGCTGAGCGTTGAAACCATCTCTGATAATCTTGAGCAATAACAAGATTTTCAAGATGGCCAGCGTGGCAACTATATTATATGTAATATTGGCACCATTTTCACTTAGAATCAACTAGACATAATAGCAAGTCTTTTGGTGAAAACCCCATGTCAATATGACCATCCAATCAGAAGTAGTGATAACAAGATTTTCAAGATGGCCAACATTGTGACCATATTGGATATAAGATAGCACGATTTTCAATCAGGAACAACCAGATATGATAAGAAGTCTATTAGTGAAAACCCAATGTTGATCGGACTTTCCATTCAGGAGGAGTAGTGATAACATTTTCAAGCTGGTCACCTTGGTGGCCATATTGGGAGGTCAGATCGGCACCTTTTTCATTTAGGACCAACTAGACATCATAAGAAGTCTTCTGGTGAAAACCCCATGTCAATATGATTTTCCATTCAGATGGAGTACTGATAATAAGATTTTCAAGATGACTGCTTTGGTAGCCAGATTTGATGTCAGATTGACACCATTTTCATTTAGGACGAACTAGACATCATTCAAAGTCTTTAAGTGCAAGCCTTTTGTTGGTATGACCATCCATTCAGGAGTAGCAATAACAAGATTTTCAAGATGGCCACTATGGCAGCCGCACTGGATGTCGAATCAGACACCTATTTCATTTAGGACTAAGAAGACCTTGGGATGACTGTGTGTGTTAAGTTTCATGGCAAGCCTCTAAGTAGTTTAGGAGGAGTAGCGATAACAAACTTGTGCTAACGGATGGACGATGGACAACAGGCCATCCCATAAGTTCTTCTGGTCTATGACTAGTAGGGCTAAAAAAAATTAGATTTTATTGAGAAATAATATAACAAAAATATAAAGATAATGATACCATTATTACCAACTGAATACCACATTTGTAAGTACTTGACACACAAATTATCCTATTTTAAAAACATAATATATTGCTATAATAATTTAAACATATATCATGTATCATATTCATCCTGTCCTTTTTAATCATTGGTCTGAAAAAGAACACTTGTGCATATGCACTCAGATCACCTCCCACAAAAATATAGGCATATTCAGACAGATTTAGAACAATTTATAAGGTAAAAAATATTGGGATAAAAAAAAAAGAAAATCATTTTTACAAAATATATTAATGGATTGGTGACCTGCTGTGGACTTAAAAACACATACACATTTTATCCTGCCCTTATGGCAGGCAATTGATTAAGCTTTATGTAAAACCAAACAATAACCTTAAGACACTGATCTAGTGAGATCACAGACCTTGCATTTTCTTAACCTGGACCAGATACATATTGTATGTAGGAGAATTTATTGATCATTTGTATGTATGGTGACCATGATACAATGAGAATACCAGCCCCATTATTGATATAACACCGAAAGAAAAGATCATTTGCATATGGTGACCATGATACAATGAGAATACCAGCCCCATCATTGATATAACACTGAAAGAAAAGATCATTTGTATATGGTGACCATGATACAATGAGAATACCAGCTCCATTATTGATATAACACCGAAAGAAAAGATCATTTGTATATGGTGACCATGATACAATGAGAATACCAGCCCCATTATTGATATAACACCGAAAGAAAAGATCATTTGTATATGGTGACCATGATACAATGAGAATACCAGCCCCATTATTGATATAACACCGAAAGAAAAGATCATTTGTATATGGTGACCATGATACAATGAGAATACCAGCCCCATCATTGATATAACACCGAAAGAAAAGATCATTTGTACATGGTGACCATGATACAATGAGAATACCAGCCCCATCATTGATAACACTGAAAGAAAAGATCATTCCAGTACGATCCAGATAAGACTCCAAACATATTTTAAAAACATGATGTGAATTTGATTTATTTTAGCATAAAGCAGTTTGTATCCTACATTATGTGATTTTAATTTTAGATCTTTTAGATTACCATATAGCAGCAAGGCCACTTGATGATTTAGATGAAAGTCTTGGTCACTCAAGAGCTCTTCAGCTACAAGTGTGCAGCAGGAACCCACAAGATTAATCACCACTCGAACTCTGAAAAAAAATGTCATAATTGTATTTGTTGGAAAATTCATAACATCAATTTGAAAATTCCATGCTTAATTGTGAAATTGGTGATTACATTACAATCCATCATGTATGTTTGGGATAATTCAGCACTTGTACAAAATTTATGTTTAAGTATTCTGTGCACATGGTACAAAGTGGTGAAACATTAGTAAATATAATTCAATTTATTTTGCTGCATATGCAGTATGCTTAAACACAGTTTATACACAACATTATTCAGAAGATCCCTAGTGCCCTTGCCCTTAACTAACAACATAGGTGCCCCCCACCTCCTTGCCTCTACTGAGGCTTCCATTGTTTAGCAAACAGGGCAAGTTTTCATTTAGAAATAATTTAAACTATTATGGATCAGCCAATTGGATGAGTCTTAATCACATAATTGGTCTGGATAATAAACAGTCCTTAGTTTTAATATCCACTGCTTAGTTTTAATATCCACATCACCCACATTGTCCAATGGAATGGGGACTGTCTTCTCTGCTGTTGGTGTAGGCATTAAACTCATTCCATTTGTTTAAACAATTTTCCAAGCAATCAAATGACAGTACACTGGCATAAGCTTACTTAATCCCTTGTCCAAAGTCATCACAGTTATGCTATCACACATTCATATATTCTCCATGGGCAATGTGTCCAGTTACCACTGGATACCACCATTCATTCCACCTTTTCCACTTTATTCCAGTGTTATGCTACTATTCTGTTGGTTAATTCACACCATCACTTTGAGACCATGTATACAAGTTATTCTGTTGTTTAATTCACAGCATCACTTTGAGACCACATATATAAGTTATTATGTTAGTTAATTCACAGCATTGCTTTGAGACTATGTATATGAGTTATTCTGTTGGTTAATCCAAAGCATCACTCTGAGCCCATGTATACAAGTTATTCTGTTTGTTAATTCACAGCATCACTTTGAGACCATGTACATAAGTTATTCTGTTGGTTAATTCAAAGTATCACTTTGAGACCATGTATACAAGTTATTATGTTTGTTAATTCACAGCACTGCTTTGAGACCATGTACATAAGTTATTATGTTGGTTAATTCAAAGTATCACTTTGAGACCATGTATACAAGTTATTATGTTTGTTAATTCACAGCATCACTTTGAGACCATGTACATAAGTTATTATGTTGGTTAATTCAAAGTATACTTTGAGACCATGTATACAAGTTATTATGTTTGTTAATTCACAGCATCACTGAGACCATGTATTTAAGTTATTATGTTCATTAATTCACAGCATTGCTTTGAGACCACTTATATAAGATATTGTGTTGGTTAATCCAAAGCATCACTTTGAGACCATGTATACAAGTTATTCTGTTGGTTAATTCAAAGTATCACTTTGAGACCATGTATTTAAGTTATTATGTTCGTTAATTCACAGCATTGCTTTGAGACCATGTTTATAAGTTATATTATTTCAATTACTGTGAATTCACTTTTCTTCTTGGGGTACCAAATTTCATGGATTTCTTGGTTGCCCCGAATCCCGAATTTAAAAATCCAATTAAAATATCTTTAGCTGTTAAGACAATAGTACCCTATACCCAAACCACAAGTTTAAGTACCAACGAACTTGTAATATTTTGCAAAACCATAAAAATTGATACCCATGAAAAAAAATGAACAGCAGACAACATGTCATGAATGGTGCAGGGATGAAATAGTGAAGCCATTGAATATGCATACATACTTAGTTTTATAATGTCAAGAAACAAAATTGTCATGTTTGTCAAACAATAATCCAATATGCAGACCTAGATAAGAAAAGAAATGTAAGAATCTTTCACATTAATTATTATGAGATGAAATATTTCCTCGATGATTGGAAGTTTTAGCATCAGGGCTAGTATGCTAGGGTTGCTAACTTATGTAGGATTCTGCTGAACACATGAAAAACAAGAGTGAATCAACTGCAATATTCCAAACACCCATTTTAACTTGGAATATTTCTGTTATGTCTTAAAAGCCCTTAAAGTAGTATGTTGTTCAACACATGAAAAAAAACACGCTGATCTCGCCAAGAAAATGATGCATTACTATTGATATAAACCTTTTCCCTAGACTGAATAAATCTTTTTAACAAAAAGGTTAAGGTGTAAAAGGCAATATTATCACTTTAGATTACAATTTATCACTCTGTTCTGACTGACCTTTGAAAAAAAACTACTTGCAAGAAAACTGTCTTGAGCAATTTTTATTTAAATGAAACAATTAAAGTAAACTGTAATTTCAAGAGTGAATGAGCACTGGAGAAGAAATACCATCAATTTATTGCATCTTGTGTCGCTTCAATAAAAAACCAAGCTCAATATGAAAATTGAATTAATCATTGATAATGACGAAAGCTGTTAATGTGATTCCAACATAAATACTGTCTGACCCAAAAAAAAATCCCAAAAACTTGAAACTAAAGAGCTAACTGAAATGCTGTCAGATCAGGATTTACTATCCCTGATGTTGCCACTTTGCTTTATTAGTTTGGTCTGCTGTTGTGATTCATGTTAATCTCATCAGCTGAACAATTTGTCTGCATGACTAGAAAAGGTCAATACTAAAAGCATTTATCAGTTGGTCGCTACTTTTTTTTCCCAATAGGAACAATCACGAAGGACTCTGAACCATTAGGATTGAGTAAACTATGTATGATCCCTCTATTAACATGCAATGAAAGAAGTTTGGAGAAAAAGGCATGAAAGAAAATTGTTTTGAGCTGCCTTGTCAATTAAGCAGTTATGGTAATATAGAGTATATGTCTACTGAGGATGAAAAAGACCTGTAGCTTGTGCTATTTAAATGCAAAACCAGGAATGATCAATACAAGACAGTATGTATTTGGGTTTAATGCAGAGTCAGCAAAATAATGGCTATGCGATGCTGATTAAAGGTTAAGTTAAAAAAAGTAAATATAAATAACTGAACAAAAACCTTTCGGAAGATAAACCTTTCCAAATAAACCTAACAATGAAGTACTACAAGATAAAAGATAAAGGCAAAAATGTGAATACATATAAGGAATTGCCAAAAAATTTAGGAAGATAAAACCCATCCAAATAAATGTAAACATGAAGTACTACAAGATTAAAGTTACAAGATAAAGATGTTAAAATTATGTATAATGTAATAAAAGATAAAGGTAAAAACTATAAAATCCTAAAAATATATAGGGTCACAATTTTTTATATAAACCACATTCCTTAAAAAAATCCAAGATTTTCTCTTTGATGATATATCATCATAAAACAAAAACAAATAATTGTTAATGATGATGTTGTTAATGTGATTCCAATGCATCATAATAGCTAAATTTAATACTCCCTCTTTACAACAATGTACATGGGAGACATAAAAGTGACCGATGTTATGAGTGATGGAGCCTTATACTGAGGGTTGTTCCAAAAAGTCTGTGACTTATTAGTTCATTAAACCTCAAAAATAGAATATTTATTGATGTGAAATCTCATTTAAATTGATTTTCATGAGCAAACAAAAGTAGTGTGAACTGCACATTAGACACCCACCCAATGTTTAATTGTCCTCTATGTAGGCACTAGTATGGCTAGTATGACTCTGGAGATTATTGACCAAGGAGTCTCAATGACTTGGACCTTTGGTCAAGGTATGCAGTCTTGAACTCAAATTACTGTTCAGAAACCATACTTTTCTCATTAGACTTACATGCCCATTATCTCTGACCTTCCGACCCCATAATCTAACGGTTTCTTTACTACTCTATGTGCAAGCAATCCACAGAGTTTGGTCAAGGAACTTAATCTAGAACAAAAGTTATTCTGCAAAACCCCATTTTTCTTTGAGCCACAATGACCCTGACCTTGACCTTTTGACTCCAATTCAATAGGCCTCTTCCATACCTTAAGTGCAAGCACTCTCCACAAATTTTGGTCAAGGTAAATGATTTGGAAGTAAAGTTATTCTGCAAAAGCCACTTTTCTTCTTTAAATTAGTGACCTTGACCTCTGATCTTTTAACCCCCAAGTCAACAGGCTTCTTTCTTACTCAACATTAAGTCATTCACAAACTGAAATTTGTGTGCAGAAACCATTTTTGTCTTTTTTCAGCAAGTGACGTTGACCTTTGACCTTTTGGTCACAAAAATTGTAGGGTTTTTTTTTTGCTACCCCCAAGTGTAGTCATCCACAAAGATTGGTCCAGGTTTGTGATGTGAAAGTAAAGTTGTTGTGCAGAAGCCATTTTCTTCTTTCAGACACAGTGACTTTGACCTTTCACCTTTCAACTCCAAAATTTTTAATCATTTTTTTATCTTACCTTACATGCAAAGCATCCACAAAGTTTGGTCCATGTCTGTGATGTCAAACTAACATTATTGTGAATAAAACATTTTGCTTCTTTCAGTCAGTTACCATGACCTTGGACATTTTGACCCCCAAACTGATAGGCTTCTTTCTTTCATCAAGAACTTACTTGTATAGTTTGGCAAAGGTCGGTGCTGTGGAACTGAAGTTATGATGCAGAAAAAGAAAACTTAACTTACTGACAGACAGGCAGACAGGGTCATAGCATAATATGCTCTGCAAAAAGGCAGGCATATAAAAACTACAAGGAAGTGAAATAAATTAGGTAGTAATAATAAAACAAAAATTAGACCAATTTAATGGGGTCCATTACCATACCTTGTGTTATAAGAGGAGGAGAAGTAAACTCAGGGTTATTATAATAAGGGACAACCGTACTTGATGACATCGACGAGTCTTAGTACACAAATTTCTATAGGATTGCGTTTTATCAATGTAATTTGCTTGCATATAACATGCACCCATCTGTGAAAAATGTAGACCCGGATCTGCTAGCACATAATGTGTCATCACATCAGGTTCTACTCTGTTCATTCTACATATTATGAAAAACAGTATAGACCCTGATCTGCTGTCACAATGTGCCAACAGACTTGGTTCTACCCTGCTGATTCTACATATTATGATAAACAGTTTAATAATGTGCCAGCAGATCCGGGTTTACACTGCTTGATTATCATAATATGTGGAATGAACCCTGTTCATTTTACATATTATGACTGCTTGATTATCATAATATGTGGAATGAACCATGTTCAATTTACATATTATGACAATCAAACAGTGAAGACCCATGTATACTCTGATCTGTTGTCATATAATGCACCAGCAGATCAGGATCTACCCTGTACAGTCTACATATTATGACAATAAAATAGTGTATATCCTATCTACTGTCACACTAGCACATGGCAGATTGGGGTCCACAACATTCATAGTTAAATCACACTTTATTATAACCAGGTCAATATGGCATATTACTTGTATTTTGCTTTGCCACTGCAATTCAAGTCATTCTAATGAGATTAACAATTTTTTGCCATGCATATTTCAGTGGATGTACTTGCCAATAACTGAAGAGTTAAACAGTAGAGTCTCCTGCTTCGTTTGTTTTTTTATAAACAATCATGAAAACCTCAAGCTTTGCCTTCCCTTGTGTAGCAAGCAAACATCTGAATTTAGCAAACTCTGTATAATCCCTTTATAAACATAAAATGAAATAAGTTTGGAGAAAAAAGCATGAATGAAGATTGTTGTGAGTTGCCTTTTCAATGAAGTAATTGTGATAACATAGAGTATATGTCCAGTGAGGATGAAACAGACTTGTAAAGTGTCTTGTACCATTGAAATAGAAACTAGAAAGCTCAATATGAATGCAAAATAGTTTTGACAATTGATGAGAATTCAATGTCAATGCAATCCTATTTATTATATTGTCTGAAAACAAGAGCATGGCAAACAGCAGCACATGATACTCTGCAAACATAAGTTTAGTTGTTTGAATGTATTTTCTGTTGTATAATCCAAGTACCCATGAAAAGACATGTACATGGTTCCAACAGTGCTCCCGGGTGAGTCTTCACCAATTTGGGATTTGTTCCTGGCCTAAAATTTCCCAAGAACTGAGATTTGTCCTTTAATGTAGCTACATCTGTAGAAGACATACTTACAAGATATGCAGCCTACATTTTGGAGGAAGAAAGGATAAGAAAATGTTCTTGAGAGTACTTGATGGCTTAAAAAGATGGCATAATAGGTCAGTATATACAGCAGGTTATTTTAGCAGTAATTCAAATGATAAGTAATAAAAAGGAAATGGCAAACTCACATTTATAATTTGGACAAATTGAAATAGCAGGACTTTATTTTCAACACATAAGGATATTTTAAATAGACAGTTTCTGAATTTTACAGGAATAAACAATACTGAAAGAACTTTACAATCTTAACTACATATAATAACACATTCATTTAAAAATAACACTCCCTCTCCAGAAAAGATACATTATTTTATGACTGTTTGTAAAGAACTTCAGTTATTATCCAGAATTTAAATGCACAGGCAAAATCTATTTTTAGTAACACTGACAGTGACCTTCAAGCTACCAACTGCCAAATCAATAGTGCTCTTTCTCAGGTAACTGGATTGTAAAGCAGATAAGAACTGTTGTTGAATCAGCTAAAGAAAACTTAAGTTCTGGTCTGGAATGAAATGCAATGGTCAAATCTATATTTAGTAACAGTGACATTGGCCTTAAAGGTAGACACCCCTAATCACTAAGGGTCTTTCTTGGGGGTGAAGAGGAACATGTGTGCAAAATTTCATACAAATGCACTGAGTAGTGACTAAGTTATTGTCCAAAAAAGAAATGCAATGGTCATTTCTATTCTTAGTGACAGTGGCCTTGACTTCGGAACTACTGGTCCCAAAATCAATAGGGTTCCTACCTCCTTTAGTTTCCTCTTACGACATGCAGGAAGGTGCATTGGACCTTTTCTACATCACCATGCCCAGCTAAGATAGTTTTAAACTATAATAAACTACAATACCCTGCAACTTTCATTGGTGGGGTATAAAATGTATAAGACATCGATCTGCTTTTGTATACAGTAGTGCAATAAGATCAGGTTTTACTTACATCCCCAAGCTTTTGCATTGGAGATATTGCAATACCCTCCATATGTCTTTCCACCCGTCCCTAAATATGTCTGCATGTAGATCCACTGTATCTTTCTGGACAATCATTTATTCAGGCAAATATTATATGTCTCCATGGAGTCCACAACTCTGGATAACCAGTATTTATCACATGACAGCATCAACACTAGTTATTTGGTTATCTGGAAATTTTCATTCATTTTTTACATACATCTGCCACTACATACACAAGATCTGATCAGAGTCTAATTCATGCTAGAGTACACCTGCCAAAACACAAGTCACACAAAAAACACAATTTCTTATTCCCAAACCCCCCAACATGGTCGTGTTTAGAAAAACACAATTTTCAGTACTCTTAGTTTAAAAAACAAACAAAAGAGAGTGGGAGAGACTTTTTTTGACACCATGATATATGCCAAAAAACCTGTATAAATCGTAAACAATCTTGCTTAATGCTCATGGAAAACTAACACCTCGGGGCACTTAATATAATTAACTATCATAGAAGTGAGTAGAAGGTAAGTCAGTCCAAGATAAACAACCACTCTCGCAGAGATTACTTAACTGATTGACAACAGCTAGGGTGACATGTTAAAAATCCTTTGTGGGAGAACCCATTAAGCTAATCTGCATAGGTAAAATACACAAAGTGGAACAACCCAATTCATTTGAAGTTGGGTAAATCAAACAGATGCGTGTTGAAGAATTAAAAGTTAGTACTCTCCATTGCCTTGAATGAAAATGTTTAAGCCATCTTTATTAAAGATTATTGGCTAGTTCATCAGCAGTGGCAACATGTGATTCATTTCTTCAGGTGTTACGGAATTATGTATCATCTTTTAAATTATAATAGTTTTCATTTGGGTTTATAACCATTGTATTATAATTCCTTAATTCAGTAGCCTACACTATTTTAAAGTACACATGTACATCAACAATGAGTCGGTGTTTATGTCCAGGAAAAATCAATAATTATGTTGGTCAGTTCAACATAACATTGTGATCATGCGATTGACTCATTGGTATCATGCGTGACCTAGTTTCTGATTGGTTAGAATAACTTGTTTACTGGATAGTGCTAGAACGTAGTTTCCGAGTCGATGGTTATTCTCTCATACTCAGTAAGAGGCTATATAATAATATTTGGTCACTGCGTTCCTCATTCTTATACAGTTACATTAGATAGAAAGAGAGAGGAGAATTATTTATTGTTTGAGATTCAGCTTAGTGGAAATTCTATTCTCTACATAGTACATTTTAGATTTAAGTACTATTGTTCAAGGAACTTACCCGGTAATAATATTCTACATTCACAAGAGTTTACCTAGGATTATTAATATTTTGGATTTAAAACTGAAAATCATTGGTATATCATAACATTACAGACTCATTCATTTGGAACAATCTTTCATTTGGAACATTCATTCATTCGGAATACTTTGGATTAACTTATGGATTACTGAGGTGTATAGGACAATTTAGGACTAATTAAGGAAATTCTAAACTGTAAGTTATTTTTAATTCTTTCACTTTGTTTGTTTAAAATATTTTATATTTTAGGAAATTAAATTTGTATTTTAGAAATTGTGAAAGCTTATTTGAGTCGTTCTTTCTTTTGTTACATTTACCTATAGTCATAACACAGGCAAAATGTCAAAATGCAGCTTTGATTCAGGAAAAGATAAGCCATTAGCGAAGCGATTAAAGTCCAGCAAAACAAATTTGAGAACTTCTGGTTGATGCAGTTTGACTTTGTGAACTGCAGCAGCAAGGGGGAGCATTTTATTCTTTGTACATACTGCTAACAACATATTGACAATATACATTTTGTAGTGTAATGACATCCGTCGACATAGTAACCCCATTCAGTGTTGAGACAATGCATGAATGCAGAGCTCAATCCCAAAAGTAACTCTAACATGTTTAAACATTCTAAGGGGGGGGGGGGGGGGGGGGGCCCTGGTACTTTCTTTTTAGAGTCTGGACTTTTCTTTTCTTTTACCCGAGGATAGATTTTATTTGATTGTCAGAAATTTTTCCCAAAATGTCAAAGGCTCCCGCCCTTCCTGAAAATTAAATTGTCCCTCACATTAATGCTGATGCAGAAAGATCATTTTCTACACTTAGAAAAATTCACCAAGATCTTCAGAGAGGTCTGAACAACAGTACCATCCAGTCTCTGATGAGTGCAAAGATAAACTATGATGACACTTGCATCACCTTCAAAGTCCCCACTAAATTATTTAAAGTAGCAAAGACTGCATCCAGCTAAGACAGTATTCCACTATACAATAATAATAATAATAATAATAATAATAATAATAATTAGGAGTGAAACGATACACCTGTGCCGCATATCGATACGATTCACGATACACAGCCTACGATACGATACATTATCGATACACATATCAACTTGATGGTCTTTTCATCTCTAGAAGGTCTGTTAGTGGTAGGGTTGTGCTGTTTTATATGTGTTGACATATTGGTTATATTTTTAGTATGCAGATTACAGACAGACATAGATTTGGCATCTGTTCATATGCCATTTCATCCTTGACAAGATATAAAAAAAAGTACATCCAAATAGACTACATATTAGTTGTTAGTGATTTTAATTCAATCATTTAGGCCATTTGAGGCTATTTCATTTGATCAGATCCAGGATACATCTTGGTAACCACACCCTTATGTTTGGCACTACATGAATGCTTTTAAAACATCTTATTATCAATTTCATGTCTTCACTTAAATTTGAAAGACAGGACGGTGTTATCTTCAAAACTGAAGAAATAGTGCAATTTCCACCTGCAAGGAAAATCTTATCTAGAGCAAGTCCAGTTGTGGGAGTGGAGATGACTAACAACCAAAATCTATCACACTGTACTTCCTACAGATGTAAAACAACTGCCGCGGCCACAGGCACTCATTTCTGTTAGTGAACAGGAAAACTATTGACAATGCCCACTCCCCTTCTATACAAAATTAACAAATTAACACAAGGTGACAAACCTGCAGTTTGAAATCTGCCTCCTTGCTGATTCTGTGCAAATTTTATTTATCCTGTTGGCTAGTCACTGATTACCTATATCAAGGTAAAAGGAAACATTCCAAACTTGTTCTCCATGTACGACTTTAGTAATTTACAGATCATTTAATAACCATTTTGAACAAAGTTTCTCTGTTGCTTTGTATCTACCTGGATCGAGTTTGGATGCCAATACTTCCGGTGTGTCACGCAGTGAGTAAGTTGTAGTCAATTCTGATTTGTGGTTATTGTTTACCCTGGACTGCAATAACCACCAATCAGAATTTAATGTAACATATTTCACCGAGTGACACATCGGGTATAGACAAGATATGAAGCAACAGAGAAACTTCGCGTAAAAGCGGTTATTAAATGATCAGTAAAGGACTTCAATCATACATGGGGAACAAATTTGGAAAGTCTCCTTTACACTGATATGTATTTTCAGTGGCTGAACAAGTTGATGGGATAAAATAATTAGCACGTAATCGGCAAAAGGGGGGGGGGGCACATTAGTGCCTGTGCCTGTGACGGCTGTCTCAGATAAGTTCTCAGTTTACAGAATAAAAAGGCAAATGACTAATAATTATTCATGACTGCTGAAGATTAAAGTAACTTCTATAGGGCAAGTATCGTTGTGTATCGATTCTTCACCTTTTGTAGATACGTGTATCGATATGGCAAAGTATCGATATATTGATGAATCGTTTCACCACTAATAATAATGTCATTATTTAAAGAGGGTAACTCAATTAGTTAATGCAACTAATCTCCCTTGAAGCCCTCTACTAAAAAAAAACAATTAGAAAGTATTATCAGTTGTATTAAGGCAAAGTATCTTTGTGCAAGTTTCTCTCTCTCTCTCTTGAAAATAACTATTTACAAGTAAACAGATCTACAAATACATACTAAAATACATTATGAAAGTAGGAGGATTTAACTCTATACATGTATATACATTTTTGTTTCATCTCTCCAACAACTATGTTTTGAAATGACTTTAAACAAGATCTTCATGTTTACATAGCAGTCTATGATCACTTCTGCTTGATATACCTTTAGGCTATTCTGCAAAAAAATGGCATGTGGTAAAATTTATATCAGTGTTATACTTTGTCATATAACATTATAATGTACAAAAATAGAATTTATACATATATATATATATATATATATATATATATATATATATATATATATATATATATATATATATATATATATATACACACACACAAAACATTTTATACATAGTGTACTTTAAAAAATATGCATAAAAGATACAAAACAAGCAAATAATATATTTTAAGAGTAGCATCTGTCAATGATTGCACCTAATAGCTTCTCATCCTTTACATTTTCAATTGCAGTATTATTGATGTACACTGATATATCTTTCTTTTCTAACTTTGCAAGTTTTTTAGATGCTCCCATAAACAAACATTTTGTCTTAGATTCACTTATTACCATCTTTTTTTTTGTTTGATTATTCCTCAATTGACGTAAGGTCTGAACATAATTAGCACACCAGGGTGTAGACATTGCTACTTGATAAGAAATTGTTGCATCATCTGCAAACACGTCAGTATATGTATGTTGTGTACATAGTGGAAGATCATTGACAAATATAAGCAAGAGGAGGAACCCAGTACAGAGCCTTGTGGAACACCATGCCTAATATAGCATGGGATAGAGAGGACATTTCCCATAGAGACTTGAAGCTTCCTATCTCAAAAATGTGAATTAACCAATTTTTTGTATGGTCATGAAATCTATAACAATGTAGCTTACTTAGGAAAATATCATGCGAAACAAGATCAAAGGCTTTCTTAAGGTCTAGAAATATTGTCAGTTAGATTGCCATTATTCATTTCTTCCAGCCATTGATCAGTTCATTTTGTGACAGCTTTGTGGAAACCTGACTGTTCCTTGTGGAAAAGAGAAAAGGTATTAAAGTAGTTATAAACCTGTTTTACTACATGTTTTTCAAAAAGTTTTGATAAAGCTGGTAGTGTAGAAATGGGTCTGTAATTTCCAGGATCACTTCTACATCCTTGTTTAAAAATAGGAGTAATTTTAGCACACTTCAGATGATCTGGGAAGACGCCTGTATTTATCAAGTAGGTAACAGACTGTGCTATAACTGGTGCTGATAGGACTTTTGGTCCCACCTCATCTGTACCACATGACGTTTTCGTGCTGATTTTGCTACGGGTGTAGAGAACCACTTTTACTCACAATAACTAGGGCAAATTGTAGATCATCAGGAACTCTAGCCTTTATAAAAGTTAAGATGGGGTTTAAGTTAGGATTACATGTACTACCATTTCGTTCACTGTCAGAATATATACTTCCTATATTGGTAAAGAATTGGTTAAATATGTCAGCTATATCCCTGTATTGAAGAAGCAATGCTGTCAATTATAACTCAACTGAGCTGGAATGGAGTGCTTTTTAGATGGATTGAGCTCATTAAGATACTGCCACAAGGAGCTAGAATGATTGTTCTCTTTAACATAAGTTGCATAGTAATTTTTCTTAGATTCATTTATTAAAAAGTTTACTTTATTCTGCCATTTTCTAACATTTTTCCAGTCTGTATTTTTATGAAATTTATCCCTTTTATGTCTAGATTTCTTTATTTCAGAAGTCATCCATTTAGGTTGATAGTGATTGATGCATTTAATTTTGTTAGTGTATGTTTGTTTAGAGCATTGTTAAAAAGTCCATACCACATGTCAAGAGCAGTGTTAATTTCAAAAATATTTTCAATCTCACAGAAAGGCATTTGAGCCAAATCATAAAGGAACTCATTTTTATCAAAGTGTTTGATGTCTCTATACTTTATTTCTGAGTGATGACCAACAGAGAGATGTGAAGAGTGTCTGGTTATACACACTGGATAGTGGTCACTTGTGACATAAATAGGCACTTTCATTTCACTAACATTTTCAGGTCTATTAGTGTAGATATGGTCAGTTATTTTTGTTGGTTTATCAATCATTTGGGATAAATAATATGTTTGGAAGAAATTTAACCATTTTTGAGATCAATATTAAAGTCATCTAGAATGATTGTTTCATACTCTTCATTTAGAAATGCCTTTTCAGTTTCAGTTTCTAGTTTATCAACCCAGTCAGAGGTGGAACTTGGGCGTCTATATGCAGAATACAAAAGTATTGGTTTGGATTGAGGAAGTGATATTTCAATCCAGGTTTTTTCTATGTTACCTATTTCTCAATCCTCCCTTCGCCTATAGCTTAATGACTGTGCAATGTATAGCAGAATACCCCCTCCATGACCATTTCTGTCCTTCCTTTCCAGTTCACATTTTTCTATTCTGAGTATGTTATTAGGAATTGTAGAATTCAAAAAGGTCTCAAATAATCCCAAAAAATAAACTGACCCTTTTTGATGCAATATTAACTTAATTTCATCTAGTTTAGGTATAACATGGTGAATATTTATATTTGCTATCCTTAAACCTTTCCTATTTAAACCAAGTGTTGTATAGTTAACAGCAGCAGTTTTATTTACATCAGTTGACAAGATACTGTCTCTTAAAGAATTCACATCATTATTGGAAGAACATGTACCAGTGGTCATAGTATTGTAGCTATTAACTCCAACACAACAAGCATTACATAACCTGTCAGATATTTGAGTGTCTTCAAGGGAGGAAGAGTTATTTAGCATTGAATTGCTACATGTATATACATTATGTATTTCAGGCACAGTCACCTCATCTGACCTTGCACATTTAGTCTGTGTGTGATCCCTCTGAAAGTAGAATGTTAGAATCTCTAAGATTCATAATCATTTCATCATTTTTCTTGTTAACGTTTGCTACAGTATTTGTAGAGTAATTTACTGATATTTCACAGTTTCTACATGTTACCAAGTTACATTCTGTACACAGATCAGATAGTGACTGAAACCTGTTTACAGAATTTTTACATTCAAAAGTGTACACATAATTCTAATCCAGTTTGTTGCTGGTTATGTGTTGCATAGGCCTGCACTTCATTGCTTTCTACCTTTTGGTATATGCATGACTTTTGCTTATCATCCTAGTTCATTACAAACAAAGCAACAAATCTGTTTTCTATGCAGACACCTCTGTGTTGACTCACGCCTAACCTCTTTTATAAATATTATGTATTGGTCCATATTCTTAAGGAGCAGGGCAGTACCTCTATTGGACAAGTGGATTCTGTCTCTGTGGTATAATTTCAAGTTCACTGTACCATGATTGTCTTTGAAGAAAGTCCTGTATCATGGAACAAAGAGCAATTGGAAGTTTTCACACAAACTACTTAGGATATCATTTACTGGAGACACTGTACATCCTTTATTGGCAGAAGTCCTGAGACAATTATTTTGCACTCAAATTTTAAAGACAGAAATTTAGTGTATTTTGTTTCAAATATCTGTGTGGTTGTGATTATCTGAGTGTGCCCATGTGTGTGTGTGTGTGTGTGTGTGTGTGTGTGTGTGTGTGTGTGTGTGTGTGTTGATGATATTTAACAATGCTAAGTCTACCAACTATTTTTCTATTTGAAACTATATTCAATGCTTCAAAGAAAACATGCTTTATTTTCTTTTATTCAAATTTGAATTTCCAGAAATGTTCTATAGGCTTATATGAGTAGATAACTTATTCTCAATTGTACAACGCTGCTATTTAGGGTCACAAGCACAACCCTTGTGACCTCAAAACATACTTGTTTAGTCTCCAAAATATCCAAACACTGTCTGGGGTTGGCAGGTACATGTATGTTACAGGCCATCAAAGTTTGATCAACAGCTCAAATTTAATACATTTCTTATTTATTTGACTGTTTCCTGGATGAAGACCAACCTTTTTTGATTCAACTTCTGTTCTTTACCCAGTGAAAGGATAATATCATTATGACATCCACCAAACAAAACGCCCATAACAGGGAGATTTACAGTGGTGTGCCCCTGTGATATCCACCAAACAAATTGCCTAAAGGAGGGGGATTTACAGTGGTATGCCCTTGTGACATCCACCAAACAAAATGCCCATAGCAGTGGATTTACAGTGGTGTGCCCTTGTGAAGTTGCTATATTGTTTTTTATTATCAAATGCTGACAAATACTGCCGATATTTGTTTCTTAAAATATATGTTCTTTATATGCAATACGACACATTTTTTATCCTTGATAAATAATGTGAATAAACAATGATTTTCAAATACAACAAGTAATAAAGGTTATCAAGATTAAGCTGAGGTGATGTATGGAGATTTCCCAAAATCAACATCTGTTTGATTTCAGCACCTGAAGTTCTTCTATGCCAATATTATTTTTATAGATAATTATGGGTCCACACTTGCTAGTTCTGTCAAAATGTGTTTGAAAAAAGGAGAAAACACTCTTCTGGTCAAGATTTACAGTGGCTCTTGCCTTTAATTAATGACCACTGTACTGATTCGGTGCCATGTGAAGATAGTTCTATTGATTATGTCTATATGGATGGCAAATCAATATCCTCCCTTTCACATATTGATTGCAGCAATATCCTGCTCATCAGCCTCCATTAGCTATCTATTTCATGCTTGTTTTGGCTTATCATTAATACCAGCAAAGTATATCTCCCTCTGCCCATATTAAAAACCTATCAAACTAAAGGTCAATGACTGATATCTAAATGAGCATCCAATGGAAACCATTTCATAAGAACAAAAGTCCCTTGAAGGTACTGCCACTTAAGTGGCTAATACTAACCTGCCTCCATTAGCTCTCTATTTCATGCTTGTTTTGGCTTATTGTTAATACCAGCAAGTATATCTCCCTCTGTCCACATCAAAAACCTATCAAGTATATGTCAGTGGCTGATATCCAAATGAACATCAATACAAACCATTTCAAAGGAACAAGAGCCCCTTAAAAGGTACTGCCACTCAACACTACTGCAAATACTGAAGAAATATCTACCAATGCATGCAAGGAAACTATTCTATTCAACTTACATATTACCTATTATGGACTAATGTTGCACACTATGGGGCTCATGCACATAAACTAATATTATATATTAATCGTATAATCAAACTTCAAAAGTGTGCAGCTAGAATTATAGCAGATGTTGATCCAATAACACCATCTGCTGACATGTTAAAGTCTTTAAACTGGCTCCCTTTTGACAAAAGAATTTCGTATCACCGATGTATTATGGTTTATAAAACCCTTTATAATTTAACACCTCTTTACCTGAATGATATGCTTGACAAAGCCAGCAATAATGCCTTTATGCACTCTTTAAGATATTCAAATCTGTGTTTAAAATTACCAAGACCAAGAACTAATGCATTGAAAAAGACTTTTACATATACAGGATCTTTAAACTGGAATCAGCTACCACTTGAACTAAAGCAGGTTGACAGTGCAGCCATGTTCAAATCAAGCTATTTCAGCTGCCTAAACATATAATGTCTCTCACCAAATATTCCAACAGTTCCTTCTTTGTTCTTATGTGTATGCATAAATCAGCTACAAACATGTTACAGTGATGCAGATGTATAAACACCGCAAGTTTTAAGTGAACTATTTGTGTGACATTAACCTGTAATTAATAAGTTCATTGTTTCTTTCTTATATAAATATTGTGTACATGTATAGAATGTTTTATGCCCACGAGGGCCTCGTGTGAGATTAGCTAAGAATTTGGCTAAATGAGTTGTACCCTCTGAAAATAAAGTACTATTATTATTATTATTATTATTATGACTAATCATAATAAAAAAATCACGAACTTTGGCCTTGACTCTAAATGATGCGAGTGCTGATTTACATACACTGTAGCATTCAAAAATAATTTTTGAGAGAGAGTGGACAGAGGGAGAGACAGAGATGTTGACAAACATGTGCTAATTAATAACGAAAGGTCAAAAAATTCATGGGAATGTTGGAAGGTAATCAATTCAATTGCTGAAGCTTTAAAAATAGTGCTGGGGTATAAAAGAAGGATAACTCAGCGTTTACATTTTCTCCCTGACTGTGAAGATGAACAGACCTCTGAACAGGCATCCATTTGCGGACCTGCCAACCCTAACAAAACCTTCTCAGTAAGGCAGTCAATATTTTTTCATAAGTTTGACCGATTTTCAGTAAGTGTAACAAAATATCATGTACTGCT
This sequence comes from Margaritifera margaritifera, assembly GCA_029931535.1. Lineage (NCBI taxonomy): Eukaryota > Metazoa > Mollusca > Bivalvia > Unionida > Margaritiferidae > Margaritifera > Margaritifera margaritifera. Next base: position 1,450,741 of record JAQPZY010001267.1, on the reverse strand, counting down.
ATTGTCTACTTGGAAAAGGTGCATTGGAAAAGTTTAGAAATGTGGTCTGATGCAGCAAAGGAAAATGATGTTCAGCTGAAGTTAATAAAGTACACCTGGACCTTACTGAACTCCAGTTCAATTTCAGAAAATGCAGTTCCAAATGCCATGGAGGTCAATTACTTCTTGCTAGATCTCTAAACTCAACATAATCTTGTATGTTTTATTAAATTCACATGGTGGCAGCAATCATCTCTCCTGCTGTGGGCAAATTGAAATAACATGATGTCCAATAAATGCAACAATCGCTTTTCCTGTATTTCTTTTCAAGCACAGTCAATATTCTTTGAAATAATTCTGTGATGTTTGGACATTTAAGCAGCTGTTTTCCTCTTAACCTTCAAGGTGTTTTTGTTTGCTGGACAACATTTCCAGACAAGGCCATAATATAAAAGCAGAAGATTAATCACAAAGGTGTTTTGCATTAACAAAATGGGTAGATAAGAGCATCAGAAGTCCCTCTTGTCATGCTAGTCTGGTCACTGACAAACTCCACCGAGTCTAATATGAAAAACCAGATCGTACCATACCTGAACAAAACAATATCCAGATTTGCCCGCATCAATCATATTTGTGTGTTTTTGGCTAATATTCAGTAAGTTGGTAAATTTATGGGTCGTTTCTGTAAGCCTTACGCTAAAATCATAAGGGTTGGCAATTTTGCATTTGGTCAATGACCTTCCTTAGTTATCTCCATATCATTCTTATTAACTCTAATCCTACCCCAATACAATTTTGAAAAACCCAACACAGCTTTTTTATTTTAAAACATTTTCAGTAATTGGAAGTAAATTATTTGCTATTGATATTCGGAGTACAGTTCATTTTTGCTGTCATCAATACTATCTTTTTCAAATGTTATTCCTTTCTTTCTTTCTTTTTTAAAACTGCACTGCACTGCAGTTTAGTTTTACATTACCACAATTACAAAGAATTCTATTATGGTCAAGACAAGGTCTATGTATTTCATAAACAGTAATTGACCATATATACTCATAATCTTAAGAATAATTTTCATATCAAGATGTTTTATGGTTGAAGGTCCAAATTGTATATATTTGTTCGTGGAGTTTTCATTCCATACGTTCTGCTATGTCTCAGTATCTGCTATGTTAAGAGCTATTTAAGTCTGAATGCTTCCACAGCCAATGTATATTTTCCTGGTCTAAGAAATGTTTTTCTACTTAATTAACAATGTGAATTCTGGATGGACAGACCAAAATATTGACTGAATTGTTCCATATGAACTTGCTAAAGACATTCTGAACTTAATAACAAAAACAAAAACTTGCGGTTCCACAGTAAACAGTGTTTTGCCTGTGAATGCGTTATGCTGATGTAGCTTTTTGCTTATGTAGGCAAGACAGGAATTCATAGCCTATCACAGGTGAGACAGGAAATCCTTGCTGATCAGGGTACAAACTTTAGATATGTAATAATATTATTTAGGTCCCCCAAATTGTATACAACAACTGATGCAGATGAATATGACTTAAAAAACATTAACACAGAATTGTAACATTTGTTGATGACCATAATGCTGTCATCGCTGGTAGAATAATAGTTATATCTATGTCTTTCCAATAACATGCATGGCAAAATGTTATTGCAATGAGTAGTGTTAATTGCAAAGTGATATAAGTTTGGGATCATAAAATGCTTGTCGCACTGAAATGTTTTACTGGAACACTAAACAGACTTGTACCTAGAAGGCTGTATTTGCTTGTACATGTATCTCTCAATGTACCCAACAGCAAACAGCGTAAACCAAGATCCAGGGATGATTCCAACAATAAAATTGTGGGTCCCCATCCCTAGAATTGGCAATTTTTTATCACGAAATGAGTATTTCTGGGAATTTTAAACACAGATTTATGGTTTGTAACCCCCTAAACCTTGTCACTCATAATTTTTGTTGCAATCTATTTTCAGCTGTCCCTTTATAGCAGATAACAACATTAATATCATAAACCAACATGACCAGTAATTATACAACTGTGTTCTTGTTTTGTATAGAAGTTGCCTTTTTAAATAGTAGCAGTAGTAGAAGTTTGTTTTTTGTTTTGTTTTAAAACAAGTCCTTAATATTAAAGAAATGTATCTGTTTATTCATCTAACATACTATAAATTAAGGCTGTGTTATAATTCCTTTTGTTAATTACATGTGTTATTGCAATATAGTGCCCTTTGATCACATCGCACTATATATTTTCCATCAAATTAAAGTTGTGTGTTTTAAGGGATAGGAATCTTTGCAGCATATTTATCAAGCAGACACAAGTCAACAAACTAGAAATACTGAACACTGTTTAAAACTATATTCAATTTTCAACAAAAAAGCATGAAAAAGAATGTCATAAGAAACATGATTTGGTTCAATAGAGGCAAAGTAGTCGAAAAGTCATTTAGCGTTTCATGCTAGACCAAGCATACCTTGGCAAACGAATCTCAGGCCATGTGTTGAATATAAGCAGTTCAAAGCACAAAATGTGTGTATTGACCATTACCAATATGTACTGTCATCTATCCAAATAGCTAGTAAAGAAAAAATTTAAAATTATGGAAGGAATACAAATGTGTCATTACGAAAATGGGGAGCTGTCTGCTCTCATTAGCTTTTTGAAAATGCATGTATGCTGGAGAATCCCAATACTTACAGGGTCCATGCTAGATGGTGATTCGGGCAAAATAGTCACTTTAGAGTCTGTCATTTCACCTACATGTAAACAGGCCCAAAAGGTGAAGTTTGCTTTGCAATGCATTTATTTCATGACTACCCCCACCCATTTTGTTTCCATACAGTGCATTAATGAAGTAAAACATCAACTTTTGTGTTCGTTTCCCCTTCAAAGAGGAAGGCAGAAAGATTGAAAATGAAGACTTATGTTCTGTAGTCAATTTTGGTGCTAATTTGATGATCCTGCTGAAAATTCACACAGGAACCTTGAAAAAGTATAAGGTGGCAACTTTTATAAGGCAGGTATAGTCATGGATCCCATTTAATTATTTAACAGTAATATTATGTATAAAATACCTCAATATAATGCAACCTCAATTATATGGTGCTCCAAATAAATGGCTCCTATGAACAGTATCAGAGTGAGGGGGTACTGTGATATAAGTTACTGTATGTGTACTTTCTGATATCTCAGGTGGACTAATGGTAGTTGTTTTGGCACAGGCCGATGAGCTTGCGAATCAGCTACACCAAAAGAAGTCAACCCAATATTTCAGACAGTACACATACAATAACATGTTTATCATATAATTTGAATTCATTAATTTTTTTAAGGTATGCATTTTTGTGATTTTGGGAAATATAAAATTTTTGTCGGTCTTAAAATTCATTGATTGGAGAAGTGGTTCTCTTGTTTCCACAGAAGAATTAATATTGTGTCTTTATATTTGTGGCTTGCAGCAATCATGAAATTCATGAAAATTGGTACTCATCAAAATAAAGTGAATTTGCAGTACTCTAATTTATAATTAGCATCAGTTACCTGGCCCCATATTCACAAAACTTGTCAGCTTTAATGGCCACTCAATCTTAAATATAGCTTCTGTAGTTAACATGGAATTTGTGAAACACTCCTGAAACAAACTACATATTGTTAACATTCTCTTTCTAAATAGATTTCAGTATTGGAAACTTTAGCTTGTAAATTCATTCCCTCATTATTAGGCATTCAAAATTGAGTTTGAGTGTACACTCAGTCTGAGGAGTCATGATAATACGGGGCCAGATCTTTGAACATTACTCAAGGGAAGAAATAGGAAATATTTAAATAAAAAAGCTCTTTTTATTCTTTACTCAATTCCATTTTATAATTTCTATCCTGACACACATTAATATACTGGGTCAGTTGAATGACTTCATGATGTAAAATGTTCTATGATGTCATAATGTCATGATGCATGTCCTTATCGATGGCATATACTGCTTGACGAGAACATATATGGGAAAATATTGTCCAGTTAAGCCTATGGGACAAAATCATTGTATATAATAAAGATAATGTTTAACTAGAAAGGATTTGTTTTTGCATGCAAAAACATGTCACACACAAACACACACACAATGACAATTAATGTCATTCTGTGACACTCGTATTTGAATAAAGGAAAGGAAAAATCTAGCAAGGTGAATAATATGGAATTCTGTTATGAGTGTGATATAGAAAGTCCCCGATTTTTAAGGTCTGGATTTTATTCTTTCTCTCATGAGATCAAAGCAGTGCAGTCAATTTTAGTAGCACACAGAAAGCTTCAGCGTTGCAAAAATTGGGATAAGTTTGACATTTGTCCAAAAGTAAGCCAATGAAGCTGAAATCTTGGACCAAAAAGAAAGAAAATAAAATGGCATGAAAAGATCTAATACAGTCATCTACATATCCTTATAAACATGCACGACAAATTTAAATTGTCAACCTTGCAGATTTTTGCTAAATTATGCTAAGAAGGTTTTTGTCAATAGTCGAAAAAGTTCAAAATCTAATCAGCTCATCTGCATTTTAATACAACTAAGCCTACCAAATTTAGTTTAAACCATATTTATTTTGAGAAACTTTGTCAAATGAAATTACAAACATATTTTTTGGGAGATTCAGTAGAAAGCATGAGCTTATTAGGGCACTCACTTCAAGGTCTCCCTAACAGTAACAAAAAATATAACATCACAAATCTGGATGCTGGTACAAGTGGTTACACATACATACACAAAACAAAACAAAGAATAAGAACTAAATAAATATGATTCAAAAGGTTGGGAGTTAAATGAATTACTTAAATCTTTTAGGATGAAATTTTGCACAGACAAAAATATGTGTGTGTTATTTTCTACAGAGAACACAGGGTTGCCAAATATTAAAGTTTCAATCATGAGAGCAAAAGAGAGTGTGTATAAGATATGATCTCTAAAATCTGAGTACTTTGGACAGTCTAGAAGAAAGTGTTTTGCATTCTCTATTTCACCGCAGGAGCAATACTTATAGTTAGATACATCATTCATGTATAAATCGTAATTTAAACTACTACACTTTCTTTTTAGCCTAGCATGCATAACCTGTGACATTCTATCACCAACATAATAATAACATGGAGTGATTTCTTTTTCTTGATTCAAGTAGGCTTTGAAATGATGCAATGAAGGATTGTTTCTTACTTCTACGGGTAATAAGTTCCATATCTGAATCGTAGAGGATAAAAATTAATTATTGAACAATGTTGTTTCACACATTGGAGGTCGAATAATGTTTGTCTACCTCAACTGATGTTTGCTTTATAATGTTTACAAGGTTTTGTCCAAAAATTAAATCTAAGTTTAATAAAGTTAATACCTAAGTTCAACAGAGTTAAAACCGAAGTTCAAAAAGTTAAAACTTCTGTATAAATCAGAAAAATTGCCATAATGGCCTGAAATTTGATCAGATCATCTATATAATACTTCAAACAAGCATGCCAAATTTCACTGGTCTAGGTCAAGTAATGTTTCTTAAACACACTCACAAAGTTCCCCTCCTACCCAGCACAAAATTAACAAATAAGGCCACAGTAGCCAGAATCTAATCATGTATTGGGACCCACATGAGAAATCTAAAGATCAAATTTGGTCTGGTTTGGCTCAATAGTTTTTCAGCTATCTTGCAAACAAGAAAGTGTAAACATATGGATGGATGGAAAGACAAGCTGATAGATGGATGGACAGCACAAAACCAATATGTCTTCCACCCTTGACACTGGGGATGACAAATAATAAACAAGAGTCTCTCGAAGGGACTGATGCTCTACTGGGCAAAAAGAATTTCCAGAAATTCAAGATAAGACCATTTCTTCCTTTTAACTGTTAAGTGTTGAAACCATCTTTGATATTCTTCAGCGATAAGAAGATTTTTTAAATTAGCTGCTGTGGTACACATATTGAATGTCAGCTTGGCACCATTTTCATTTAGGACAAAGTAGACATCATTAGAAGTCTTTTGGTGAAAACACCATGTCATAGTGACAACAAGATTTGTAAAAATGTCATCATTGCAGCCATATTGGATGTACGACTGGCACCATTTTCATTTAGGATGAACTAGGTATCATAAGAAGTCTATTGGTAAAAACCTCATGTGACATAACCATCCGTTTGGAGACGAGTAGAGATAACAATATTTTCAAGATATGACTTTCCATTCAGGAGGAGTAGCAACAACAAGATTTTCAAGATGGCTGCTGTGGTGTCCATATTGGATGTCAGATCAGCACTATTTTCATTTAAGACCAACTGGACATCATAAGAAGTCTTCTGGTGAAAACTCCATGTCAATATGACTTTCTGTTCAAGTAGAGTTCTGAAAACAAGATTTTAAGATGGCTGCCATGGCAGCCATATTGAATGTCAGATCAGCATCATTTTTATTTAGGACCAGCTAGACATCACAAGAAGTCTTTTAGTGAAAATCCCATGTTGATACAACCATCTATTCAGAAGAAGTAGCCATAACATAATTTTTTAGATGGCTGCGATGGTGGCCATATTGGACGTGAGACCATCACTATTTTTATTTAGCACCAATTAGACATCACAAGAAGTCTTTCAGTGAAAACTCCATGTTGATATGACCATCCATTCAGGAGTAGCAATAGCAAGATTTTCAAGATGGTGGCCATCTCGGACGTCAGATTGGCACCATTTTCATTTAGGACCAACTAGACATGATAAGAAGTCTTTTAGTGAAAACCCCACGTTGATATGACCATCCATGTAGGAAGAGTAGTGATAACAAGATTTTCAACATGGCCACTGTGGCTGTTATATTGGACATCAGATCATCAAAATTTTATTTATAACCAACTATACATCATAAGAAGTCTTTTAGTGAAAACCCCACGTTGACATGACCCTTCATTCAGGTGGAGTAACGATAACAAGATTTTCGAGATGGCTGCTGTAATGGCCATATTGGACGTCAGATTGGCACCATTTTCATTTAGGACCAATTGGACATCATAAGAAGTCTTTTAGTGAAAACTCCATGTTGATACGACCATCCATTCAGGATGAATAGTGATAACAAGATTTTCAAGATGGCCTGTATCGGCCATATTGGATGTCTGAGCAGCACTATTTTCATTTAGGACCAACTAGACTGTGGGATGAATGTGTGTGTAAAGTTTCAAGGCAATCCAGCAAGTAGTTTAGGAGGAGCAGTGATAACAAACTTGTGCTAATGGACAGATGGACAATGGGTAGGCGACGGGCAACTACCATCCCCAACTACCATCCCATAAGTTCTTCTGGTCTCTGACCAGTAGAGCTAAAAATCATTTTAGAGTGTTCCAGCAAAAATGTGAACTTCACTGTGTATTATTGTTATTCTCATGTAATCAATCAAAAGGTCAATTAATTTAAAGAAAAATTTTTTAAAAATGTGAATTTTTAAAAAGCATGTACCTTAAATAAGTTTAAAATGCTTTACACATACACTGTTTGGGAAAATGCAAAGTAATTAACATGTACACTGTAGCTTTATCTCGGCTTTGAATTTTTCTGCTGGATGTATGACAGCCTTTTATAGGCATGTTCAATGCAATAATTGCTGTGAAATTCTTGTAAATGAAAACAGCTTGAGCATTAAATCACATATCTCAACACACTTAACTTTTAGTTTTATATAGTCTGTATTGTGCTGACCTTCTATTAAACCCTACACATACATATATACAATCCTGAACCAGCTGAATTATGTGAGAATTAGTGATTTATCTAGAGATTTATCAACTTATTCTAAGTCTTAAGTGCTGGCAGCTGTGTTGAAGGTGTGGCTTTCATGTGACATATGCTTTAGTATTGCCTTGAATATTTCATACAAGTTTTTTTTCTTTTTCACATGGACAAATAATTATAGGTCAAATTAATTAGAACTTTCTTTAGTACCTAAATTTTGCATAATTTTATTAAGAATACAAGTTCTTTATATAAAAATTATAGGTAAAAAAATAATTATTTTTGATGAATTATTGATGTTCAAAAATAAGGGTATGAAAAATTACAGACAATACTGTAACAATGATAGTTTACTTCAAAAAGTTGCCAAATTTAACAAGCTGAAAATTAAGCATTGGTTTTTAACCCAAACGTCAGCAGTGGCCACAGATGAATAAAATCCATACTGAAAACTATTTTTCAAATTAAAATATTTTACAGTCATACATAAATTCAAATATTTCAGTGACGTTTTTCTTGTAAAAAGTACATACATAATTATAGAAATATATGCTGGCATCTTCACTGTGTCAACAGAGCTGCAGTCATGAAAATACTCGTTACCCAGTGCAAGCATAACACTATTTGACCAGATTCTCTGGCTTTCAACTTCTCACAGGTTAAACTCATACAGATGTGTGACACCACATTGAAAAGGAAAGTTTTTCCACATTAAAATGACATCTAGATTACTGAAAAGTTTCACTGTAAATCCGAATACCATTAAGAAATTGAGGTCTAGGTTTGAAACTGTAATTTCTCAAGCAACAAACCTTGCTTCTTATTACATGTATATATTTCTGTAAGAGGCCATGCACTAGAAAGGTTGTAAACCCACTCTCTTCACTCAGTGCATGCTATCTTCATGATTCTGAAGCATTTTAGTATTAAAATTGTATCAGATACCTGTGTGTATGACTGCTTACATGTTAACAGATGAGCAAACTGTCAGATTTCATTTCATACAAATTTTTTTCATCAAAGGAGAGGTTAAAGTGGGGGTACAGAAAAGACAGGAAAAGGTAGAGAAGTCATAAAGAAAGAGTGCAAAAGGGACAAGTGAAGAATAGAGTACAAGCCCAAATGGAAAGAACAGTTTAGATGGCTGTTATATGATGAGCTATGGATGTTTTGTATGCCATGCAGACAGTACTTGGATAGTGCTCGTAACCACAGTTCTAGCTCCAATTCTGTTTGTGAAACATATGTATTTAGATTTGATTCAATCATACCCAATGCATCACTGTTCACAAGTTTTCTCAAAAACAATATGACATTCAGTGCCTGAAATAAAAGAAGACTGTCTACTGTTCTTACACTGGGAAGATTGAATTATCTTCATCAAAATCAGCAGCTGCAGCTAATCCTGGATGCCCACAAGTTGTTTGTGCTTTAGACATTTGCTATTAGAAAATTTAATGAATCCTGATGGCAATGTTATCGGTTTGCTTTAACACTATATTTTCTTGAACATGTGCTTAAATTTTGCTGACAGAAATGTGATCTAATTAAAGTTTTGTTGATTTTAAATTTAAATAAATTTGACTATCATGAATTCATGAGACAGTAGCTTTCTTCTCTTTTCATTTTGAGTTGAAATACATGTAAATCTGGGCAAGTAACGTAAACACGAGTCCCTCAAATGATGCTCTACTATCTGAAAAGAATTTCCATGAATTCAAGATAAGACCATTTCTTCTTTTTAACAGCTGAATGTTGAAACCATCTCTGATATTCTTGAGTGAAAAGATTTTCAAATCAGCGATATCAGATGTAAGATCGGCACCATTTTCATTTAGGACATACTAGACACCATTAGAAGACTTTTTGGTGAAAATCCCATGTTGATATGACCATCCATTCAGGAGAATTAGTGACAAGAGTTTCAATGTGTTCATTGTGGCAGCCATATTTTGAGGTCAGATCAGCACCATTTTCATTCTGGACCAACTAGATATCATAATTTGTCTTCTGATGAAAACCCATGCTGATATGACTTTTCATTGAAGAGGAGTAGCAATAACAAGATTTTCAAGACAGCTGCCATTGTAGCCATACTGGATATCAGATCAGCACCATTTTCATTGTAGTACCAACTAGACATCACAAGAGGTCTTCTGGTGAAACCCAATGCTGATATAACATTCCATCTAGCACGAGTAGCAAAGAGATTTTAAAGATGGCGGCAGTGGTGGCCATAATGGATATCAGATTGGCACAATTTTTATTTCAGACCAACTAGACACCATAAGAAGTCTTGTGGTGAAAACACGATGCTGATATGACTTTCCATTCAGGAGGAGTAGCAATAACAAGATTTTCAAGATGGCTGCTGTGGTGGTCATATTGGATGTCAGATTGACACTATTTTCCTTTAGGACCAACTAGAATCGAAAGTCTTTTAGTGAAAGCCCCATGTTGATATGACCATACATTCAGGAGATGTAGCTATAACAAGATTTTTAAGATGGCCACTGTGGCTGCCATATTGGATGTCCAAGCAGAACCATTTTCATTTAGAACCAACTATGTATCATAAGAACTCTTATGGTGAAAACCCCAAGTCGATTTGACTTTCCATTAAGATTTTCAAGCTATCTGGATGTCTGAGCAGCATCATTTTCATTTAGGACAAACTAGATCCTGGGATGAATGTGTGTGTGTAAAGTTTCATGGCAATCCACCAAGTAGTTTAGGAGGAGTAGCAATAAAAAACTTCTGCTAATGGATGGACAATGACAGACAATGGACATCAGACGACAGACACTGGATGACATGCAACAGGCAATACCATAATATTTTCTAATCTGTGACAAGTAGAGCTAACAATTAATGTTCAGTCCTGTTAGTTTAACTCTACCTTAAAAAAGACAGAATTATCCACGATCAGAATGCACATGCCATATAAATTTATGAAGTCATTCTGTTCACTTGGAAATATTAACACGATTTCTGATTGTAATCAGGCACTTCATTCTTAACTGCTCATTCATCTAAGCTGATGACTAATAAAGCAAGAAAAATACTTGGCAAGTTGTTAGGTAATCTAACAATGTAAGCAGTGTGAAATCTTGAGCATTTCTTAAAATGTGAATACCACAGAAACTCCTAATTAAAAACACCCGTCAGAATGAGGGAATAATGGAACCCAGCATATGTGTTGGTGTGAGATAGGAAAATCATGCACAAGAGTCAGAATCAGTGGGCAGGAACAAAATTCTTGTCCACAAATTCTCATTCATGGGTGGGATTTCCCTATCCCACATCAACATATATGATGGTTTATTTTTCTGTCATTTCTCACTTGGAAAAAAGTGCTGGAAAAGAAAGACGGTATATCAACAGTATGGATATATCTTTAGAAATAAAGTATTTTCTACAAAAATGTTACATCATTAAAAAGAACATAAAAAGCTTATTTTCCAACAAAAATTTGTTGCAAGCAATAATAATTTTTTTTAACTGATAAGTTTGTGCAGTCTACAGGAATAACTACATTTGGTTGCTACTGCAGAGTAGTCTTATTTCAGGGTGGTTGCTACTGCAGAGTAGTCTTATTTCAAGGTGGTTGCTACTGCAGAGTTGTCTTATTTCAGGGTGGTTGCTACTGCAGAGTAGGCTTATCTCAAGGTGGTTGCTACTGCAGAGTTGTCTTATTTCAGGGTGGTTGCTACTGCAGAGTAGGCTTATTTCAAGGTGGTTGCTACTGCAGAGTAGGCTTATTTCAGGGTGGTTGCTACTGCAGAGTAGGCTTATTTCAAGGTGGTTGCTACTGCAAAGTAGTCTTATTTCAGGGTGGTTGCTACTGCTGAGTATTTTTTTTTCAGGGTGGTTGCTACTGCAGAGTAGTCTTATTTCAGGGTTGTTGCAATAGGAGGTTTTACTGCGGGTTTTTGTCCTCAGAAATCTTGTGATTTACTGGTAATGCATCACTGATGATAGCGAAAAACAAATATTGATACAGGCACTAGGTAATGACTGACTCAAAACCTTCAGAGCTGTAAAACGATTTGCACAACACATGTCAAATCATTAAAAACTGTACAAATGACTGGGGGATTTTTTTTCCTGCATATGGACAAGTTTTATTTACAACAAAGGCACATTAATGATTTTTCAAACTATTTCAATGTGAAACATAAAATTAAACAGTCAAAGGTCAATTATTTAATGGCCCATGATGATGTAAATTATATCAAAGTTTTTTTACATTTTACAATGGATTTTACTAACATAAATTTTGACATGAAGCCCAATTGTGTTATACAATATATTTAAATAATTATGTGCAAGAAATTTTGAGCATGCAATTAAATTTATAATTTCATATACACAGAATATTGAAAAACAAAGAGTATAATGAAGATTATTGTAAATCACATGGGACTAAACCAAGAAATATTTGTTTTCTTAAATTTTAAAATGAAACTAATAAAATACATTAATAGTACACCTCACATTATAGAAACTGGGGAAACAGTGATGATCAATTGACAAATTTAAATTTTCAGTTCAGAGAATTAGTGCTAAATTTTTTTATAGCCAAGGTATGGATGCTTGAAATTGTTTTCATTAATTAAAAACAAAATATAATTATTCACAAGCATGCAACCTCAGCACATCTTTAAATTTTTCTATTATAGCAAGGCAAACAGTACAAAATATCTACCAGAAATACTTACATATATCTTGGCAGATTTCTATTTCCATGGTTATTTCTTTTCTAATCTTGTGACACTTGACTCTGTAATCACAATTTCCTCAAGAAAAGTATAACAATGGTAACTCCAAATCGACTGATATGAGGAAAAACGAAAGACAAAACATGAATTATCAATTGCACAATGTCTCCTCACACCTTGCTTGTCACATTCAGCTGTCCAAGATCAACTGTAGATGACACTGGACCTGATCAATATAACAGTGATATGTCTGTTCATCAAGATACTTTCTATCCCTATGGAATGATCATCCTGACAGCTACATGCTCCAGCTATAAATACTACTTTATAATCCAGCCAATGTGTATTTTGAGAACAAGAGTATAGTTACAAGTATTTGCAACCAAAATACAAGCTTTTTAAGTACTTGTTAGATAGCCAGTAGAGGTAATTTAGACTTAATATAAAATTTAAATACAGACTATCAATGTTTTATGTTCAACATATTACCAAGATATAAGCTCCAACTAATCATTCAAAAATATTGCAATGTTTTTTAATTGCTGACAATTTCCCATGCTGTTTGCTGTTTCCATGCCTTTTTTCAGCTGCTTAATATGAATTAAACCACTAAAGTCCCTGAGAACCTCCAATATCATAAAAGAGAAATATGGAAAACAACAAGCAAATGCAACTAAAATATATAAATTCTTCCGAAACCTTATGTGTCACTTTTCAGCTGTCAGTGGATTGTAATATGAATGACACTAGAAACAATCAATACAACACTGTTACAGTTGTTAATCCACTGTGTTCAAAAATGATCGCTCTGATAGCTACACAAATTTACAGTACAACACAAAGTCTTGCTCTTAAATTAATCCAATAATGCCATACTGAAGTGCATTCAGCACAAGACTTTTGATAATGGTACAGTGAAACCCATCAATTGTCATGGAGTGGAACCTGTCTATGTGGGACAGTCAGGGAGTGAAACCTATATGTGTGGAATCTGTCTATGTGTGACAGTCAGAGAGCAAAATCTGTCTATGTGTGACAGTGAGAGAGTGGAACCTATGTGAGACAGTCAGGGAGTGGTACATGTCTACGTGGGGTAGTCAGGGAGTTGAACATGTCAGTGTGGGATAGTCAGGGAATGGTACATGTCTATGTGGGGTAGTCAGGGATTGGAACCTGTCAGTGTGGGACAGTCAGGGAGTGGAACCTGTCTGTGTAGGACAGTCAGGGAGTGAGTACCTATGTGGAGCAGTCTGGGAGTGGAGTCTGTCTATGTGGGACAGTCAGGGAGTGGAACCTGTCTATGTGGGATATTCTTTGATTTATTACTATAAACATGATAAATTAGTGTACTTGATGTTCCAGTGACTCTTGTAGGTGAGGTAACAAGTTGAGATAACCCACAAGATTCAATCATGCTTAGCCATCTTACATTCTTACAACCTAATAAGTCTATGTTGAAATCCCCCATCAGATTAACTTCTAGATCATGATCTAGAGCTATACCTCAAATCAGTTTCAAACTTCTCTATCCAAGAGACAGGTGCATCAGGTGGCCTGTAGACATAACAAACCAGGATTGGCTTTGATGAGGCAAGACTGATTTGTATCCATATTGTTTCAAGCTGAATGATCTCAAGGTCTTTTCTTGGTTCAAAAGAAACATGACTGTTGACATGTACAATTAACCCCCTCCCTCTTTATCAATAGTTTCTGTTCTGTCTTTTCTTTCAATTTCATATCCATCTATACCAAGTTCATTATTTTATACATCTATATCAAGTAAAGTTTCACATAAGCCTAACACATGGATTTTTCTGTTTTGATTTAATATCAGGTTTACCTCATCAAGTTTTGGCAAAATGTGTCTCATATTGAGACCTGCCATGTGAAGCCCTTTTTTAACAAGACCTACATGTAGTGAGGTAGCAGTAGGTACAGACTTTGAGGATTCGCTTTTAACATTTACAATAGTTGTAGTTGTAACTGATTGCATATGAGATGGACCATTAGTCTCAGATAACTGAGTTTCAGTCTTACTACCAGTCTCAACAGACACAGCTCGATGTGAACATGAATTACTATCTAAAACAAACGCAAGCAACTCATGACCTTATACAGGCTCATCTTAGCTAGTGGTACATGCCTCAGGGCATTCACTATTACTATCTTTACAATTAAATTACTAAACCAGAAAAAAATTTCTTGTATGTTTCAAGAGTCATTGGGTTTACAAGGTCTTTTTGGTCTGTCTACATAACCATGTTCATTGGGTTTGTGTAAATTAGCACAGTGATGCAGTGGCAGTGCGAGGGTTCATGGCGCCCAATGGCAATGTTCTTTAGTGGCACCCCTACTTTGCCTCAGAGAACAGTTTTTATGTCAGTTGCCAACCTCCAACACAAGCCCCCCCCCCCCCCCCCACATCTATGCCCCGGTTACAGTCTCTGGAACAGAATAAGGATTTCTAGTACAAAATACAGATATAAGATGCAGAATTACAGCCAACAATAGCAAAATCTGAGGCAATTTCTTCATTGCTGGGTTATCAGTTCATATACATTAAACACAGCTTTTCCTTATGACTATACCAACCACATGAGTTACATTGTATTCTTTTCCCATGCCTGCAAATATCTGTGCTGTGTCCTCATTCCCCACAGTGGAAGCAGTAACATGGCACCTATTCATCCCAAGATGCACTAACTGTGTGGATATCAACAGGTGTAGTAGAATAGAAAGTACAACCCACACAAGGAGAATGGACATAATTTGTAAGCAATTTTCAGTAAATCCTGGAAAGCAAGTCACAGCAAACCACTTTTGTTGCACAATAACCTCTTTTGTGTTGCTGTGCCTTAGGACACCAAACCAAACATTTACCAAAATATACACGCTCAGTGTAAGTTTGGTGGCAATAGGTGAAAAGATATTATAATTACGATCTGAACCTGTTTATAAGCTATTTTATTTTGTAAATCATAAAAACTAGGTAACAGTGACCCAGCTTTGGTGTGTGTTCATCCCAAGTTTGATGTCAAAAGGTGAAGTACTGTAGGTCTATAACCCAAAAAGGATGGATTACATTCAGTTGAAATCTGTCAACCAGAATCTAAGTTGTATGAAGAAAGTGAAATCCAAAGACCAAATCTACTTTTAGTAACCCTAATCTTCAAGCTACTGAACCAAAATGAATCTGGTTCCTTCTTTCTCAAAATGGAGTACAATAATACCAGAAATTCATTTCAATCTGCCATCCAGAACTGAAGTTATTGTGTGGAAATGAAATGCAAAAGCAAAATCTATTTTTATTTTTACCTTCAAGCTACCAACTTCAACATCATTAAGCTTCTTCCTTGTGCCTTATTTCATTTAAATCTGTTCAATCGAATTTATGTTACCGTGCTGAAATGAAATGAAATAGGAAAATGAATATTTAGTAAAAGCGACTTTGACCTTGAAGCTAATAACCCTAAAACTGATTGGCTTCTTCCTTTAGTTGATTGAAACAAGTAATAACTTAATATAAGACTTGACTGAAATCTGTCCTTACAAACTTAAATTTGTGCGCAGATATGAAACACAGTAGAAAAATCCATTTTTTATGAGTGACCTTGTCATTCAAGCTGCTAACCTACAAATCTATAGGCTTTTTCCTTTGTTTACAAGAAAAAGTAAACAACAAATTTTGCTGAAATCTTCCCCCAAGAACTTAAGTTATTGTGTGGAAAACCAAAGGGACAAACACAAACCAACCTGCCCAAATGGACAGCAGTAAACCATAATACTTGCAACATCCTATTAAGACAAATTTTTTGGAACCCTTGATTGTCCTCTGTATACAGGTTTCAATGCTTTTTCTATTTTTCATATATAAAGGAGGTCTTCCCAGTGTGTCCATATGAGTAATTTTATTTAATTGTCGTGTAAACTTAGATGTATGGTACTATGTATATTTTTTTTTTTAAAACTAAACAATTATCATGGCCTTTTTAAAAATGTTGTTCTAAAATTTCAAGAAAGAAAATACTGGTGCTCTAAAAAAATGCATAATAATCCTATTTTTTACTTAATGTATTATTTCTTTTGAAACTCTTTTGACAAGACAAATTTAAGAGGAAGTATGATTAATGAAGAGGGTTGTACAATTTGAACAAGTTGCCTGTAGGGCAGACACCTTTGAGAAGCTCCTCTTCTCCAAGACTGTGGAAATGAGACAAGTTGCATTTCATTTTTGAGGCCATCGGGAGAACAAGCATAACCTAGTCAGAGGTCACACTAGCTTTTTTGTGCATACATCCAAGAAAGAATACTATAAAAAAGTGTGCGTCCCACTTCCCCAAATTTGTGTAACTGTACATGGACTATGAGTAATTGACAAAGAGTAAGGTAATTAACCAAGTTTAAACTTATGGCTAGTCAAACTTTGCATCTACCAGCAATAATGGTGATATTTTCTAAAGCTCTCACATCTTGTTCAATTTCAACAGATCTGACTCCCTAAGTGAACAGAAAAAAGAATATTCTGTACATACTGCTGAAACATTTTTCCTATAATTCCGGATACATGCACCATTTTGTTTAGGCGAAATGTCAGTACAGGTTAGAGTGGTCAATCTCCTCGAACTAAAACTAGCTGGGTATGGATCGGAAACCAGACTAATACGGTGGCCACAATTTTTATGAACACCGAATACATGTACACTTGAGGAGGTAGGTGCCAATGATTGCGACTGAGTGAATATTTTGCAAAGAAACAATGAAATAAGACTTTAAATATCATTTTGGTATGGTCCCTTGTAAACTAATCCTGCTTCATGGAAAATATATAGAATTAGGATAAACAAAACTATAGCCAACTTGGATGCAACTTGTCATACTGTTGCATCTTACTCCCGATTTCTTGTGTCACATAGACAAAAATGCTGCATTTATGTAACCTCCGCCTAATGAATATTCATCATTGACAAAGCATGGGAAGGAACAAATCAATAAATCAATATGATTAATTTTATCAATGACTGAAGGAAGGAAGGAAGGAAGGAAGGAAGGAAGGAAGGAAGGAAGGAAGGAAGGAAGGATGGATGGATGGATGTATGGATGAATGGATGGATGGATAGACAGACAGACAGACATATAGATAGATAGATAGATAGATAGATAGATAGATAGATAACATAAAGACATGAGAACAAAGACAGACAAATAACTGGAGACATACATATTAAACATTATATTTCATTGTACATACATACATAGTGATTTCTCCAGATTGTACACTTGTGTGAATTCCCCCTAGATTTAATGAATTCCCTTCCCCATTAAAAATGAGCAAACACATGAAAATTGTGCACAATTTGGCATGAGCATCATGAAATATGTAACTATCATTAATAGAGTGGTTCCCCTCTTGAACGGCCCCCCTGACCAGTGGCCACCTGTTTTTAATGGCCAGAATTTCTTCATACTGACGAGTTTGTGTTCAAAAGTACCCCTTTAGGGTGGCCACCCTCTAAAGCTGCCAGCAGCCAGCATATTAACACAAAAAAATGTCAAATTTATCCATCACGAGTGGACATATATTGGAGTTTAATGATGGAAATCTCATAAATATTTGTTGATTTCTAAATTGATACATTGACATTTGTTCCAGCATGCCGATAAAGTACATAACTTTATTCCATACAAAGAGATAAGTAATCTGATTATCCTTAATGTTGTGTGTTCCTTAGATGTCAGATTCTGTCACTTTGAAAATTACTGGCTATTATTACCAATGATAATTATAAAGATGACAAAGCAAACAGCTGAGCTCAGCAATGTTATTCAGCTCAAGAGAGAGTAATGTCCAATCACCATAAATTAAATATGGTATGTTAGCAGTCCTGGCTTCTGTCTCATAGATTATGAAATGTATCTGAAAGGGTATCATACTAAAACCTGTCGATCATGTGAAAAACTCACTTTCTGTGTAAACATAGAGCATTACATGTCATAGCTACAAATTAATTTGACAGTGGTATAGTTGCCAAAGAAGTAATAAGTTGTTGCAAAAATGTACAAAATGACATCAGACATTCTCAGTTTAGAAGAAAAAGTGAAAGAAATCTGACTTAAAAAAGAGGGAGAGTCCATTGATTACTGCTGAGAAATCTGATTTCAGAAAGATTCAAATAAACATCATCTGTTATACATTGTGCATCAGTGGAAAAATGCAATGGACAGAGAACGATGGTTACAACCAGATATTTCCACACTGATTTGATTGACAAGAATTTCAACTGGTTTTGCACTACAACTGATGATTGTTCATAATTTTTTTAAAATAACACTGTTTTATCGCATTGATTTTATAACATGCATATGATTTTTAAATGAAAACATTAAATATTTAAAAATTAGTTACACATAACTTTATATGTAATTATCACTCACATCTGTGTGATCTCCATCTATAAGGCAGGGGAGGAGGATTACTTTATTACAAAACCTTAATCTGATAATGTATGTAAGCGCTTTACTTCTAGATGAACCACTCATAATGAAGAGTGCCTTTTTGCAACTGAACAATGAGACACTTTCATTCATTCTCAAGTTATTAAAGAGTTCACCAACTGCACTTGGTGAGGTTGTATAAAGGCAGGTATGCAGTTTTCAGTATTTGGTGGTAATGACTGCTGTTATGGGCAGTTCAAATGTATATGACATAGTGCCATTCTCATAACAGACTATGGCTGCCACTGCGCCCATAATGAAGATAAATGTATTCATTAAAAGTAACTTATCACACACATGCTTGTTTAAACATACTAGCTGTCCCTTCCCTGTATAGACATGAAAATCCCCCTTTACGAAAATGCCAGAGGGGAAATTCACCTTCGGCATGAAAATCCTGAAGAAATGACTGTACAGCTGTATTTATGTCCTCCATTCATACATGTATACAGATATATACTGTACATGGAAAGTCCATTGTACTGCATATGGTTAAGGTAACTTATTTACATTGTAACAAATGGAACTGTTATTAAAATTCTCCCTGAGGTATGCATACAAAATTGGATACTCTGTACAAACACATAAAAAATTAGTGTTTCAGGGCTATTTCCAAATGGGCATGAATCATCCAAATATATCAAGTTCAATTATTTCAGCTGGTAGTCACTACCCCAAACTGGATTCAAAATAACAGATAAACATAAAAGGATTACACAATTTACTGTACAGAAGCAGATGTTGCAACAATTAATCTCCTGTGGTTTCACCAATTACTTTTCTCTGTGTTCATGTGATGGCAAAATTAAAATTGACAATCTCAGTGAGAAGTGAGTGTTGACTTCTCCAGAATGTGATATCTATGATATTTATATTCACCAAGGAATAATCAACAGTAGTTGATATACATTATCATTATCAGAGCAACTTGCTCTTGTACATTTTTCAACAATTAAACAGATTTGAAAAGCATTTCTTGTGTTACAATTATAAATCTGCATTTCATATCTCCAGATAATAGTTGAGTGGCAATTTGAGAGAGGTTACTTTTCAGAATAACATAATAATTGGATATATTGCAAAAATAGCTAAGTTTCTGTTGAACTTTGAGATCCTGGATTCCATCCCCTCCACATCTGTCTAGAGAAATACAAAATGGAAGAATTTTTTTTTGACAGACAATTGACAATGCAAGGCATTATAAGTGAAGAAGTTTAGATCAGATAGTATTTCCATGTTAACAGTATAAACCATGATCTGACATCACATAATGTGCCAGCTAGAATAAACAGTGTAAACCATGATCTGACATCACATAATGCGCCAACTAGAATAAACAGTGTAAACCATGATCTGACATCACATAATGTGCCAGCTAGAACAGTGTAAACCATGATCTGATATCACATAATGTGCCAGCTAGAACAGAGTAAACCATGATCTGATATCACATAATGTGCCAGCAAGAACAAATAGTGCAATCATGATCTGTCAGCACATAATGTGCCAGCTAGAACAAATAGTGTAAACCATGATCTGTCGGCACATAATGTGCCAGCTGCAACAGTGTAAACCATGATCTGTCAGCACATAATGTGCCAGCTAGAACAGTGTCAATCCTAATCTGACATCACATGATGTGCCTGCTAGAATGAACAGTGTAAACCATGATCTGTTGGCACATAATGTGCCAACAGATTTGGCCATGGGCAATAATAGAATGAGCAGTGTAAACCAGGATCTGTTGGCACATCATGTGATATCATATCTTGGTCTATTCTGTAACATGATCTTTTGTCAAGTAACTCAAAATTGTATATATGCTAACTTCTACAACCATTCAAATGCTGATAATATGGAACTATGCATTACAGACTGACATTCAGTTTCCAGTATGAAAGACCCACAGAAATAGAGACAGCTGATAATTCTGTTACACATGCATAATTGGTCTGTACAAAAAGATTTGTTAGTTTCAAGACATTCTGGCCTGTGTAGGTCTAAATTCCACATGACCAAAGTAATTATCTGGCACATGGAGGAAAAATCAATACTTGTCAACAAATTTTATGTAAAGACAATGCTAAGAAAAATGTGTCTCACACACAGGCCAAGGTCAAGTGGCTTCTGAAGAAGCGTCCCAAATTTACTTGCCCTAAAGAGATTTTATGTACTATCTCAAATAAGAGTCTATTTAAGGGACTGATGCTCACCTGGCTGAGAAGAATTTCCAAGAATCCAAGATAAATCCATTTCTTCTGTCCTTTTATTCTTTATAACTGCACCTCAACATACCAAATTTGTTAACAAGGATATTTTCTTACATGTTCAAGTTAACATGATTACAAGATACATGTACATACAGTACGAAATTCACTGTCATGGCCCTTGACCTTAAACATGATAACATGTATTGAAGATAACTGTACTTGTTTCAAACAATGTCAAGATATACATCGATGTTAAGTTAACTGAATATTTAAAACAAGAGTCCCTTGAAGAAACCAATGCTCTACTGGCTGAAAAGAATTGCCAGGAATTCAAGATAAGACCATTTCTTCCTTTGAACTGCTGAGTGCTGAAACCATCTTTGATGTTCTTCAGCGATAATAAGATTTTCAAATTAGCTGCTGTGGTGGACATATTGGATGTCAGCTTGGCTTCATTTTCATTTAGGATCAACATGGCATCATACAAAATGTTCTGGTGGAAACCCCATGTTGATATGGCATTCTGTTTTTGTTTTTTTTTTAGCAATGATAACAAGATTTTCAAGACTGATGCCATGGTGGCCATATTCAATATCAAATTGGCACCATTTCAATTTAGGACCAATTAGACATCATAATAAATCTTTTGTAAAAGCACAATGTCAATAAAACAAACCATCTAAGAGAAGTAGTGATAACAAGTTTTTCATTATGGTCTTTTGTGGTAGTTATATTAAAAGTCGGATCAGCACCATTTTCATTTATGACCAACTAGACTTCATAAGAAGTCTTTCAGTGAAAACCCTATGCTGATATGACCATTCATTCAGGAGAAATAGTAATAACAAGATTTTCAAGAGGGCCACTGTGGCAGGTATACTAAATATTTGAATGGCACCATTAGGACCAACTAGACATCATAAGAAGTTGTTTAGTAAAAACCCATGTTGATATGACCATACATTCGGGAGGAGTAGTGATAATAATATTTTCAAGATTGCCACTGTGGTGGCCATATTGAACATCAGATTGACACAATTTTCATTTTGGATCAACTTATACATCATAAGAAGTCTTCTGGTGAAAACCCCATGGCAATATTACTTTTATACAGGAGGATTAGCAATAGCAAGATTTTTACGATGGCCACTGTGGCGGCCATACTGAACATCAGATCGGCACCATTTTCATTTAGGACCAACTAGGCATCATAAGAAATCTTTTAGTGATAACCCCATGATAACATGACCATTCATTCAGGAGTAGCAATAACAAGATTTTCAAGATGGCTACTATGGTAGCCATATTGGCCATCAGATTAACACCATTTTCATTTAGGACTAACTAGACATTACTAGAAGATTTCTGGTGAAAACAACATGGCAATGACTTTCCGTTCTGGAGGAGTAGCAATAGCAAGGATTTCAAGCTGGCCACTGTGGTGGCCATATTAGACATCAGCTCAACAACATTTTTCTTTGGGACCAACAAGACACCATAAAATGTCTTTCAGTGAAAACTCCATGTTGATATGATTATCCATTCAGGAGGAATAGCAATAACAAGATCTTCAAGATGGCCACTATGGGAGTCATATTGGATAACAGATTGACACCATTTTTATTTAGGACCAACTAGAGATCACAAGAAGTCTTGGTGAAAACCCCATGTCAATATGACATTCCATTCAGGAGGTGTAGCAATAACAAGATTTTCAAGATGGCCTCTGTGGTGGCCATACTGGACATCAGATCAGCTCCATGTTTTTATTTAGGACCAACTAGACATCACAAAAAGTCTTTTAGTGAAAAACCAATGTTGATATGACCATCAACTGCAGAAGGAGTAGTGATAACAGGATTTTCAAGATGGCCATTGTGGTGGCTATATTGGACATCAGATTGGACCAATTTTCATTTAGGACTAACTAGACACCATAAGAAGTCTTTTAGTGAAAACACCATGTTGATATGACCATCCATTCAGGAGGAGTACTGATAAAAAGATTTTCAAGATGGCCACTATTTTGTTCCAATTTTCAACTGTGTGTTGAGTTTGCTGGGCTTTGCTTTGCAAATAGCTCATCCTTCCCTAAATCAAAGCTACATTTTGACATTTTGCCTTCAAAAATGAATCGCACCTGTACAATACTCCAATTTCCAATATAATCATGTTTTTAATTTTATAAATGCAGTAAAATCCAACTTCAAAGAAACATTTAAGCTGATTATGAACTTGCCAATAATCTTTAATAAAGATGGCTGAAACATTTTCATTCAAGGCAATGATGTGTAATAACTTTTGTTTTTCAACACCCATCTCTTTCATTTATTTAACTTCAAACGAATTAGGTTGTTCCACTTAGTGTACTTTACCTATGCAAATTAGCCTAATGGGCTCCCCCACGGCAGTGTTCAATGGACTTAACACTACATCACCCTAGATACTGTCAGCCAATTAAGTAATCTGTGAAATGGTGGTTGTTTGTCTCTGACCACCTTACCTTTTATTTGCCTCTATGACAACTCAGCTGCATAGTTTTACATGAGCTCTAAGCAGGAATGTTTACTGTTTGTAGACAATACAGGTTACAGGCATATATCATGATGGTCAAGAAATCTCGGGGGTGTGGGTGGCTAAGATTACTGAAAATGTTGTTTTTTGAAACACGACCATGTCAGGGGCTTTGGGAGTAAACAATCATGTTTTTAGCATAACACGTATTATGGCGATATGCCACAGTAACTCGGATCAGCCCTGGTTGGCTACTGTCTTTGGGCAAGGCGCTTTACTCCAACTGCCCTGGCACTAAGTAACCTACTTATGTTGCTGTGCCATAAAACACCAAACCAAACCAATCTAAATTCCCCTCTTCATGGCAACAGTTATCAAATTTGAAAGTGCGTTTCATACTGAAAATCTTTTAGATGTAGACATAGAGGTATTCGTTTTGCTTGTTATCCACAAATGGAACCACAATATTGCTCAGATAGTAATATAATTGTAACTGCACATGTGGAACCACTGTAAGGCTGCTGTTCTCTGTAGGGCTCACAATACTAATGCAATTAAAATCATAAACTTATGGAAATACCATAATATTGAAAACTCAATATCTCTCTATTCTAAATACTTAGGAGCATGCCTATATTGCAAAATAGAACCAACCTTGATATACTCTTCAATGTTGAGAAAACCGTATGAGCCACTGCATGTTTTTAAAACTACATGTGCTGGAAACTTGTAACACCCATTCCGCACCTAAGGAATAAACCGCTACTTTCGTTATTGGTGTTCCCAAACCAAGCTAGTAAAAAAAAAAATCTGAGAGTACATGAGCAGGACCTGTTTTCCACCTCATTTCCATTAATTATAGGATTAGCTTTCAAATTATGATTTTACTTCATTCTGACTTTTCATTATCAACCAATCATGACCTCCCAAACCCATATATCCTCTATAAATGATTGGGTCCATCATTTCAGGAAGAATGCTGACCTTTTAGGAAAAAAAATTTCAGTAGTAAAATGCTAAAATACCATCCATGATTTTGATCTATATGATCCAGGCAATAATAAGGCACTAACAAGGATTAACGAATGCATTAAAAGCTTTCATCTCCTTCCATACTGTGCTGTATCTCTGTAGCAGAAATCAATATGGAAACATGTGGCATTCACAACTCTATGATGAAAAGGAGAAAATATATATGTTACAGGAGACTGTTACTTACATGGCCTATTGACTGGGTATATCATATGGTGCGATTAGTTTTCTGACTCGGAATTAAAGAAGCAACAGAAAGTAATAAATTTTCACTACATACTTAGAAAATTTGATTAGAGGTAGTGAAATGTCTTAAGCATTTTTTGTTTTTGAATTAATCTGGAAGTACCTCATGGGACACCCAAAATTCAGCAGAGCATTATCATTTGTAACAGAGATCAATATCAACCTTTATTTGATACTGATGCTTATTACAAAGATATTGGAAATAAGAGTTTGCAATCTGTAAATAAAAGTTCTCTCTGATTTATATTCTTGGTAGCAAAAACTTGCTACCAGATATTTTACTATGTAGCTCAAGTACAGAACAGGAAGCTCAATCTGTTACTTGCTATTGTATATTTTAACCCAGAGTTAGATAACTTATGAATTATATCATGGAAAACTGAACAGCATAGACCCAGATTTGCCATCACAGGAGGCAAGTCTATTCTAGAACTGAAAATTTAGGGGGCATAGTTTCACCTCCATATAAAAAAAATGGGGGAATTTTCTAAATATAGGAGGGATTTAATGACAAAATAATAATAGGGCTTGAAAATGTGATGTGCGATTTTTCACATTCAGTTGATTTTTCTGCGCAATGTTTGAGAAATTAGTATGAATCCTGCAATAACGCATCATAAAATAGACCCTGCAATAGTTCAGCATTAGCGCTGTTTGCTTTAAATTATTAGTATAAAAAATAGGAGAGGTGAATATACTGTATTTACAGGCATTCAAGATAGGCTGTGTGAAAATATCATTTGAACAAGAGTACAGTGAATGGCACATTATCCCATGTTTAATAGTCCTTTGTGCAGGCATTACAAGAGTATGGTTGACTCTGGAAATTACTGACCAATAGATCTCAATAACCTGGACCTCTGGTGAAGGTATGCAATCTTGAACTAAAATTACTGTGCAGAAACCATTATTTTCTTATTAGTCTTACCATGACTTTGACCTCTGATCTTCAGACCCAAGAATCTATAGGTTTCTTTATTACCCTGAGTACAAGCCATTCACAAAGTTTGGTCATGGAACTTACTCTAGAACAAGAGTTGTTCTGCAAAACCCATTTTTCTTTGAGCCAAAATTACTCTGACTTTTGACCCTTTGACCTCCAAATCTACAAGCCTCTTCTGTACCTTAACTGCAAGCCCTCTACAAACTTTTGGTCAAGGAATGTGGTTTGGAACTAAAGTTAGTATGCAAACAACATTTTTCTTCTCTAAGTCAGTGTGCCTAACTTTGACATTTTGACCCCAAAATCAATAGGCTTCTTTCTTGCCCAATGTGTAAGTCATCCACAAACTTTTGGTGAAGGTACATTGTTGAGAACTGAAATTTTTCTATTTTCAGTCACAGTGACCTTGATGTTTTACCTTTCAACCGACATATCAATAGGCTTCTTTCTTACCCCAAGTACAAGCCATCCACAGAATTTGGTCCAGGTAAGTGATGCTAAGCTAATATTATGGAGCAGAAACCATTTTTCTTCTTTCAGTCACACTGACCTTGATTTTTTACCTTTTGATCCCGAAATCACCAGGCTTCTTCCTTACTCCATGGGCGAGCCATCCACAAAGTTTTGTAACTGTAGATGGTGGAGTACATGTGTTATTGCGTGGAAACCATTTTCTTTCCTTTACAGTGACCATAACCTTTGACCTTTTAACCCCCAAATCAATATGCTTCTTCCTTTCCCCAACTACAAACCATCCAGAAAGTTTGGTGACTGTAGATGGTTGAGAACTCTAGTTTTGTACAGAAATGATATTGGCAACAGATGGGATGGATGGACATCATAACACAATACACTCTGCTTTATGGCAGGCATATAAAAAGAGGAACCGATTAGTGCACAGTCCTTTTAATTGGTATCTTGAAAATGTGTATCAATATATTACCAGGGTATAAATGTCAATGATCAATACATCAATATCATGATTAACAATGACAGCCTTAGTTACATGGTAAATGTTGTTAAATTCCCATGTTTTGTGAATTAAATTGGCATTAATGAAGTTTTCAAAGCTTCTGCTGCGGTTATTTCTTTAATTCTGTCATTTACCTGATAATCTGCTACTGTCTTTATGTTACATTTCATGTAAATTATGGGAAAAAGCACTAGAGTGGGAGATTATATTACAATAAAAAGAATGTTTGTGCAATTGGAAGTATTTTTATGTTTGTTTTTCTTAAAATGTAAAATGCTTCCTATCATAGGATGCAGGTATTACTTTTATAATGTGTTTTACAGAAACTGAAAAACATTTCTGATATTTTAGTGAACTATGATTAGACCAAGAAAAGAAAAAAATGTTTCCTATTATATCATCTGCAAAAGTACAGTCAGTACTTTGAGATCTTTCTTCTAATTTCTTAAAAACTGAATGTTGTTCAATTCATATGTTTCCAGGTAGATGATGCTTGGTAAGGCACATAAACCAGTATGCACATACAAATTATAAATACTGTCACAATGCTTGGTTATGTCTTGTATTAACATGAAAGCTGAGTACATACACTTAAACTGTATTATTTACTTGTGTTGGCTTTCATTTTGATTCTATTTATTCCTGTACATGAACTATAACTCCTTTTATTACACTGTTTGCTACATGAACTATAACTCCCTTTATCATACTGTTTGCTACATGAAATTTAACTTCCTTTATTATACTGTTTGCTAAATGAACTGTAACTCCCTTTATTATACTGTTTGCTACATGAACTGTAATGCCTTTCTTACACTGTTGCTACACGAAATGTAATTCCCTTTATTATACTGTTTGCTACATGAACTGTAATGCCTTTCTTACACTGTTGCTACATGAAATGTAATTCCCTTTATTATACTGTTTGCTACATGAACTGTAATGCCTTTCTTACACTGTTGCTACATGAAATGTAATTCCCTTTATTATACTGTTTGCTACATGAACTGTAATGCCTTTATTACACTGTTGCTACATGAAATGTAATTCACTTTATTATACTGTTTGTTACATGAACTGTAATTCCTTTTATAACAGTGTTTGCTACATGAAATGTAATTCCCTTTATTATACTGTTTGCTACATGAACTGTAATGCCTTTATTACACTGTTGCTACATGAAATGTAATTCACTTTATTATACTGTTTGTTACATGAACTGTAATTCCTTTTATAACAGTGTTTGCTACATGAAATGTAATTCCCTTTATTATACTGTTTGCTACATGAACTGTAATTCCTTTTATAACAGTGTTTGCTACACGAAATGTAATTCCCTTTATTATACTGTTTGCTACATGAACTGTAATTCCTTTTATAACAGTGTTTGCTACATGAAATGTAATTCACTTTATTATACTGTTTGCTACATGAACTGTAATTCCTTTTATAACAGTGTTTGCTACATGAAATGTAATTCCCTTTATTATACTGTTTGCTACATGAACTGTAATTCCTTTTATAACAGTGTTTGCTACATGAACTACCGGCATTCCCTTTATTACACTGTTTGCTACATGAACTGTAATTCCCTTTATTATACTGTTTGCTACATGAATTGTAATTCCTCTATTACACTTGTTATGACTCTAGGGTCTAAGACAAATGTAACAGAAAGAAAGTGAAACCAACAGATCAAGTAAAAATCAACAAGCAATCTATTTCTTGATAATTAAAATGAAAATCAAAAGACACTTACATTAACATGAATTAAAATCGAAATAATCCAATAATTCTAAGTGTCCTAATCACAAGTTCTAAATATAGAATGTTCCGAGTGAATTACTGTATCCTTGAATGTGCTGATATGCCATTAGTTTTTAATGTGCTTATGTGCCAGTAGTCTTTAATATGTTGATGTGCCAAAATGAAGTACTCCAGAATATCTTTGAATAAGTTCACATCAATCCCAAAATCCAAAAGTCTAAGAGCACTTTGATAATCCAATGAATATTTAAAATAATTCCTCTCTCTTAATTTGGAATGATTTTTCACAACTGTAATGACTCTTTACAGACTGATGGTAAGGTCGAAAACTGAAAACTGTCCACTAAACATGGTATATATAAAGATAGGTCACATGACAGAATGTTCTAGAAAATGATATGGTGTATGTGACTTTTAACACATAATTCTAAAGGAAATTCTAGTTTTATCTGTAAACAAAATCAACCCTGACCTCAAATTGAATCAATTACTTGTTTACCAAACCGTCCTTGAACTCAAATACTAAGTAAACAACCTAATTCAAGGACAATAGTTAAACATGTAAACCTGATATATAGCATTAAGGTTTGAGCAAATATTGAAGTCAAGAAACATTTTTAATTTCCTGAAATATTTATAATATTACATAAACATCATACAGAACCTACTGTTTGCTACATGAAATGCAATGCCCTTTATTACACTGTTTGCTACATGAACTGCATTGCCCTTTATTATACTGTTTGCTGCATGAACTATAATTCCCTTTATTGTACTGTTTGCGCACAATTTTCATGCACTTAATGTTTCATGTCCAATTTTTGCTTAAACATGTAATACACATTTGACTTTTTGTTCGTTTCTGTCTACTGTTGATTTTGTATCAAAATATCTGATCAATAAAAGATTTGAAAAACAGTGGAAAAGTTGTAGTAGTTTGTTCCAACTATTTAATTCTGAGACAAGATTTATATCAAACAATGATTTAAGGAGACAATATTATGCAAAATCTACAGTATACTGGTACTCCAAACTGAAGTGCATTAAACAGACATCTTGCAAAATCTACAGTATACTGGTACTCCAAACTGAAGTGCATTATACAGACATCTTGCAAAATCTACAGTATACTGGTACTCCAAACTGAAGTGCATTATAAAGACATCTTGCAAAATCTACAGTATACTGGTACTCCAAACTGAAGTGCATTATAAAGACATCTTGCAAAATCTACAGTATACTGGTACTCCAAACTGAAGTGCATTATAAAGACATCTTGCAAAATCTACAGTATACTGGTACTCCAAACTGAAGTGCATTATAAAGACATCTTGCAAAATCTACAGTATACTGGTACTCCAAACTGAAGTGCATTATACAGACATCTTGCAAAATCTACAGTATACTGGTACTCCAAACTGAAGTGCATTATACAGACATCTTGCAAAATCTACAGTATACTGGTACTCCAAACTGAAGTGCATTATACAGACATCTTGCAAAATCTACAGTATACTGGTACTCCAAACTGAAGTGCATTATACAGACATCTTGCAAAATCTACAGTATACTGGTACTCCAAACTGAAGTGCATTATACAGACATCTTGGATTGTATAAGAGTTTTACCATACTGATTCAATTATTGACTAGAACTGAATTACTTAAATCTTCAATCTGATTTGTCTATGTGTGTGTGTGTGTGTGTTCAGCTTCATATGTGGATTCATCATAACACTTTGTTCATTTCACTATCTCTTTTAACCATATGACTTCCGAAGTTTACATCAGAAACCATACATTGTAATGTACTAGTATTCTGACTGCTGGTACATTAGTACCTAAATTACATTATGGTGATTGCTAATACAATTATTTAATAACCTACCACTATAAAAAACAATCTATTTTTTTTAAGTCTCTAAAACTTCATCAAACATTGAGAAGTTAGTGGGTAGTATGGGGGAAAACAGTCTATTTCAGTCTTAATGAGTTTTTTAGCTTCACACCGATAATCAATTATATTTTGTAATAATATTTTTTCCTCTCTTATGGATATGATTTCATGATGCATTACTAATATTTGGCATGTATGTTCAAGAAATTTTGTAGAGATCTCTGATAATTATATTGATCATGAATCTGTGATGTATGTATGTATGTATGTATGTATGTATGTATGTATGTATGTATGTATGTATGTATCTTTGTGTGTTATTGATTTCAATGGGCTTGGGTGGTATTAAACATGCACACAGATATAAGTAAATATTCCTCATTTGGACTATACATTTTAGTTCCAGGTGCAACCCCTTTCTACAGATGTTAGACTAAAGAAAAGAAAACTTGAAAAGAAAATTTCACAAGTCATAGGTACATTAGTTCATAACTTTAATAAAATTTTATAACGTGCAAATACTTTTGGATTGTTTTAATTTTTTTTTAAATTGTAAAAACTAACATTTTAACAAATCTTCTTTCTTTCTGAATACTCTGGGGGAAAAATTGATTGTGTTATTCAAAAATGACTCATATTATGCCCAAAATGTGATAAGTAAGGAGTGTAAACAGTTTATTGGAATTCTGAACGTGAAGTAATTGACTGACAGCTGGTACATGGTAGACAGGTGAAGCTTTACGAATCATCAAGATAGAAAATCAATTTTTCTAGCCCATGGCCAATCTTAATGGTCTTTTTATACAGCTGTAACTTTTGAGTTTCCTTCAGCAGTATAGGATTTTCATCTCTCACAATCAGTTAAACTGCGTTTGATTGATAATACATTCATGCATTTGTCAAGATTTATAATCTGAACCTTTTAAGTATGCCAAGTTCAAAATTTTAAGGAAAAAGCACAAGCCAATCCACTTTAAAACACTGGTTTACCATTATGTTCATCCCGGTCTAGAGGGAGGGGTCTCAGTGTGAGTAGTGATGACCTCCTGAATGAACTGTATGAAAATATTCAATGACTAATCATCTTCCACAACCATCAAACTCTTGGCAGTTAAGGAATATCTTTGGTACAAATTTGCTCTCAGACTTCATTGCTGCTGATAGCATAGCACTTGATAATATTTTTAATAAAATTTGCATTTTACTACCTGGTTTGGAACTAATGTTGTTTTTTTTTTTTCATCAGGGCACTTTGTGAACACCTTACAACACAACTTATACTAGAATCTTAATAGAAAAGACATTTATCATGTCTTTGAGAATATATCAAACTGATAAGTGACCTAGACTACCTCAGATCTATTTAATGAGTGTGCTCACCATAATCAAGTACTACTGTATCATTTCAAAATCATAGTAAAACACTCACTTTACTTATGAAGAAATACTAGCACTCCATGTTGCAACTAAAAATTCAGAACTGATCAGTGAAAATTGTCAACTTTTCACTCTCTAGCAACCTTTGGATTCATAATGTGGCAACTAGAAAATTACATCAACACTTACTAATTACAAATATATACCACATTTTATGCTAAAAACATGTGGCAGATGCAGTTAAATTCACAGCATAATACCTCTTTGGCTGTGAGACAGTCGGTTCTTACATTAAGTCACCGTCTTTACATAAGACTAATCTAGCTTATAGCCTACAAGTGATTGTCTAGTATACGACCTGTACAATCAACCTCAAGTAAATAGTACAGTTCCAGAAAAATGCAGGCATGGAGAGAAAATAATACAGAAAACTTAGTCAGCAGTAAAACTGCACATGGCTTAGGCTTTTTTAAATAAACTATCATGAGAAGAAAATGAAAATGAGGGTTAAGGCCTTTTATCAGTGAATTTGAGGCCTGGCAATATGCAGAGAGATAGTTCAGAGAACTCCAAATTGTGAATTTTAATGACTGGCCTAAGGATGAAGCAGATGATGACTACTGACAGTTCTTTAAGACAGATCTAGGTATACTATTCAAAGTAACATTATATGTTTTTTAAAAATTACTCTCAAATTTGACATAATTAAAACTTTCACTTTTTATCATCTTATCCTAAAATTCCCCAATCAACTGATTTCTGCTCTCAATGTCAATTTTCAAATATGCTGCACTACTGCTAATAAATTTTGATAAGTACTTGGAGCACTAAATACATTGACAACCTGAAATAAAATGCTTAAAATTAAACTTATTTGCATACTTTGAATGCTGTAAAATAAATTCATTCTGCTTTTCTAATAAGTTTATTAGCCTACAATATGCAAATATTCTGCTTATCTAGAGCCTGGATAGTATGATCTAATTATTTCCTTATGTTTGTGACTACTGGATTACATTTTCTTACATTCCAATCATGTGCCTCATTACATGATATGGCCAAGGTACTAAGGACAGATATCTGGATCTCTACCCTATAGCTCAATGTTACTTTTCTGCTTATTGGTTGATATGAAATTGATTTGAATGGACAGAATAAATGTTCATTTTCTTATATTTAGTGTAAATGATAACATTTCTTTTAGGGGAATAAATAAATTCTTATATAAATCTTAAGTCCATCCTTTTTTTGGGGGGGGGGGGGGCTTTTGGCATTTCTGCCTTCATTAGTAACTTATTCAAATTTTTCAACTAGATTTCTGACATAACATTCTTCTTCCATTCAAAAGGTATGACTGTCATTTCCATGTCATAACATAATGAATATGCATGGGAGTTGAGGCAGTAAATAAATATGGTGGGTCTTACACATCCCATGCACTTTTTATCTGATATAAATTCGATTCACAAGAAATACTAGCACCAGATCTTCAGATGTACCAATTTTCAGAAATAACAAAAGGAAAGTGATGAAAGGGTTGAATCATATTTATTTGATTTTTGAAACCTTATACATAAAAAATTATGTCCATTTCCATTGGAAACCTCACAGTTTTATCTGCATTTGTTATCCTTCTTTTTGCATAACCTGAATGTCACTCTCATAGTTTTGTTGTTACAGCACTGCACAATGCATGAGAGGGATTGGTGGCTATAATGTATTACTTTTGGTAATAAGAGATCAAAACATGTCCATATAAATCTGACCTTTAAACCTCTCAATGGGCCCATGGGAGTACATCTAAAGATAATATCTCTTTTGCACATCATTTTTTAGTGGGAAAATACACGTGTGATCAACTTTGGTGTAATTTACCTTAGTAATAAAGGAAAAGGAGATGGATGGAAAATCTGAAGGACCTATGGAAGATATTAAAATTGTTTACAGATTTTTAGGAAAGCAATTGGGGATAAAAATTCTACAATCAATGGTTACTTACCCCTCCTGTTCTGGTCTGTCTCTCGGTCGATGGTCAATCACCATGATAACCATATCTTCCAGGCCCTGGTCAGGTGCCGCCAATACATTGTGGTCAACCAGCGTCAAGTCCAACTTTCCCGTGGCCTTCAGAGTATGAAGGTCAAGGTCATCTCGAAAGGTCAGGTCAGTTTGTTTGATGTTCAGCTGTCCCAGAAAGTAGACTGTCTCCGTCCGCAGTCGGTACTGGTCTGATGTGATATTGAGAACAGGCAGGTACAATATTCCTGTATCATTTACACTCTTCTGTAATGAAAAGAAAATGTTAAAAATCTGAGAATCTTCCCTTTAAAATACTGTAAAAGGAGAAATTTTCAGACTATAAAGTTTATGTAAATTTCTGATTCTGAAAAAGGTGCACAAATAGTTTACATTATTTGTAAATTTTCCATATTATAATATTCCTACACTACAATTTTTGCAAGGTTAAGTTTGTGCAATTTGT
Source organism: Margaritifera margaritifera (assembly GCA_029931535.1). Taxonomy (NCBI): domain Eukaryota; kingdom Metazoa; phylum Mollusca; class Bivalvia; order Unionida; family Margaritiferidae; genus Margaritifera; species Margaritifera margaritifera. The sequence continues at coordinate 1,416,338 of JAQPZY010001267.1, read as the reverse complement.
GACCAAGCCTCAGTTTCAATGACACAAGCTGCAAAATTAAGCCTAGATTTAAAACTTTTTATTGGTTCATTTTAAGTCTGACCTAAATTTCAGCGAATCAGATTGCTGGTTTCTAGACTCAAGTTTAAGTTGAAATATAAGTTGTGTTAGTAAAATGTAGGTCAGGTCAAGAAAATCCAAAAAAGTAAAACACCCCATATACAGTGAACAGTATTGTTTAAATATAAATAAAGATAAAAATGATCATTTTATAACCAAGGTTTCATATATATTTCATTATTTAACATTATATATTCATGACTGATTCCCTAAATAAGTCTTGCATTTTTCTTTTTAAAAAATCTAACTTATTTCATTCTTAGGTTAATTTGCTAGAAAAAATTCTGGCTGGAAATTTTATCATTGAACAATTTCTTTTTCGCTATAGATGGCACAGTATCAGAACTGTCTGTTGACCTTTAACACTGAGTTCTGGACCCTCAGTCAGCAGAAACTGTTGCTGGTGCTGGTGGGTGAAGCAGATAGGAAAACGGGGTCCAGGTGAGAAAAGACAGTCCAGCAGTGGGCATAAAATGATTATATTCAAGGCAAATCATTAAAATCTTTCTGACAATAGCTATTACTAATCTTTTGCTTTGAATTAACTTTTCAGTTCATCTTCTTCACCTTTTAACATGAAAGTTCTTTATTTCTGTTCATGTAGTCATCTTTCTTGCCAACAAGGGCAATTTTTATTAAAACCTGCTAAGAAAATGTACATCAAGAATATTAACAGTCTCAGAAAACTGGGGGTCCAGGGCAAGTTATTAAGGGTCCACAGGATGTACAGGCTTAAAACACTGAGGGTCCAAGACTAGCATTTGAAGATCCAGGATGCACTCGAAACTTATTGAATGATCTGAATATGTCCTACAGGTTTCAGACTCTATCAAATATGGTCAACAAACAACAATTTTCTTCTGTCTCACAAACTCCATAAAACCAGATGTTTGGTTTTTTTTTTTCATTTTAAAGTCTGAAAGTTGGAAATGATTTATAGTAAAGCTTGTTTTCCAGACTCATCACAGGCTAAAGATAATTCAGGCATTTGGATAATAAGAAAAGAGTAAATCACAGTTATTATAAAATAAGCTTCCATTAGTTATGAAATTTCTGAAACATCTGAATAATAGCATGTGCAGAGAGTGACTTGTAACATTATTCAATGAATTTCACAATTATCAAAACTAGAGAACATGAGTTTGAAAATTCTTGTTATCACCTAACTGCAAATACAGTCAAATTTCCATAACTCAAACATCAATCACTTAATACTTGGTATCACTCAAAGGACTTGCTCAGTACTTCTGTAACACATTGTTGTCTGTGACCTCAGAAAACTTGAAACAACAGAACACTACAACAAAAAATTTGAGCATGCAGCACTTGGAGTAGTTTAAGTTTTATTGCTGGGGTGCACAACTCAAACATTTACATGGGCCAGAATTGACCTTGACTGGAATTAAGCAGGCAGCACTCCGAAAGTTTTGTGTCGATAATAAAAGCATAAATACACATGCGTAAAGTAAGAACATGGGTCATGGACTGCACAAAATGTGTTGGCAGGCAACATGTGGCCTGTGGGCCATACATTGTACACCCTTGTTCTATTGAATTCTACATTGCTGTTCGATGCTGCTGCAGTTTGATGGTGCTCTATTTCACGTCACAATAAGTAAGGTCGCATTGTTTCCCAACTTTTCAAAATGTGTACATGGTATGCAGTAACCGAAACAATGTTGTTTAATTGAACTGATTCAAAACTCAACCTTTCCCCCGATCTGACAGCTATTTAAATGTAGGCCATTGACAAAGTGCATGCCATACCTTGATCAACATGCAATTGTTTCATTTGCTGTGTGTCTTTTACCTCTTATTCTGACAGGATTCAGTTTGTAAGTTCTAACGGGATTTAGTTTGTAAGACATGTCTTTCTTGACTATATCTGACAATTTAGGTAAAACATCCTTAGGATCATCATGATATTGTTTCATACTGCTACATATATGTATATGATGAATAAGTTGATATTGCAACTTGATGTACTGCATGGAGATGTGTATTGGCTAATACCAGATGTACAATGTGCATGTCTGTTTACTTGGTTCTGATTTTGTAAACATTTACAGGCATTAACCTAAACTCAGCTGTTTATCCCATTTCTAATGGAATACGATTCCAGTAGTACTTTACCTTTTCATATGGGGTATGATTTCGGTCATATGTTCACAACATTCCATCTACCATTTTGCGGAATTGTGCATTTAACTGCGTAATATGTCACTATTTTACATGTAGTCTTTTGAAAAGAAGGAAATAAAGGTAGAAGGTACACAAATGTTATATCATGCACTGACAGCATGAGTTTAAAAAAAAAAAGTTGGTACAAGTTTGATTTACAAATTAAGTTTTAATGTACAGAAATCTAAATGGTGGTCAGTACTGAAGAGGCAAGTTATGGCAGTGATGTGATCGCTGAATTAGTTGAAAATATTGACCTTTTCGAGTGGAAAATTGATATTTTAGGCAGTGGGGATCATTATCTTTACTTCATCAAAATGAACAGCTGATGATAACTGGTTATTTGAAAATTTTATTTCAAACACGAGTTTGGACGTGTGGATATCAACATGGCGGACAGCACTGAATGCGGCAAGTGATGTCAATGATGTGGATGCCGATTTAGATTTAAATATAGACAATTCTGTGGGGAAAATTGATGTTTTTGTCAGTACAGATCGTGATCTTGACTTTGATGAAATGAACAGAGATGATGATAGCTGGTTAGTAGAAAATTTGATTTCAAAACTTAATTTTAACATGGAGATCAAAATGGTGGACAGTACTGAAGCAGCAAGTGATGGCAGTGATGTGGATGCCGATTTTGATGAAAATATAGACAATTTTGTGGGGGAAATGATATATTAGGCACTGGGGACCGTGATCTTGACTACATCGAAATGAACTGAGCAGATGATAACTAGTTAATTGGCTTTTTTTACTCTGATATTGATAACAATGAAGACTTTGATGGTTTTCAAGCTAACTGGACATTCTGAGAACTTTACTTCTCATAAGTTAGCCCATATACTAAGGTTGGATGTGTGCATAATATTAAGAAATTTTACTGCATTCCTGGAAATGGATCAAAATAAAGCAAACAAAATCTGATATTTTTACATTAGAATTTATTATGGAATAAAATTACTGAAACAAAATGAAAAGCTTTGTCAACTTTCAGTAAGAATCTGTTCTGCTTGCTCTCCAATTCTCATGTGAGTAAATTTAATAAAATTGTAACAAATCTGACATTCTTTTTTTCACTACCTTAAACAGATTAAAATTCCCCACATTTCATACACTTACATATAGGGGGTAAAATGAATATTGCAGGTAGAAAAATTGCATTGAAAGAAAGTTATAATAAAAAAAATGTAAAGCATGTTTTTAGTTTACTTAACTTTACTTTCAACTGAATTTTTCACATCTGAAAATTTTCAATGACAAAATATGAGTTTAAAGAAAATTTTATGCTTTTTAAAATGGTATTTAACTTTGAAAAATTTGTCCTGTAAAGCCAGATTGACTAACTTCACTGCATTCTCTCATGCTGATACACCACTGACTGAACAAACTTCCAGTTCTACACAACTGCCTGTCTGATTGGGCTTCAGTATGAAAGGGTTTTACATGTGCAAATGTTGCAGTCTTAACAGTAGGACATTTATGACAAGAAATTATGGTGCTACACCTAAATAATGTGATGGGACATTCTTTGAGAGAAAGATCCATATTCAGGATGGAGAAGAAAAAGATTCTCACATGGTGCAGATAAAAGGCGTAGGTCAGAGCAGCCACTGCAGAATCAAGGTCACATGCCTCATTTCCTAGCACCACATGTACTCGGTCTACTGTCTCTAACTCACTCTGGAAAGAGATATGCATTAAAATCAACAATATATTTTAAAGAAAAAATGGAGATATAAAATCATTGAAAGCAATATAGTAAATATTCATAGTGAATAAGGTGCATGGTAAGTTTTAAATCTGGTTGTGAGAAATGAATGAACTGTGCCAAAAATGTCTGATCTTGGACAAAAGACTTTAGAAATGTAGGTAAAATCCTATTGGAGGGCCATATGAAAATTATGTTTATAGTGAAAAGCTAATATGCTGAACCCTGCAATTTATTCATATTTGCTTCTTAATAATAATAGTAATCTGATCTACAAGTTATCTGAAAATAAATGCTTTTCTGGATATATAAATTAAGTGATCTTTACTTAGGATATATTCAAAACTGTACATCCCACATATACAAAATGAATGGTTAACAATGTCTATTGTCTAAATCTCACCATCCTGTCATTGGTATTTGGATCACTTCAGGTTTTTCTGCATTAGCTTTAAATTTCAGCCCCTCTTAGATGTTTCTAAAAAACTGGTTGAAGTGTTTAAAACAAGAGTCTCTTGAAGAGACTGACACTCTACTATCCGAAAAGAATGTCCAGGATTTCAAGATAAGACCATTTCTTCCTTTTAACTGTCTACTGTTGAAACCATCTCTGATATTCTTTGAATGATAAAATTTTCAAATTAGCTGCTGTACCAGCCACATTGGATGTAAGATTGGCACCATCTTCATTTAGAACAAACTAGAAACCATTAGAAGACTCTGGGTGAAAACCCCATGTTGATATGACCATTCAGGAGAATTAGTGACAATATTATCAATATGTTCATTGTGGCAGCCTTATTGGTTGTCTGAAGGGCATAATTTTCGTTTAGGACCAACTAGACTTCATAAGAAGTCTTTTGGTGAAAACCCTATATCGATATGACCATCAATTCTGGAGGAGTAGTGATAGCAAGATTTTCAAGATGGCTGCCATTGTAGCCGTAACTGGATGTCAGATTGGCATCATTTTCATTCAGGACCAACTAGACACCATATAAAGTCTTATGGTGAAAACCCCATGTCGATATGACTTTCCATTTAGGAGGAGTAGTGACAAGAAGATTTTTAAGATGGCTCTCATGGTGAACATATTTGAGGTAAGACTTTCCAACAAGGATTTGGTTTGGTGCTTTATGGCAATTGCCGATGCAATTGGAGAAAAGTGCCTTGCCCAAGGACACATCATGGTAGCTGACCCAGGCTGGTCCGATGCTAGGATTCTAACCCACACCCTTTCAGTCGTGAGTCCGGCATGCTAACCATTGAGCCACTGTGGCTATCTCCAATTAGGAAGAGTAGTAATTAGACTTTCATGATTGCTGCTGTGGTGACCATATTGGATATCTGATCAGCATAATTTTTATTTAAGACCAACCAGACACCATAAAAAGTCTTCTGGTGAAAACCCCATGCTAATATGACTTCCCATTCAGGAGGAGTAGCAATAACAAGATTTTCAAAATGGCTGCTGTGATGGTCTTACAGGCAGTCAGATCAGCACCATTTTCACTCAGGACCAACTAGACATCATAAGAAGTCTTTTAGTGAAAACCCCATGCTAATTAGACCATCCATTCAGTCAGAGTACTAATAACAAGATTTACAAGATGGTCACTGTGGTGGCTATATTGGATGTCTGGGCAGCAGCATTTTCATTTATGATTGGTCACCAGCCATCATAAGAAGCCTTCCAGAAAAAATCCCATGCTGATAGGAGTAGCCATAACAAGATTTGCAAGATGGCTGCTGTGGTGGACACATTGGATGTCAGGTCGGCACCATTTTCATTGAGGACTAATTAGACAGCAGAAGAAATCATTAAGTGTAATCCCATGCTGATATGACCATCCATTCGCGATGAGTCTTTTAGTGAAAACCCCATGTTGATATGACCATCCATTCTGGTGGAGTAGCAATAACAAGATTTTCAAGATAAATGCTGTGGTGGCCATATTTCATGTCCGGGCAGCACCATTTTCATTTAGGACCCACTAGACACCATAAGAAGTCTTCTGGTGTAAACCCCATGCTGATATAACCTTCCACTCGGGAGAAGTGGCGACAAGATTGCTGCTGTGGCATCCATATTGGTCATTAGATCAGCACCATTTTCATTTAGGACCAACCAGAAATCATACCAAGTCTTTTATTGAAAACCCCATCCTGACATGACCATCCATTTATGTTGTAGTGGCCATACTGGATGTCAGAGCAGAATCATTTTCATTTAGGACCAACTAGACTTCATAAGAAGTCTTATGGTGAAAACCCCATGCTGATATAACTTTCCATTCAGGAAGAGCAGAGATAACAAGGCTTTCAAGATGACCACTGTGGTGGCCATACTTGATATCCAAGCAGCACCATTTTCATTTAGGACCCACTAGACATCATAAGAAGTCTTCCAGTGGAAACCCCATGCCAATATGATTTTCTATTCAGGAGGAGTTGTGATAACAAGATTTTCACGAATGCTGCCATGCTGGATGTTACTGTGCCAAGTTCTCTAGAATATTGGTTTAGGATGAACTAAGCTGATTGTCTCTGTACCATCTCAAACTCTTTAGCATCTTTCTTTATGAGTGGATCCCAGGCACAACTGACATATTCTAAGTGCAGTCTATAAGGGATTGGTATGCTTTCAGCTTCACACCTGTTGAATATTTTCCAAGTTTTCTTCTGATAAAGCCCTGTGATTTATTTGCCTTGCCCACAACTGTCGACATCTTGATGCCATGATAGATTGCTGGAGAGTCTCATGTCGAGATATGTGTTATGCTGTATTGTCCTAGCATCGTACATTTGTAAATGACTGGTTTTCTGCTGTTTGTTAATGGAGTACATAACATTTGGAGGGATTAAAGCCAAATGCCATCAATGTCACCAGTCCAAAAGCAGGTCAGACTGTAACCTCTAGCAATCCTCATGAGAGAAAACTCACAGGTATAATGGGATGCCATAAACAAAATGACATAGTGTTGAGTTGGTGTTATTACCAATACCACTGAAGGAACATGAGAGTACCTAACACAGTTCTCTGCAGCACAATGATCAAATGACTGATTTCCACCTACAACAACTCACTGCTGTCTCTTATTCCAAATAAAAATGTAGTTTCTCAAGTGCTCATTTGGTATGGGTGTCAAATGCATTGCTGAAGTCTAATATTAGTTGATCAACTTGTTTCTTCTGATCTTGAATATGTGATATATCTTCTATGGTGATAACTAGCTGAGTTTCACAGGATCTCAGTTGTCTAATCTAAATCCATGCTGATGATTGGCTAAGAGTTTGAATTGCTCCAGATGTTCCATGATGTGACAAGTGAAGTACTGAAGTGGTTGAAACTGGTCTACAATTTACAGGATGTCTTCTTGAATACTGCTGTTATGTTTCCTAATAGCCAATATGTTGGTACTGCTGCTTCTGCCATTGACATGATGAATATCCACTGGAGGTACAGGGCAACACTGTACAGTTTCCTTTAAAACTTTACATGGTATTCCATCTGGTCTGTTGGATTTGTTCAGACTGATGACCATCAGAAGCTTGCAGATACCTTTGGTGTCAAAAACTATTTTGACAATGTCTGATGTACAACTCAGCCCAAGGTCTGGTATATATTGACTGATATTGTTGATTCAATGCTTTGACTTTCCCATGGCTGTCTCCAATAGACTGACCAGTTACATGTAATGTGTGAACTCTACTACTGTCTCTTTTTATGGTTTTGACATACTGCCAAAATGTTTTCCCTCCATCACATTTCAGAAGGCTATAGATATATCTGTTATGGGTCTTTGTCTAGAAGTTTCTTTATGTAGGAACATTTTATCTTAAAGCACACCCAATCTTCCCTCATGTTTGTTTGTCTAGCTTTGTTGTCCATGCTCTACTTTGCTCTTTTTTCATTTATATTTCTCTGGTGATTAAAGGGATGATCCATCTGCTGGAGCCTCATTTAGATGGACTATACCTTTTATAATAGCTATGAAATCTTTTGAAATTTTCTCAGCAACTGTTGTTTCATCAGGACTATTTGTTAGCATTTGAAGTTATTAAAATTGCCATATTGGAATTTTCTCTCTACCCCTTCCCCTTTGCATATTACAGGCAATAACATATTCTTATGTCTGGATGACCAGGACTAGTGATTTTTGGTGTCGAGCTAACATAAATTTTAAGGAAATGCCTGCCAGGCAAGTGCACATTTTCAGACAAGATAGTTAGCATTGACATGTATACAGCCACCCAAATATCCAATAATTACTTTCATTGCATCATAATACCAGCCCAAGTAATGGAATCACTGTGTACACACGCAACTGTACTGTTCAGCACAAAATCACATAAGGCAACAAGTTACATGGCTTCATGTGCAGATGACATCACAAAACGTTCAACAGACTGAAGCATAAAACTATCCCTGCCATGAGTATTAGGGTGTTTATTCTGTCTTTAGACCTTAATTGTTTGATCAACAGAAAATTTGGATTTTTGTTAAAGACAAGAATTATGTAATTAGCCTCGTGTGAAAGTGTCAAAGCATATTATGCCTGAGTAATCACGATCTGATTGACTGATGATCTATAGATGTGTTTAAGGTAAATGTTCCATGTTCCTTAAAGTTATACATGTAGTTTTATGTGCAATAAGTAACACCAGAATAGTTCTCATTAAATTACTGTGACTTTGGACTTATTCTGCTGGAAATTTTTAATAGAAATCTTAGAAAAATCAGAAGACTTAGGTGACACTGTTGTATATAAATAATCAATGTGAGCAATAGCATAGGTATCAAGTATTAAAATGTACAAGTTTACTGTGAGGAATTCAGGCTCTGTGACAAAAAAATACATGTGTACAACCAGCAGTTGAAAAGAAAGAAGGAAAAGATATGAAACAAAATGTAGTGACCTGGACAGTGCTCTTTTCTGTGGATAGTGTTTCATACATAACATTCAAAAGTGTTCATTTACTATTTAATTGTCCATGGAAATTAAAGAGAATAAACACAATAATGGACATTCAGTTCATAGCATTCCATGTGATCTGACAATGAGATATAATGCCCTTGATGTATTTTATGAGCAAAGACATTCTCTATTCTTTTTTTGGTTGACATCAAATTCAACAAGTGTCCCTTGCAGGAACTGACACTCTACTGGCCAAAAAGAATTTCCAGGAATCCTTGACCGTTTCTTCTTTTTAACTGCTGAGTGTTGAAACCATCTCTGATATTCTTGAGTGATAACAAGATTTTCAAATTGGCCACTTTGGTGGCCATACTGGATGTAAGACTGACACCATTTTTTCATTTAGGACCAACTAATATCAGAAGGGGTAGCAATAAGAAGATATTCAAGCTGGCTGCCATGGTGGACATATTGGATGTCAGATTGGCATCATTTCAATTTAAGGCCAACTAGACATCATATGAAGTCTTCTGGTGAAAATCCCATGTTGATATGACCATCCATCTAGGGGGAGTAGCGATAACAAAATTTCCAAGATGGCTGCCATAGCAGCCATATTGGAAGTCAGACTGCCACCATTTTCATTAATGACAAACTAGACATAAGAAGTGTTTTAGTGAAAACCCCATGTTGTTATGACCATGTATTCAGGAGGTGTAGCAATAACAAGATTTCAAGATTGTGGTCATATTAGATGTCAAGTGGCACCATTTTCATTTGGGACCAACTTGACCTTGGGATGAATATGTATGCAAAGTTTCCTGGCAATCTTTCAAGTAGTTTAGGAGGAGTAGTGATAACAAACTTGTGCTAATGGACAGGCAGATGATGGATGACAAACAACATGCCATCCATAAGCTCTTCTGTGTATGACCAGTAGAGCTAAACTAGATTTTTGTTTTCTCATATGAATTTGTGAGACAGCAAGGAAGGAAATGAAAGGAGTCATGGGTTCAATCAGTCTCTGACCTTCTAAACATTTGATCTGCGTGATGTAATACGTTCATTATGAAGGACATTGCGTTTTCTATTGATAACTTTTGATACATAATGCAAATAAGTTGAGAGCTGAAACGAATATCCAAACATTAAAATTATAATACCTTTTTGCAAATATTCTAATAGAAAAATGGTATTTGAATATTTGTTTGTTTACCCAGCGAGTTTGGCAGTATTTTGTAAAAGAAACAAGCATGGCAAAATGTAAACTATGCAATGCTGAATTAATTACTGTACAAGGGAACAACTTAAAACCTGCTATATCACCTGAAATTCAAACTCTGACTCACAAGGTAATCATCATGTCAAAATTCTGAATAGTCACATTGCTCCGATCATTACCATTTCTATTCATTATACTCTTGAAAAGATAATGTGTAATACAGCAAGTTGATGGAGAACATGGAATAGAACAGAAGTCATATCAAAGTCAACTAAGCTTTTATGTATCCATCAACAGCTCCGAAAAATGTCTGAACTGTTGTCAGACATTCCTTCTATCTGGATCAGTTATAGTCAATCCCACTAACCATTAACACTCCCCACCCATGATCACTGTACGTCGTAAAGTATACTCCAATATAGTTCCGCATTTGATCTTTAATTCAAGTTTTGTAGTAATTACACAGCTATGGAAAGGTCAATATGCCTAAAATCTGACACAATCCTGTTATTTTCTTTAGAGTTAGTAAGGGGTCAACCATTTAATCTTGGGGGTGGGGGGCCTGGAATTTTCTTTAGTTATCTGTTGGGCGGCAATTTGTTTTCAAAATAATCCCCAATCCAACCCAAGACCTCCGAAAATTAAATGGTCAGTCCCTTTTTTGCAAATGTCAATAAGATGTATATGGGCCAGTTGACATGACTTTGGAACAGAACCATTTGACTGATAGGGGTCAAGAGTTTGCTGTTACAATAAAGCTTCGCTACTCTCTGTTTTTGCTGTGCATTAGTACAAAGCCATAGTTATCAGCATATATTGGAATTTGTGCAGGGATCATTTCACTTTTTCTTTCCTATGCCTTGTTGAAAATGACTTTACTGTTTATTGTTGGGAATCCCTCTTTACCCAGGAAACAAAGTTGTCTACTCCCAAACTTGGTTGAGGAGCCAACTAATTCCCATGTACCTAGACCTGGTAGAGGTTACATTATTCTGCCAACAGAAGCGACAAGACCATTTCACACCTATTGCAATGTAAATGAAATCTTACATATAAGATTAGGTTAATACCCATGTGTAGGTTTCAGTTACAACAATTATTTATCAAGACTGAATACGAGTTTCTTATGGCTTGACAGAAAATCCTCAAGTTCAATTTGGGCATTTTATAGTTGGTCAAACAGTCAGTCCCTGCAGAAATGTCAGGCATGTACTAGTATGACAAAATTCCGGAGACCTACAATCAACATATAAAAATTTAATACAAAAAATTAATTTGATCACAAGTGTGTGTGTGTGTGTGTGTGATTTTGATTGTAAACAAATCACTTCCGAGAGAAATATTTGCGATAGTCCTCGCATTAAACTCAACAGGTAATCAAGTTTCTGCCCTTTATCATCTGTTTTCAGCACAAAGGAACATTTATATTTGTACTGAGCTTGATGATAATCAAGGAGAATAACACCTACATTCATTTGATTTTTCATTTAAATCAAACAAATTTTTACTCAAGACCCCTACAATGTCATTGAACTAGATTTAGATGACTTAGTTCAGTGTTTTCAATGTGGCTTGGCTTGGAGTGGTGGGTGTCAATAATACCAGAGTAGACAAAGAAAAGAGGATGGATTTGATACCTTTATTAACATCAACAAATATCTGAATCCTATCCGAATACATTCAATGAATATTTGAAAAGGAAAATTTGGTGTTTATTTCAGCTCTGATAAGTTATCATGTTCAATTTTATTCTGGAATAAAAAAGTACACAATTATCCTTCAGTTTTATTTCATAAAATATATTATCATCAAAACAAGACAATGCTGCCAAGAATACTTAAAAATAAGGAACAATCTGTTAAACTCTTGGGTTAGCCAAGCATTCTATTGGGCGAGTTGCTTCAAGTGACTGAAAATGACAACTGTTGCCCCCTGTATTACCTACACTTCAGGGCTCGAAATTAGCAAAGTCCACTAAACTGAGGCTAGTAAATTTCCTGTCAGACTAGTAGTTTTCATAATTGTAATAGTCCAATATCTAGTAAAGTTTTAGTTGTCACCAGTCAGCATTTATTTACACTATCATACGTAATTTTCGAAAATCTGAATTATTGGACGATGTCCAAGTTCTCTCACAGCCAATCACATAAATCCTCTAGATTCAATTGCTCCCCTATAGAGTTAGAACAAAAGAGGATTTCATAAATCATATTTCAAAACAATGCTGTATAAATATTTACACATTTTTTTTAGATGTAACAAAAGAGGATTTCATAAATTATATTTCAAAACAATGCTGTATAAATATTTACCAGTTTTTTTTAGATGTATATGGTAAAGTTGTATGTCAAAGACGGTTAGTCAAAGTTTCCTCTGGCCATTCCTACCCCATTTGAGAAATTTTGACATTTATGGGGTGTGAGGTCAGAACGCATTGCCTATTGAAAAGTTGGAATTCACCGAAACCACGCAGCGTCAGCATAAGGTATAGTATTCGCTTACACTCCCGTTTATTGGCACCCCCCTACAGACTTTAAAGAACGAAAAGTATCACAGATATAAAAAAGGCACAAAACTTCATTCATCAATTTATAATTTCTACCCTGACTGTCACCAGGGGGTCCCTAACACTGCCATCTTCTGCATATTTCAACCAAACGTGAGTTTCTTTACTAACACGGCACCATATTTGTATAGGCGAGTCTTTTTTTTGCAGACAACAGATGCGACGTAGTTCGCCGTCTTCGATAAGCTCTGAATAATTCCTTAAATTTCTGTAATTTTGGGAGTTACATCCCTTAGAACACATGCATGTCAGAGTTACTTTTTTTATTTTGTTCAATTCTTTTTAGAAATATCAAAACAAGGCAGTGCAAATATTGGATGCAGATAACAGTTTTTCCTGAAAATGGACTGCTCTAGAAACTGGAAAAGGGCAGTGAGCAGTCTGTTTGGTTGTTTATAATGACAGCTTCTGTTTGGTTTCAAACGTGAACAAGATGACAATGTTAGGGGCCACCTTGCGACAATCAGCATGGAAATTATAAATTGATGAATGAAATGACTAAGTTTTGTGCATTTTTTTTATATCCTTGATGTTTTTCATTTTATAGACCTGTAGGGGGAGTACAAACAAACAAGAGAGTAAGCGAATACTATAGCCACTTACTACCGCAAACTTAAACAACCTTACATCAAGCTCTACCCACATAAAATCGATAGGAAGATGATTCTCAGAGATTGCGAGTATAACATTTGTTATGTCTTTAATTCGTTGACAGATGAGACGAAACTAGTGCATTGATGAAATCTGGCATGGTTCTCTCCATTTCTATTGCTACTCACATGACTACAAATCTCACAGCCTACAAATCCATGACATCAGAGGTCCACTAGTTACATGATGCCAACAATGTTGATGTACTCAAAATTCACAAATATTAAATTAAAGTTATGTAATGTTTTTTAAAAAAGAAAAAGACATGTAATTTTCAACATATTTATTCCAAGAAGAACCACTAGAAACCTGTCGCTGTCACAGCAACCTGGAAAAAAACAGATTCATCACATAGAGAGCTAATAGAAACCATGTTGACATGTGCTCGCTGCCTGATGAATCTGTCAATGAATTAAAGAAATAACAAATATTATACTCGCAATTTCCGAGAAGATAAACCCTCTTCCAATTAATTTCATGTGGGTAGGGCTCGATGTAAGGTTGTTTAGAGTATGCTAGACCAGGTAGTAAGTGGCTACCCTATGCTCACACTGCACGGTTTCGACGAATACCAACTTTTCTATAGGCAATGTGCTCTGACCTCACACCCCAACATAAATGTCAGAATATCCAAAGTGGGGTAGGAAAGGTCAGAGGAAACTGAGAGTAATAGACTGTAAACCAGACTTATGAACTAGCCAAACCAGTATTGCAGTGCCATGGTCATCAAAATACCTATTATGATTAACCAATCCGTCTTTTTTTAAAGGATTAACATCATAGAGACGCATGTTTTGTTCAAATGTTTGTATCTGTTGTGAAAACCCGCACAATGCCTATACTGCTATAATGAGACATCTTCTCACCCTGCTTTCACTGTAGCATAACAGTTACTGCCTTAAATCGTCTGTCTGTGGAGTTATGATATGTAAATGACCAGTGTGAATGAGGTCTGTCTCTTTCTCTTTAAAACATATTTGTTTCCAGATGACTGAGTCATCTTTTTCACAGTTAATTTCTGGAGAATCATTGGGTTTTTTTGTGAACTTGTACTGAATATTTTCAAGTAACCTTGTTTGTTTTCTAAAGCAAGATTTGTACTTCTGATTTATGAATGACTGTAATATTTAGGAAATAAAAGTGTTGTTAATCTAGATACGTGTCTGACATTGTTTTGTGGGAAGGACTAGTGAAGATTCAGCAGGACTAGTAAATTTCTCAATCTACTAGTCCTTCTGGCTACAAGGACATTTTTTAATTCTAGGCCTGCACTTTGGTATCATGATCAAAACTCAACAAGTCTCTCTAAAGGTTTCTCACTTCTCCCTGTTCTGCCTTGAAGGGAGAAGTGACTTCTCCCTATTTCGGGAGCCTAGGATGATCTCTGATAACATATGCTAAACTACCAACAGCAGAGAGTAAAATCTGTCACATAATTTTGTAACAGGTCAGTGTCTATGTCTCTCATTCTATGTATGATTTAAAATGGGCTGCTGTAGACCCTGGTCTGCCAAAGCAGCATGCAACTGCAGATCTGGGTGTATACTGCCTGCAGTTTAATCCATGCTGTTTACAGGAGTGAAAGTGGTAATAATTTTTTCTCTTACTAACCAGCCTCCTCTTTGTGTATGTCAGATACTCATCCATGGCAGCACTTCATATTCCACGTCTCCTCAGATGAGAGAATGTTGGCATGACACCATTTTGTGTGCTCTATGGAAACTGTGCTTCAGTAAATTTGTTTTCTGAAATTACAAAATGTATATTATACATATATGTAAAACACTGCCACATGCCATGACAGTGAAATACAACTCATTAATTTAAGAAAATTGCTCATATTTTATTATTTTATAATTACTGCAACTCTTCATAAATAAAAATGATACTAGAGCAACTTCAATTACCAATCCCCATCCTTTTCAAATACTGCCTAACACGAAGCAGTATCACTTAGACCCTCTCTCCCCCCCCCTTATCACCTCCTATTTCTGAGACATGATACACATTTAATGCTGTTCAAGCATGTTACCTGTAAACTGTTGTTGCGTTTGCCTAAATTAAGCCATATAACACTGAAAGGTTCCATTTACCAGGATATGTTAACAAACTATAGCTGTACCATTAGGTATGCAAACAGATGCAAAACTAAGACTAAGTCATGTAGCTCTACATAGCAGATTTTGTTTGCTTCCTGTAGTGTATGACTGATTCATACATAAAACACCTGTTTTTTACTGATTTTTTTTCCAGGGAGTCATTACACAAAAAAGCTATTAAACAGTCTTTATGCTATGGGTGCATATATACTGTTTTGTTAAGAAAACTTTGATTATAAAAGTAACAAGGAGTAAAATAAAACTAACCACAAACATGAGGTTTAGCTTATTTCCATCCATCAATGTACAAGGAGACAGGTAACAGATGGATATCCAGACAAAGTATATATATCGAATGCTTTTTAAAAAGCATGGTAGGAATAAATGGGGTGTTATTCTGTTTAGTTGCTATATAAATCACACACTTCTATTTATTTTGCTATGTGTCAGGACAGAAAATATTATGATAACAAATGTCACATGTCCTCACAGACATTACTTTAAATTGTACATATTAACCTCCCTGTAACAAAAAGTCTCTCTTTATAAAATAAGGACATCCTTTGGCTTTGACTGTTTGAGTGACATCAGTTTGGGTTGACCATCATGTGCAACTGCACAACTTGTGACTATGAATTCATGAAACTGACAATTCCTCTGCTCAGAGCCCAGGGGCTACCAGAATGCTGGGTCCGAGCTACCATTTGTTAGGTTCAGATAGCCCCATAGGCTACAATGTGATTATCACGACTTGCTCTAAATTTCTTCTAAAACCTAGCATTACAAGTATTTCATGAAGATGATTATTTATAAATGACTCACAATCTTAAAGCTAACAGTTTCTCATAAAGTGCCTCCTCTGAGCTACAGATTTCAAACTTAGCTACCAAGTGGGCTAACATCTAATTTTGAAAATAGGCACAAACCCTGGATTTAGAACTGAGTTAGTGTCTTTTCATCTATCTATCAATCTGTCTCCCATTACAACATAACCTACTGCTGGGAAATTTGCAGTTGCAGGTCTATGCAATATTTGAGTGGATAAAACGGAGTCAGAAAAGTTGACAGGAAATTCAAACAAGAAGTCAAAGTAAGCATGGTATCACTCACCTGGCTTACATAACTTAAACAGTTGAACATTTCACTAAGCAGGATATCAAAGTAAGGTATCACCCAAACTATGTATCAGGTTGACCTTACCTATTTTACTATATCCTGATAAATATTCTTTCTAAAGATAAAGGCATAATTAACATGCACAGTCTCTTGCTCAAAGTCATCCAAGATCTGGATCATATACACCCATTTACCAAGTTCTGTAGAAACTGGATGAGAAATATAGTCTCCATATCTAGAATGGTAACAAGCTCAGTCAATAATATGCAAGGCTTCTCAATAATATGCACTCATCGCACTTGTTATAAAACCTGTCTATGATACTGATAATATGAGCTTAAGGTGGATCAAAATCCAATTGGAATTTGTCCTCCAGAGTGGGAACAAGCTTAGCCAATCAGATAAAAGTTTACATCATTAATATGCATAGGTATCGCTCTTAATTAAACTCATCCAATATCTTGATAATATAACACTGTTCAAGAAGTTTGATCAAAATCTGATCAGAAATATAGTTGCTAGATTATTGACAAGCTCAGCCAATACAATGCAAGGTCACATCATTAATATGCATGAATTTCACTCATAATCATACTCAACCAAAATCTTGATGACCTAGGCCTATTTACCAAGTTTGATCATAATCATATCAACAATACAGTCAGTAAAGTGGTAAAAAAAACTCAATCAGTTGCAAGATCACCTCATAAATATGCATAGGTCTCGCTCAGATTAAAAAAAGATCCAACATCTTGAAAATATTAACCTGTCTACAAGTTTGATTAAAATCAAGTCAGAAAGAGTCTCGCAAGTAGTGAGAACCTCATCCAATAATATGCAAGATCACCTCATTAATATGCATAGATCTTGCTTATAATAGAACGCATTATATATCTTGATGATATAAGCCTATTTACCAAGTTTAATAAAAATAAGACCAAAACAGAGGTGCTAAAAACGTTGAAAGCTCAACCAGTTCGATGCAAAATGACCTCATTTATACACACGGATCTTGCTCATAATTATACTCATTCAAGATCTTATAAGTCTCTAGATTGGTAAACAAGTTCAGCCAATCACATGATCACCTCATTAATATGCATGGATCCCGAGCATTATTGAAATAATGTGAGATGTTGAAGATATTTCAAAAAACTGGAATAGAAATATGGCTTCCAGAGTGGTAATAAGGTCAGCCAATGAGATGCAAGATCATGTCATTTAGTGTTCATACCAGAAATGGACAAAGTTGGGCCCAAGGTCCCATACCAGATCAGAAAGTGGGGTCATTTAGAAATAACGGGTCGCAAATACCCTTACATGTATCTTGGCTCACAATTACCAATCCCCATCCTTCTGTATCTGGATTTATTGATTTATGCAATAAATATTCACTTTTCAGCATTATATTCTTTGAATCAGTCACTGCAGAGTCAGACTACAGCATGATCTTCTACAATTTCCTTGTCTGCTAAAATAACTTTTGGGACCAACCAATTAGGATTTTCTTTCAAGCCAGGATATTATTTTTCTCTAACTCAAATGAAGAATATTTGTGAAGCTATTTAAGGGACGGAATTTATTTTTTTAACATCCCAGCACCCACCCCCTCAGAAAATTAAATGGTGAATCCCTTAGATGACAAGGAAATTATAGCAAACAACACTCTAGTGTTACTTAACAATGACGGATACATAGTATATAATGCTGGAAAAGTGAATATTTATTGCAGAAATTAATAAAAGATGACTCATGCACCTGTGATCATTATCAACTTCTCATGAACAGAGTCTTCTGTACTGGGAATTGAATCCCCCATGCTTAAGTAACCATTACACTCAAGAATTTATTTTGAACATTTGAGTCTACATTTTTTCCTCCCTGTACACTACTATGAAAATAAATACAACAATGTTTTCAATGAAGATTTCATCTTTTCTTCTTTACTGTTTCTATCAATGATCATGGAATATGTGCTCTTGGTGCCCAAGGTAATTAAAACTAGTAAAACATTTATGTCAACCAATGAAACTGATCACCTTATGCTTCTTTAGCCGTGAGCACACTCTATCCAGTAAGCTTGGGATGCACTCAATTTAGTCTAAAATCAACAGCAACTATCTTTTATCTTTACTTTCTGCAGAGGGAGGGTATGCGCCCTACAGACACCATGCAGGGAACTTTCTTGCACCAAAAATGAAAAATAAGAGTCACTGGCACCAGGGCACAGCCTAGAATGAACCCCGTCTAATTAGTACACATAAATCTAGCTCATTATCGAACTTGTCCGGGATCCAAATGATATAAGCATATATTCCAGGTTTTATCAAAATTAGATCAGAAATATGGCCTCGAAAGTGTTAACAAGGTCAGCCAATCAGATGCAAAATCACATCATTAATATGCATCAATCTCGCTCATTATCAAACTTGTCTGAGATTTTGATGATATAAGACCATGTTCCTAGTTTAATCGAAATCAGATTACAAATATGGGCACCAGAGTGATAACAATCAATTGGATGGACAACTGACGATACATGACAAATGCAGAGTCATACCATAAAAAAACTTACTTGCCCTCTGGCAGGCAAGCTAAAGACTTTGTTAGGTGAGAATGGAATTAGTAAAGATAATGGTAGTGATAGAATGGTTGGATTTATAGCTGGCCTGTGCAACCTATGGCCCTCAATTGGGTTTTATCCGCTTATTTACATCACAGGGTGTGGCTTTAAGAATCACTTATCCAGCCTGCGCCCTGGAGGAAGTTGCATATGCCTAATTATAGTAAGAAAATAAATAAATAAATTATAGTATGGATGAAATTATAGTAATGTATATGTTCAACATAGTTAACTGACAAGTTCAATTTATCACAATCTGGCAGTTTCACAATCTCATCAGATAAAGTAAGTCCCAGTGAATGATATATCTGGGGGAAAAGAGTTTATAACAGCAAGGGGTTCCATCAACTGATGTCTTGGCATATTATATGCCCAAATTCTTCTCCAAGATGTCCAGAATTCTTCCCTTTCTTCTACCTAAATGCCTGAATAATAAACTCCTCTCATCCCAACCAGTCCAAAATGCAACTTATTTTTCCCACTACAGGTCAATAATTTTACAATACCCCAAAAAGGAAAACAATGATGACTCACTTGTCATTTCCTGCCTAGCTACCATTAGCATATGAACCATATGTACACTGATAAGAGTATCATGGAGTTAAAGGTGCAAATCATTCATCTAGGCTTATCTTAGCAGATTGTAAAAATTACATTTATTTTCAACCAGTTAATCCCACCACAAGCACTCTAAAGAATCAATGCTCACACCTTGCCAAAATAGCATGTACTGGACCTCCAGATCTCAAAACGGCAGTGTGACGGACAATGAGAGTTGGTAACAGAAGACATATCAGCGATTTTGCAGGCCCAAAATTGCATTAGGACATTTGTCCTAATAATGCATCTTGTATGCAGATACTTGGTGACTTAGAGCAAACAAATTATTTAAGGCAATAATACTCTAGGCATTGCTTAAAACAAAACAAAAAAAGTTAGGCATCATAAAGTTTTAATTCCTCATGGCATTATTATGAAAGTAATAGAAAATATTACAGAATTAAATCATAAGGATAATGATCTATATCAATTTATCAGCCACAAATTTCAGTCCTGAAAATTGTCCAATCTGGTCAAATCTTACTCGGACATCTGGAAATTGATTGGGCCATATCCAATGCCAAACTAAATACCTGCATATATTTCAAAACCTTACAAGTCTTTAGACTTCAAAGGGTATAACAGTCATGCTGCTGCTGATCAGCCTGGTTGAATAGTGTACATACCCATGTAAGACTACCTCAACAACGTAAACATGGCGTACATCTCATATGTAGAAAGCTGTGTTGGTAATTGTGAGAAACTTACATAACTGCAATGACTTAAAACAATAAAAAATGAACAAATTAAATTGACCATGGAAAATTGTCCTGAAACTAGCATATACATTCAGCAATAAATGACATATACCATAGCATTATTGAAGGAACTTTATTTAGGTACATTGTTTATGGCTTTGAATTGGCAGAATTATCAATTATGGAACTCTTTAAGTCATCAAGAAGTACATTATTTCCATTTATATTCAACACATTTATACAGCATCCATGCACGTTTGCAGGATTCAAGCTAATTTATACAAAATTATGCCAAGAAATTAACTAAAAATGTGAAAAGCAAGTATCATATTTGCTAGTCATACTATTATTCCTTCATTAAATTCCTCCTATATTTAAAAAAATCACCCCATTTCTCCAATTGAAGACAAGAAATTTCCGCCTAAATTTTCAGTTCAACAACAGACAGTGATTTATATAAACAAATTGTCATTTGAAATAGAACTTAATCACAGGAAAAGCATGCAATTTGTAAATGCCATGCAATTAAATTTCTGGTTTGGTGTTTTGTTATAAATAAGATTTGTTTCAAAGTTTCCAAAACATTGTTAAAATACCCAAAGGTAACATTCAAAGGCTATCGTTTGTAAATTTGTACAGTTTGTATCATATGAATTGACATTTTTGAAAATAAAATGAAAACTAAAAAAAGATCATTAGCAAGGGTTCCTTTTTTTCATCTGGCAATGTTGAAAAGCATAGACCTTTTAATTAATTTGCAGGACAAGTGATTTTTGTAAAAAGTCTTTTGTCCTGTACATGAAGCTATGTAACAAATTTGACGAGTCCTGCATATATAGGTATATTAGGTTAATGTTTTCACAATGGAAATATTTTTCTCATGACATGATAAACATACACTTTTAGAAGTAAATTTCTTTTACTTAACATTCTAATATTTTTTCCCTTCCAATATCTTTTATTTAAGAAAACATAAACTTTAAACATGAGCATAAAACTTTAGTCAAGTTATATGTTTTCTGGTAAGTTCACTGGTAAGACTTCCAGGCTAAAATAGGTATGGGACTGCCAAATGTCTAACCATGGAAGTCCAAGACATCTAATAATACAAAATTAATGGTATCTCTTTGATAGCCTGTGGAAATCAGTACCTGTCTGTAAGGAAGGCTATGAAATTTGAGGGATTGTCAGTTTACTGCAGTTAAGTCATTTTTGGGTAGAATGGCAACAACATAACTGCCAGATCATGATGTGTCATGCACAAACAAAACAAACCCACTATTTTTGATTCCCAAACCCCTTGACACAATTCTGTTTAAAACAAACATGATCTCTAGTAAATCTTGGGAAAAAATAGTTGTCATTCACATAGCTTCACACTTAATGCTCGAGGAATACTATCACCACTTGGCAGTTTATACAGTTAATTGCCAAGGAGGCCATTAAAAGGTAAAGGCAGTCAGTGATAAAGAACCATCACTCCACAGATTACCTGAGTGACTGACAATAGATAAGGTAATATTATGCTTGCTAGTCTTTTGCACATTGCTGTGGGACAGCCCATTGGGCTAATTTGCAGAAGTACACTAAGAGGAACAACTAATTTGTTTTAAGTTAGGTAAATCTGAGATATATGTTGAAAAAACAAAAAATGAGTACACTACATTGACATGAATGAGATTGTTTCAGCCATCTTTATTGAAGATTATTGTCTGTACATGATTAGTGGCAATGTTTCTCTGAAATCGGAGATTACTCCATACATAAAGTGCAAAAAATGATTATTTCAGTACTTGGAATGGTAAAGTTGGCTGTGTAGAAGTGTGATTTATTTTTAAAAGCAAAATGTCAAAACGCAGCTGTGATTCAGGAAAGGATAGGCCATCTGTAAAGCAAGTGAAGCCCTCCAAAACTAAATTTCAGAACTCCTTGTTGACGGAGTCTGACTTTGTCAAGCTCAGTAGCAACAGGAAGCACTGTATACTTTTCACACAGTGAAACCCCACAATAATGTGATAATTGGGATCCATAAAATTCGATTGCGGAAAAAGCAGGGTCACATTATTGCGGGGTTTTACTGTATTTTGCCTTATTCAGAGAACAACATATACCCGTCTAATGTATAGCATGAATAGGGTATAAACACCGTTTACTATCTGATATCGAGCAGTCTTTGCTTTGTCACATGACAACCCTTTGATTGAGCCGCGAGTTAGATACTTGTTCAGTGCAAAGTAACAGAGAGTGGTTATTTGAACTCCCTGTGATCTTGCCACACAATTGACATGTGTTCAGTTGCATCCTTTAATAGATTTCACAGACTTAATGATCAAAGTGTTACTTACAGATCCCAAGCTCAGTCTCTACATAAGCACCCACATATGACAATCTTAGATCAACCACAGCATTGTCTGGTGCTTGTGTATGCAGTTAAAGAAGAAACATAAGTCGACTATTGTTTGCGCAATGATTGTATACAGGATGAATTGAAGTCCAGCGCACGTGTTGGCAGCTTATGTTTTTTTATGTTCATTAAATCGTGAGAATCTTTTATTAACAACCACATTGTCTGATGCTCGGTTGTGTATGCAGTTAAAGAAGAAACACATGTCGGCTATTGTTTGAGCAATGATTGTATACAGAATGAATTGAAGACAAACACAAAGAAGACTTACTGGCTTTACTCATGGATCAGTAATAAGTAACATTTCCAATAATGTTTATTTTGGCATAACACTTCAAGAAATTGGTGAAATTGTTAAATTTGAGAAGCCACGCCATGATCGAATTCATTCATGATCTCTTCCCCAAAATGATAATAAACTTTTTATACATTATTTCTAATACTTAAAAAAAAAATATTTTTTCCGTGTACGAGAAAAATACATGTACCGGTATATAAAATTTCAGGAACCATGCCATGAACGTATTATACTCGAATTCATGCGCGATCTCTTCCCCAAAATGATAATATACACATTTTATACACTATTTCTTGTACTTTAAAGAAAAATAAAATTCATGTGCGAATGAATATAGGAAATTTTGGGAGCCACGCCACGATCACGTTATATCCAAATTCGCGTTATCGCGGGGCACGTTATTGCGGGGTTTCAATGTACTGCAAACACCATGTTGACTTTAGTCATTCTGGAATATATGACATTTGTTAACATAGCATCACCACCCTACATCCAGGCAAATGAAGAAAGAGCATTGCAGCAAGTTCTTCAGGGAAGTTCGAACAACAATATCACCCAGTCTCCAATAGGTGCAAAAAGATGAACAGTAATGACACTTGCATCACCTTTAAACCATCCAATGCACTACTGAGAATAGCAAAGTCAGCAGCTACCACTTAATACCATATTCCACAGTCCAATAAATTTTAAGACAGAAACTTTGTGTGATTTGTATTTAATTTCTCTGTGTGTGTGTGTGTGATACGTAAAAATACTAAGTCTACAAGCTATTTTTTGTTCAGAAGTGTATTGAATGCTTCCACACAAAAAATTAGGTTAGTATTAAATTTTAGAACAAAAATAAATATTTTAATTATGATCAGTAAAGACACCCACATAACTATATTGACATAATACTTTAGCTGCATATAGAGGGTCTGCACCAGATGCTACATAAAAACCAGTTACTGCATTATGTTTACTTACTGTTACATACATGTGATTCTACCAGCAGTAGAACAAAAATACCACTTTAAAGGCCTACTACTGCACATACTGTTTTATAGCTTCAATCCACCGCTTTTGAAACTTAAAGGATTTTTTTTTTTAATTTGAAGGAAAAACTGTATTTTTAGATTCTATCCACACATTACAGAAACCATCACATCCAGTCTACTGGGCACAGGAACTGTTCCAAAAGTCCAACAACTGGGTGTAATGATGCGTTCTGAGTAATCCAGTTTAGAATTGTTACACAACAGTTGACATGTGTACAGAACAAGCTGTAAACTGGTTACCTTATGGTTGTAATTTTGAGAGTTTAATGCCAAAGGAAGGATATTTATTGAGGTGTTATAAGTAAGGAATCAAAGGTGGTTCATACTGGTTTTTGAGTCTTTGAATAAAAAATTGGCCAACCTTTGGCAGAGGTGAGATAAAAAGGAAAGACCAACCAAAAAATAATTTCAGCAGTTTAAGTTGGTGCAAGGAAGTAGCAAAGGTCACGAGTTTGCATTGTGTGTCTATGCAGATATCATTGCATAAGGGAAATTTGGATCAGACAACTACTTAGAGCCTGTTAAGTGTGAAACTTAATAATCACAGTGAATGTCATCAGTGGACACCAGGCAGTAAACTGGTCAAGGAAACCAAAAATGCTTGTGGATGTTATAAAAAAAAAAAAAAAAAATCTTTGCAGTGAAGTACGAGATATTAAATTCTTCCTTTTTTCATTTGATTGACAATAGCTGGATTTCTATTAATTAATTATTATTTTAATGTTGTCATCAGAATCTGATTAATGTTCAAAAACTTGCTGTTTTATTATAAGAACAGAATACATATTATGACAAAAGCGTGTTTGTTTTCTTTTCAGTCATTTTAAAATGCATAAAGTTTATGTCCATAAGAAATCCTACTGATTTAGAAGCCAATCTACTGATTAAAATTTTGAAATCTACTGATTTGATGTCCAGGTTGTGTCAAATGTATGCAATTGCCTCTGGACAGTGTTTTGTTGGTATAAACAACAACAACATTCAGTTCCCTGTATTTCAGAGTTTACTTCACTCTGATATAAAAAAACACTGCACAGAATGAAAACAAGTGTACATCATGCAGCAACTGGTTCCATGCTGAAAACGGAGCAGACCAGAGGGAAAGAGAGAGAGCAAATTAAAGGAATATTTTTAAAAATCAATATTGGCTGTAAATTTATTAAATTAAATAATTTTTTCATCAAACTTTAAATTATTATGATGGATGAAACAAGGTAAAGACTGCTTATTTATTATAGATTTTTATAATTGGATACTGATATATATCAGTGGAAGAAATATTATATCACCAGTGGAACTACCACTTTTATGGCCACAGTGGCAATATCACTTTTGGTACTACTTTCTTTACCCAATTAGGAAATATATCTGCCTTTATGTATGTTATTCAAACCTGTATTTCCATATTTATTCCTCATTTCATTTTTTCTTCTTCTTCTCCTCTTTCTCTCTCCGCATCAGGATGAACAGATCTTAAAATGTGACAACACTGTAGACCCTCTAGCATACATTTATGTACATGTAATTAATGAGGAGGAGCCATCAAGAATGCCTAAAAATGAACCCCAAACAACAAAAAGTAGGCTTCAAGTACAGTCCTACCCACTTATATCAACATTGCCTATGTCGACAAACTGCAGATGTTGACAAAAAAGCAAAGTACCAGACCCATGGTCTTTTGTTACTACCAAATTTGTCAAGCTTATGTCAACATCGAGATAAAAAATAAATGTATATGTCAACAGAAGCCCATGGTCCCAACTTGAACAAATCCCAAATGTTTTCTAATCGTTTACATCGACAAGCTGCCAGATCTGACCCATACTTTGCTCTACAATTATCTGATGTTGCTGCCAGGCTTTGATGTTGCCGTCACATTAACAAACAGGCATTTGTTTGGTCTTCAAAAGTTGGCCTTTTGCGGTGATTTCAAAAACACATGCACCCTTCATCAAAGCAAGCTGGCTTCAATCTTCAATAAAAACAATGCACCCTTCATCAAAGGAAGTCATCACCGAACTTGAATAAAAGCAATGGAATCTGATCTATTTTTGCATTTTTCAAAGTGATTGGTGATTGGAACACGTTTACTGTGCTAGGAAAGTCTACTTCTCTGCAGGAAAAAAAAGTAACATTATTTATGCTTTATGTGCTTAATTAAGACTTTTTTTTTAAAAATGTCATTAAATGTTTTGTGATCAGTTGTCTTTAACATTTTTACTGCTGTTTCGAGATAATTTAGAACCTGTTGACAGATTTTCATTTCCCTATGAATAGCCTCATCCCCTTGGTAGCCTTAGTAATATGATTATGTCTGTTGCCTCAGTCAGACCAAAATCTAGGCCAGTTTAATTAGCATGTAAATAACAACTGTACAGCCACATGCTACTGGTGACAACTAATATCATAGTGAATTGTTTAGTAACATGTTGGTTGACAATGGGATATAAATCAAACAGGATGTGACCAATACATGAATTTTCTAACATGGGACCTATACTTGAATTCAAGGATTTTTCATATACATATATTTAGCACATCATGGATTTTATTACACAAATGTAACAAAAATGTAAGTTGTCAATATACAAGTGTATTTCACACTAGTTTTGTCTTCTTTTAATCAAAATTTCCACGGTTTATTTTCTAGAAGTGTAAATCCTACTCTCCAACTACAGGTCACCCCTTACAGATGAATTTCACTTGCATGCTGGTCAAGGAGAAATTTGATTTTCTCAACAAAACAAAAAAACTCTCATCTTTTATCTCAACATCCGCTTATGTCGACAATATTACCTTAGGCCCAATGATGTAGAGATAAATGGGTAGGACTGTACTAACTTTTTTATAATTAGGTTTTCCCATGAATTACGCAAACTATCACTGACTGAACTTACATGACCTGTTGCTAATCAATATTCTGTGTTACCTATACAGTATTGTATACGACAAATGGTACACATTTTTAAGAAAAACTCTTGATTAAATATAGTAATAAAATTGTTTAAGTAGCAATTTTAACTCTCATCACAATCATAATCATGTCTGAAAATGATAGAGAAATCAGGCATTGATGAGTGTTGATTGCAAACCAAAAATAAGTTACAATCTAAATTTGGGTTCAGTGTCTGTTATTGAAATGGACTGCAAGCTTGCCAAGACCACACAAAAATTCATGATTGAATGCAGAAATAAACAAAACAGAAAACCAAAATCCTTACAAGTAAACTCACAATCATTAAAATCTGTTGTTTAATGTTACACTCTTAAGTCTGTTGGATACAACTGTTCCATCCTGTTTCTACAGTACCCCCAACCCCAGCAATGTTCACTATTGTTATGACTCTATGGTCTAAGAAAAATGTAACATAAAGAAAGTGCAACCAACAAATCATGTAAAAATCAACAAGCAATTTATTTCTAGATAATTAAATGAAAATCAAAAGGCACTTACAATACTGTGAATTAAATTCCAAAAATAATCCAGAATGTATTAATCACAAGTCCTAAAATATAAAATGTATACCTGATGTGCCAGTAGTTGTTAATGTGCTGATGTGCCAAAATGAAGTACTCCAGAATATTTTTGAATAAATTCACATAAATCCCAAAATCATCAATCCAGTGAATCTTTTGAAACAAATAATTCCTCTCTCTGAATTTGGAATAATTTTTCACAACTGTAATGATACTTTATAGACTTATGGTAAGGTCAAAAACTAAAAACTGTCCACTAAACATGGTATATATAAGGACAGGTCACATGACATAATTTTCATGAAATTTATATGGTGTATGTGACTTTTAACACACAACTGTTCTAGAACTTACTTGTCTACCTGACAGAAAACAGCAATTTTAAAGGAAATTCTAGTTTTATCTGTAAACAAAATCAACCCTGACCTCAAATTAAATAAACAACTTGTTTATCAAAACTGTCCTTGAACTCAAATACTAAGTAAACACCCTAATTCAAGGATAATAGCTAAACATGTACACCTTATACATAACATTCAGGTTTGAGCAAATATTAAAGTCAAGAAACAATTATAATTTCCTCAAATATTCATAATATTATATAAACATCATACATAACAGTATCAATCTGCGCAAGAAATGTGTTAGTAAAAAATAAAAATCCCTTCATTTCTGCATGAAAGCAGTCAATAATTTGACAAGACACACAACCTAAAGCATTATGCTACGAAATCCTATTACCGTGTCATACCTATTACAATGATTACAATGGCATCTGAGCATTTCTGTAATCCACTGTCATAATGCATCACATTTGAATGACCCATATACAGTGCTGGATTATCCAATAGGCAGACTAAGCACATGCTTAGGGCACCAGCAAAGCAGGAGCACCAAAAAAAAATGAGAAATTATGGTTTAGTCTTGTTTTTATTTTGAATTACACGGGGGGCCACCATAATCTTTTCAGTGCTCAGGGCCTGTAAAGGTCTTAATCTGGCTCTGCCCGTATATAAACATATACTCAATAAGTTCATATATTCATATAGCCGTCAAGTTTAACAGTTGAAAGAAATACTCTATTCATAGTAAAAAGAAAAACAATCTTAGATTTCCTGTAGATGTACACATGTATGTGATGAAATCCCATTCATACCATATCCAGATCCAATCCCTCTTTTGTACTTTTCTTTCATAAAATTGTGATGAGCACAATGTCAACAAATCGTCTGCTTCAAAATTTAAACAATACAAGCAGATTTGGTGAGATGTCTATACAAAATTATTTTCCAACTTGTGGGGGCCCAAAAAGGGTGTATTGTCAAACTCGTGAGTTTCATTTCAGTGTGGGTTCTTAGATCAGTGGTATAAAGGCAAGTTTATGAACCCTGCCAGCCCTTCAAATTCATAAAAGGCGCTTTCTAGACATGGGGCATGTAATTTAAGTTTATGGGGGTTGGGGTTAACTACAAATATGCCATTTAATGTAATATAAGTATATCATAAATCATAATTATTTAATGGATTTACTACAATTCAACCATACAAAGATCCTGATTAAATTTCTGAATTTTTAAACTTTTTATTATATGTATTGTCTTTACATAACAATGTTTCTTTTTTTTTTTTTTACTTTGATACCATACTACTGATTGTCACTGTATTTCTCAATAGCCACAGTAATAGGAGATCTTTTTTAGAGCAACTCCCATCAAAGGTCAACTTTGGAATACTCTGCACTTTGGTGGACCCACTGACTTGAAATAAAAATCATTAACCATGACCAATACCTCACTTGTTGATTACTGATGCAGAAGGATAAAAATGAAAAAGTATACTGAAACTTTTATGTTTTCTAAGTAGCAACGCAGTAATAAGACGTGCTGGCCTACATGTACAAGTTAAAGTTGTAAAAAGTCCCCTGTTTAAGAACCTTATTTTATCAATGCAGTACAGTGAGTCAAACAGTAACGGATCACTTTTTAATATAATGGTGTTACCATGCTTATTTATAAATTTTTTAGACACACTATACATGATTTTAATAAAAAAGACCTCCTCTTACCTTATGATGCAAAACTGTTCACTAAATAAAATTATTAAAAAAGCAATATCAATTCTAATCAGCACTGTTTTTAAGACATTACGGGATTGTACTTTAGTCATATTCACATTAGTACATTTTAGTTAGAGTGAGTGAGTGGGTCGAGTTTTATGGCACACCAGCATGAAATTAGCTGCATGGCACCATGCAGGATTGAAAAGGTAGGTTTCAGTCTCATTTTCAACCAAGATTGGAAATAAAACAAAACCATGAAAAAACACATTTTTTATTTAAAAATACAATCTGGGAAAACATTTTCATAACTGTTCAAATACTGGTACATTCTCTTCCTTTTTTACCATAGTTAACATTTTGTTACAGGTATTCAACAGAAAAATAACTTTGACATTTCCCCTCATTCACCAGCTGCTGTAACATATCCGATTCGTTATTGTCATATTCACATGGGCGCATTCATACATTGTGTGAATTTCTACACTATTTTTGCAGCTCTTTATATAAACTATGAAGTATCTCGTTCCAAAAAATACTGTTTTTGAAATAATACCTGATTTATATGTTTTACATGGGCAACTGTTTATAATTTTCAGTAAATCTTGGAAGTTTATGATGTTTGAGATGAAGGCTAAAATTCCTCTTCATTTGGAAGAACGCACTTTCGTTTTGCAGATCTAGATCAGACTGAAAGCATCCTCACGAGTCAAACTGTTATGATTTTTGGTAGATCACTGCAATATAATTATTATGGTCAATTTCATAATTGGCAAAAGCAGCAGCAACAAACGGGAAAATGATCTGTTACAGTCAATGATCTGTTACTGTCGCACAGACTATAATGCAGCCGTTAGTCACACTGGCATAGAATGGAGAAAATGATATATGCAAATCGATGGCTTTTACATTAAAAGTATAACATTACATATATATTGTCCACCCACCTAGCTTCGTTCCCATCTTTGAATCGTGCGCCATGTTTCCTGCGTACCTAATGCGCTTGTTTCGAGATAATGACGTCGTCAACTGATTCACCATCATTCTTCAAGAGTGACAGAAAGCATTTAACAAGCAAGATCAGACAAAATGAGATTTAAATAGGTAATTTCATGTAATTTAAAAAAATCATAATGAAAATCTATATTTTTACTAATGCCTTATTTCTGTCATACATTTTCACATTTAATTTTTTATTAGGGATCATCCATAAAGGACATCCGCAAAGATGGGGGGAGGGGGGTTTGTTCAAATGGGGACAACTGCGGACGAGGGGGGAGGGGGGGTAAAGGACCTTGCGGACGTCCGCAAGCTAGTATTTTTTTTTATGATATTCTGTGTTGAACAGCTGCTTTAGGCCTACTGCATGTATTCCAGTATGTTTTGCGGACGTCCTTTATGGGTGATCCCTAAGTATAAATTACTTGTTAATTTCACTTTGTACGATTCGTGCCACAGACTATATATGAATGGGTTGGCCCTTGAAGCAGGCGGCTGGCTGCAGTAGGCACCACTTCACTGCTGCTACGCACAGTACATCTGAAAGCATCGACTCCAGCTGCCTTCCGCGCATGTGTGTGTTAATCAGTGACATAGGCAATGTACTGTTTAATAGAGTTTTTAATATCTATATTTTTTCCAGCTAATATTACATATTATTTAAGAATATTCTGTATACTACCGATGCTAATAATGGATGCGCATTATAAACTGTATAGCGACTTTAAGGATGCTTTCATTGCTGCACACCCTGATCTGAAGGCAGATCTGGCACATAAACATGCACAGGAGCAGTGGAACAATTGTAAACAAAATGAAGAAGTCAAAAACTCGATTCGAATTTGGCATGCGAGAGCAGCAGAAAGAAAAAGTCGTCTGATGAGCATGTGGGCCCGCGCTGCCACGCCTAAGGCCAGTCTAAGCCAAGCATCAGATTCAACTACTTCGACGCTAACCACGTCATCTCAGGAACTTCCGGCAACTGTGGTGATAATAAATAGTGCCGTTCAGTCAGAGGTGGAAGAGGCATCTTCTGCTGATGTAACAGCAAGAGAGACTGATACCGAGACGCAAACGACAGCAGTAGCATGTCTAGTGAAGAAAAAAAACCAACGCTCTACACCAGCACAAGACGCAGCAAGCAATGAGTTAGAATCTGTCAACGCACAAATGGCTAGTCTTCTACAGGTAAAAGACACTGGACTGTGGACAGCTGATATGAAAACAAAGTCTGATGAACTCGGCAGCAAAAAGGTGCAGCTGGAGAAAAAGTTAAAACGTCTGGCAGCTGAACGAGCACGCAAACAGAACTCCAGGCTTGACTTCAAGAGAAAGCTGACTGAAGTTACGGAAGAAGATCCAGTCATTGGCGAGCAACTCAAAAAGTTCTGTCGGCAGAAAGTAGTAAGGCCCCGCTTAGAAGATGACCAACCACAGTTGCTAAAGACAATCGTGGACATTGTATCATGTGGAGCAGCTGCTGATCCGCGGCGACAATCTGAGAAGCTTAGTAGCTGCAAAACGTTGGATGACTTGCATGAAGCCCTCGTCCAAGATGGCTTCAGCATCAGTCGAGCAGGAACATATCTACGTCTACTTCCACGTAATTTGTCGATGACTGAAGGTAAGCGTCACGTGACCACAGTGCCTGTCAAGCTGCTTAAGGCAGAAAACAGTGAAAGGCGCAATCACGTGGATGCTCATTTTGCAGCAGCTACAATCTGCTACTTGAAAGATCTGGCTGTCGCTATGGGAGAACACTGTGTTTTTTTCTTGAGCCAAGACGACAAGGCACGTGTCCCACTGGGATTACCGGCAGCAAATAAGCAAGCGCCCATTCTGATGCACATGGAGTATCGTGTGCAGCTGCCAGATCACGACTGGGTTATTGCTGAACGCCACAAACTGATCCCATCAGTCTATGCTGCATGTTTTATAAAACCAGGGGCTGTATCATATTCAGGGCCGACTGCTATCTTCATTCGCAGTGGGAAGCATGACAGTAGCACAGCAATGACACACGCTGCTGATTTTGAAGAACTCAAACAACTTCCTGCTTTTCAGCCTGTTATGTGTATTAATGGATCAGTGAAGCCGATTGTGGTCATAACAGCAGATGGCGGTCCGGATGAGAACCCTTGATTTCCGAAAACACTAGCCACAGCCTATCGAGCCTTCCACTACAACAACCTGGATGCGATTTTCGTTGAGTGCCATGCGCCAGGGCACTCTGCCTACAACACCGTCAAACGACGCATGGCTCCTCTATCACGTGACCTATCAGGATTGATCCTGCCTCACAATCATTATGGATCTCATTTGGACAGCAATGGCAAGACATGTGATGTAGAGTTGGAAAGGGCGAATTTCCAGAAGGCCGGTGAAGTGCTGGTAGAAATCTGGAGCTCAACGGTTATTGATGGATTTTATGTGGTAGCATCTTTTGTATCATGTGATGCAGGAAAACTGGACATCAGTCCACTGTTAGATGAGTGGTCAAGTCAGCACATTCAACAGTCGCAGTATTGCTTGCAGATTGTGAAGTGCAACAGTGAATCATGCTGTGGTCAGCATCGCACTAACTACAATGATATATTTCCTGGACGATTTTTACCTCCACCTGTTCCACACTACAGCACAGATAAAGGGATTACCTATGCACCAGTTGGCAGCAACAGTGGAACGTTTGGATCGCTTTATCAACGACTGGCTCTTTTACATCTGCAGCCTTCACACGACTTCCTAAGGATGCCATTTGATTTCTACTGTCCATCGGTGACTGCTGATCTTGAGAAGCGTTTGTAATCAGTGTGACTTGTACTTTCCATCTCAGGCTGCGAAGCGCAATCATGCCCGTATTCATAGGCATGCAGCAGTGAGCACACAAGCTGAAGTGGCACTGTGGAGCCTGAATCTGTTAGCGCTATTTTGTTAACTGCATCATCAACTTCTGCAACTGAAAGCAGTGATGATGGTCTGCCAGTTGTTCGCAACTTATTTGACTGGCTACAGTCTGCGTTTGTTGAAGTGGAGTAAGACATTGACAGTCTATCGAATTTAGCTTTCTGTGAGATGACAACTTTAGTTCTATGTCCTGAATAAAGACGTTTTTAAAGAAAGAACTTTCTGTTTATTTTTTTCTTTGTTTTGAGCTACATGTTGTGATGAGATCAGTGAGCGTTGTATTTTGAGAGCACCAGCTATTACACTGCCAGACCATAGAGCAGTATATAATGCTAGATGGGGACGTCCGAAGCGGGGGGGGGTAAGCGACATCAGACAAAAGCGGACAAGGGGAGGGGGGGTAGGAAAACAGGTATTATCTGCGGACGTCCTTTATGGACAACCCCTTATATGCTAAAGATAGGTCCACTGATCACATTTCTTGAACAGGAAAACCCACTTTGGGAATTTATACAACAACAAAGCCAATGTAAATATTTGTTTTTAATCATGCGGGGTTCTTATACGACATAAGAAAAATTTACACTCGAAATATATATTCACTATGGACTTTTTCACTTCAGTGTTATTTCGTAATAAACATATTCTACATCAAAAGACATTGAATCTATTATAATAAAATGTGTATCCATTCACCAGTGTCTATTTTTAAATTTCTCTCTCCCTATGTCTCTCTCAGTCTATTGATTCACGTATTTATATGGTAAGGAACAAGCAAGTAGTAATGTTAGTGCACAAACTACATATAGAATTAACTGGGGAAAATATTTTTATTTTCATTTTTAATTATTTTTTTTGTTTATTTAAAAAACAAGGAGACGCTATAAACTAATAATATCAATACCTTGGCCTAACTGGCACATTCCGGTCATATGCCAGGTGATCTATTAGTCAGAGGCACGAACCATGGATGCACTTCAGGCAACAAGTAAACGTACACATGGTCGGAAAAACGGTAATTCTGAACTAATGTACATGAATGCCAAAAATGTTTTAACGATGATTAAATAAAGTAGATATAGTTGAACACCTTCTATGGTTATTTGAACAGATTCTCAAAATATTATAACGAACGCGTTAAAATTCACGTTAAGGGAACGAAATATGGAGGTTCGAGGATAATAAAAAGAAAATACGCTTCGCCACTCGTGACAAGACAATGTTCCCACCTTACATCTTCTCAAAAAAAGTAGATATCCTATATTTGTCTTAGTTATCTGCAACCCCGCTTGTTTCTGGTGGGTGTGTTGACCAGTTCAAGTTCAATGAATTACCTGCACTTGCTCGAGAACGTATTACAAAGACAGCACGTTTAACACTTGCACAAAAGTAAAACATTGAAAATAATTGAATACCTAATGCTTCTAGTATACAATTTCTTTTCATAGGTCTCAGTATTTTCCTAAATCAGCTGCACAAATAAAGTTGTCTGCGTTTGCAGATGCCGGAACATGGTCATATATAATATTTACATTGCGCAGTCCACTCAATGCGCATGGATTCGCCTAAATCTAAAATGTTGCTTGTGTAGCAGAGATAAAAATTGCTGCATGCGGAAACAGGAGAGGGTCGTGTTTTTTTTTTAATTTCACGGTTTCAGTGATACTGTTAAACAGCAAGGTGTATGACATTTTATTATTGTGAAATAATTTATTCCATGTATATCAAATATAGCTCACTTTTATTTATGCATATAATAATAATAATAATAAAAATAAAAATAATAATTTTAATAATAATAACAATTTCCTATTCCACTTCATCTAAGTACCACCTTGAAATCAGAACCTCAATAAAAGTGGAAATTTACAAGAATGTAAGTAGTAATATGGGGCAATTAGGGGTCGAACGGGAAGTGACATTACGCCGTAGGTTTACATTTGGTTTACATGGGGGGGGGGGGGGAGGGCAGCGCAGGGTTCAAACGGGAATTTAACATTGATACTAGATTGTTAGAAGTTGTTGACCTCAAATGGGGCCACATTGTTACATTGTTAAAAGTTGTTGACCTCAATACTATGTGCTACCCCGAGGTCTAACCGGACTTAACCTTACGGCGTACATTTACATTGGGGGCGGTTTGGGGTCACACAGAGATTGTAATGTTAAAATTAACATGAGAATTCCCGTATGACCCCAGAATTTTTTTTTTTTTTTTTTAAACGAAATGGCCGCCTTAACATGACACCGTAGGTTTACATTTGTGAACACTACAGGGTCAAACGGGAAACTAACATCACGTTATAAAATATCCAAGACTTAGTGATGTACAATCCAGCACCCACTGTGGGAGTACTATCCAACATCCATTTTTGCAGTACTATCCAACACACTACTTTTTGATTACTATCCAACACCTACTTTTTGATTACTATTCAACACCCACTTTTGTATTACTATCCATCACCCACTTTTTAATATACTATCCAAAACCCACTTTTGTATTGTTACGATTGAATTTTCAAGGAATTTTTATAAAGACCAATGTTTGTTATTATAACTTAAATAAACCAATGTTTGTTCTTATAACTCTATTTTGTATTATTTTTAACAAAACAGAATTTGGAGTACTTGAGTCCCATAATACTTTACATTGCCAAAATATAATACACTGATTTTTCCTATATTTTACGGTAGGGAGTAACATCAGAATTAACTAACAGTACACAGGTAAAAGATCATACAGGCAAGATTTTGCTTACGCTAGCAAATTTATCCACATAATACGTAAGTCGAAAACATATATGTGTCTTACTGGGGTCAGGAACTCTGATGTTAGGTGGCGTGAGCTTTAACCAACCTGCGAGCATATTTTTGAAAAAGGAATGCGTTATGCAGAGATCTCGTAAACTCTATCGGCTTCAGAGCAAAAGGGTGAGTTCGTCTTGCTCTGACTCCTGGCCTTTTATGGATCAAGTTACGCATTCATGGACCAAGAACTGTATATAAACTGCCGCCCCAAGCTCAAGAGCAGTTGCTACGCCTCTGCATCTTAGAGTTCTGACTTCCTCTTCACATTTCGAACCCGGTAACCCTCTCAAACCCCAGCGATGTAACCATCACACATCGCGAGGAGTGACACCTCCGCAAAAGGAGGTCGGAACGATTTCTTTATATCTCTTTATCTGTCTAAGAACAACCATACACAATGGGAACACAAAGAAAAGGAGACCACCATAACAAGTGGTGACAACATCTTAAGAGAGATGATAACAACAAATTCTTTCATGATATTATTACTATCCAACACGCCGTGGGAATGATAAAGACCCCCTAAACTTACTAACCAACGAAAAGGGTAAGAGTGCTTACACACATTATACTTACAAACTAACAAACATACTATCACACAAGAGGGATAGGATGTAAAAAAGGGGGATAAAATATACACACACTATCACCAACAAGCAAGAGTATTGTGTTTGTAGACACACTATACCTACAAATATAAGAGGGGATTTTAAGTTATATTTGCTTGTGAACAGACATAAACATAGACATACACGAACATAATACATACAAACATAATACACACAGAGTATCAATGATTCTGAGTAGTATATATATCCTTTCGAAGAGAAAAGGGCCGTTGGGTTTTGCCCTGGATCGCTGATGTTTATCGATATCCAGGACAACTACACCTTCAAGGCTGAGCTGTACAACAAGGACACATCTAGTTCAAGTACTCAGTTGTACGGTGGACGGAGAGATTGAGGCTGAAATCAAGTTTGTCCTCTTCCTCCTCCTCCCAATCCTCTTTCTCCTCTTCAGGAATCCATTCTTTTTCTCCCCTCTGCCTCGTTTTCTCTTGATTCCTCATCCTAATTCGGTTGAGGGGCAGGAATTCTCTCTCTCTCTCTCTCTCTCTCTCTCTCTCTCTCTCTCTCTCTCTCTCTCTCTCTCTCTCTCTCTCTCTCCTCCGCCCAAGCCCTCTTGATCTTCTCCACCTCTTCATCGATGACGTCTCTTTTTATATAGATTATCTCCCTCTTCAAGTGTCAGAGGTTAGGGTACGACTTCATCTCCTCTACTCGGTCCAGGAGGTGTTGTACTCTGCCCAATAGACTCATAGCGGTGCTCAAGTTTCCCACTTTGCAGTGCCGGCTAGCCGTTCTTCTTCTACACAGGACCGACGTAGAATGGCAAAACTATATCTTACTTAATTTCGATTAAAGACGTATATCGGCCATTCGGCCATGCACGTCTATACCCCGAATGGGTTTACAGCATGCTATTTAGGGGTTAAATTTGGACGTACGACGCACTACTTAATTACTGTGTGTTAAACACACTACTCAATTAAAATGTCTCAACGAGGCAAAGGAATAAGGGGCCTGACCTGAGTCGCCCAGCGGCAGCGGAAGTATTACTGAAACGCCATAGACGTACTTTAGGTCAAATTCTGTCCAGTTAACTAAGTCTCGTCCCTATTAACTCAAGTACGTGTTAGTCACATATATTAATTTTGACAATCATTCCAGTTACAAATTTCTTTATTTATTAATTTTCAGGATTCAGATTTGAATTTTGTGTACATGGTGTACATAATGCTTCCAAAAAATAAAACCAATCCGTGATTATAAGTTACTCTTTTCTGTTTAGTATCACGCACATTTTCTTCTAAATTTGTGGTTATGTTTTTTTGACAGTGGCTCGAAAACGATCAAATTTGTATTTTAAAAGAGTGATATCGTCAGGTATATTCATAAAATCTAAATGGAAAACCCCATACAGTCAGGCAATTTTGATCAGGCTGCTGCTCGGGGGTTATGTCACTGAGTGGTACTGCTCCCATGGTTCGAGCAGGCTCACAGGTTCTCAGAGTTGTGCAGGCTGACTCAATTTCGGCCGTCCTTTGTGCTGCAGTATCCCTGCAAAATTGCTTGTTATAACTCCTTCGTACAGGCTTCTTTCGCGGCTTGCTGCACGCCTGACTTGGCACCCGCTGCGTCGGGGTACTTACCGATGGTCCCCCCAGTATTCCGGTCATTTTGTTTGTACTCCTCGACTTCGGGGGTGGGGAGGGTAGGTCGGCTCTCTTCTGTGACGTTCTACCTCGTATTTGCAGCTACGCCCCTTACATCCTTGTCTTCAAGTTGTAGAATGGTCGTTCGCTCTACGAGACAGCCCGTGGAAGCCTATAGGTGGCCCCCTCCCCTCTTCATACCACAGCAGGTGCGACTCCGATCTTGAGGCCTTGCTGGCTTGACGGTTGGCTGCTGACTGTGTTGACAAAACGGACGATGATGGTGATCTTGATTTTACAACGTGTGCTGCCAATCGGCTATTTACGTTGGGTTAATGTACACACGGTGTACTATTTAATTGTTCGTCGAGTGGGTGCACAGCACATTTCTTAATTGTTCATGTCCGGGAAAGGCGAAGGATGAAAAGGCGCCTCGATGTCTCTGGAGAGTTCCAAGTGGTCCAGGGTTGAAAGTTGTATTTTATTTACCCAAAGTAAATGTTGTAGTTTCTCACCTTAACTAATATTTTTATTATTTATCAGCAACAACAAAATACTCTGTAATTGTGGCTATTTTGTTAGGATTGTTGGTTAAGGATAGGAATAGAGTGGAAAGTTTTGTTGAGCCGGTTCATTCCAAGGAGAAAATATCCTATATTTGTAGATATAAGCACCTTTTCATGATGTGTTTGTTCTTACTTTAATCAATCGTTGCCACCTTGTGCGGCTGTGCCTGATGGTCTGGGCTAATATCCACCTTATATTGTCTAATTTTATTTATTCGGAAGTAGTTTTCCCATTGTGCCTATGCTTATTCTTAAATTTCTAATGAGTTATCTGGTCGATGGCAAGACTAGTCAACGAATCGATTTATATGTGAGAATCAAAGACGCGAAGGAAAACATCGCTCAGATTCGGTTCGCGGACGTGAAAGAAAACATTACTAATTTAAAGATTGACAGAGACAATGTGAAAGAGTATGTCAAAAACGAATATATTAGTAAAACAAGCCAACACCATTTTCTTCTAAATCGACATTTTTTGTTTAATGCGCCTCAGCTAACTCAAAATTAAATGAAGAGGGATGATTAGGGCTAGTCTCTTTCTCTTCATGTACAAATAATACACATTAAACATGTACGTATTTCAAGGTTGACAACGTTGAGAAGTCAGAGTAGACTTCCAATGATGTAGTACAGTGTCGTTTTGCCATCGATGCACTCTACGTTTTTGTGCAAAAGAAAAAAATAGCCACAAACCTACTTTGGCTTCGTTACTGGAGTAATCGCGTTTAAAACAAGTTACTATATGTTCTAAGGCAAATACAAGACTGCGTTGATGAAGAAAATACACACAATATTGTCCACACACTATCGAATCTGAACCTTGTAATCTCACATTATTGAATTGAGTAGATACAGCATTTCTTTTCATAAAGTCGATGATGTCGTCTTACAAAGGAGGTAATTCATAAGAATCAAAATATTCCACACTGTGGGGGTTAAGAAAGTGGTTTGGAAAATGGAAGGCCACCTAATGGGTTCCTGTGCGATGACTGTCGTCTGTGCTGATCACATACGCTTGAACGTCTTTAGGTTTTCAATAAGGAAGTTTATCTTTAGCACACACCACTGGATTCCAAGAAGCTGTGTACGAACTGTGAGTCAGAAGGCAATGCAGTTCCCAGGTATTCATTGTTTTAAAAGGTAACGGTAAGTCATCAGTTCACACTTGACTTTTTCCTTGAAAATATCTGTAAAGTACGTCGATGAACGGGAAGTCTCCGTATTCTGTTACAAGAGAGTTTCGGTGTGTTTCATTTCCAAAGAATTCAATGGAGATAAGGAACGGTCACACAAGTCTTTATACCAACTTTCAAAATCTTCTCTTCTGAGACGAGAGTCCATGCGTCTTCCAGATACTCTTCCAACTTACTTTTTGACTCATTATCAAATATTTGCCGTGTTTTTTCTGACTAAGATGATCTATTTAACAATCTTAACAATGTATTCAAGTTAGGCTTGAACTTCCTTCCCCCAAGTGACCAGCAAAACAGGAGACTAAGTGTTGCTCTTGTTCAGGCCATCTTGACATCATGCATGTATTTTGTCTTCTTTGTTCTGGATAGAAAACATCCTCATCGCCTATTTCCATAGCTTCCGTAATTTTTTAATAGTCGAGAATCACTTCTATCAGACTGTTGATTTTCAGAGTATTGTCAAATTCTGCATACAAGACGACGTTCACTGTGTTCGCTAGTCACAGCTAGTGCAAAATGAAGTTCCACACTATGTTGGCCTGATTTTATAGGGTGGAAATGTCCCTCGTCGCTGCCTTGGTCTGGAGTGAAATCAAATCCTCACAAAGCATATCCTCCTGCATACTCGTCGAACGAAATGTCGTGGATACTGTTACGACTCTATGGTCTAAGAAAAATGTAACAGAAAGAAAGTGAAACCAACAAATCAAGTAAAAATCAACAAGCAATTTATTACTAGATAATTAAAATGAAAAATCAAAAAGTCGCTTACAGTAATGTGTTTTGAAATCCTAATAATCCAATAAGAATGATTGTTCTAATCACAAGTCCTAAATATAGAATGTTCCGAATTCACGGCTGTGTCCTTGAATGTTATGATGTGCTAATGGTCTCCAAAGTCCTGATGTACTAGAAATCTTGATGTGCTGATGTCAAAATGAAGTATTCCAAAATCTCTGAATAAGTTCAGTTAAATTCCAAAATCATCAATTAAAAATCCAAAATCCAAAAGTTTATGAGCACTGTTATAATCCAATGAATATTTAAAATAATTCCTCTCTTAGAATTTGGAATGAATTTTCACAACTGTAATAGCTCTTTACAAGACTGATGGTAATGTCAAAACTGAAAAATGTCTACCAAACATGGTATATATAAAGATTGGTCACATGACAGAATGTTCTAGAACATGAGTCATCTTAATGGAATTTTTACTTGTAAACAACAATCAACCTTGACCTTCAAATTGAGAAAACATATTGATCAAAACAACCTAATTCAAGGACACTAGTTAAACATGTTTTTCCTGATAACATTAAGATTTAAGCAAATATTAAAGTGAAGAAACATTTATAATTTCCTAAAATATTTATAATCTTATATAAACATCATACATAACACCTCCCCTCATAAAGAAAAAGAAAGATTTATATAATAAAGCTTTCTTTTGAATATACATCTAATACTACAATAACCAAAAATACATAAGAACATGTTTTATGATACTGGACTTAATTACATCAAGCAATATTAGATTTCTATGCACGTGAGAGTGCATCTGCAATCACATTGTCTTTTCCCCTGATGTGTTTGATGTCAATGTTATATTCTTGCAATATCAAACTCCATCTCAACAATTTCCGATTTTTATCTTTCATTTTGTTGATGAAAGTAAGGGGATTGTGATCACTGTACACAATAATTGGAGAAAGAGCTGAGGTGACATACACTTCAAAATGCTGTAAAGCCAATATCAAAGCCAAACATTCCTTCTCAATTGTGGAATAATTTTTCTGGTGCTTGTTTAGTTTTTTAGAAAAATAACACACAGGGTGATCCACACCACTATTGTCTTCCTGAATCAATACTCCACCAACCCCTACATCACTTGCATCAACAGATAATTTAAATGATTGGCTGAAATTTGGTGCAGAAAGAACTGGTGCATTCTTAAGCATGGCCTTTAACTTGTCAAAAGATTCCTGACACTTGTCAGACCAATAAAATTTGGCTTTCTTACTCAATAAACTTGTCAAAGGTTCAGCAATTTTGAAAAAATTGGAACAAAATTTCCGATAATATCCAGCCATACCTAGAAATCGCATCAGTTGCTTTTTACAAATTGGAACTTGAAATTCAGAGATAGCTTTGACCTTAGCTTCTATAGGTTTAACTTGACCTTGTCCCACAATATGTCCTAAAAATGTGACACAAGCATGGCAAAACTCACTTTTGCTCAAATTAATTGTCAGATTCGCATCGCTGAGTCGATCGAAGAATTTTCGAATGGTTTCCAAATGATCTTCCCAGGTGTTGTTGTAGATAATGACGTCATCGATATAAGCGTCACAATTATAAAGACCAAATGTTATCATGTTCATCAGACGTTGAAACGTTGCAGGCGAATTTTTCATTCCAAACGGCATGACTTTATATTGATAAAGTCCATCTGGAGTTAGTGGAATTTGCCAGAATCCTTTTAAAAGGTCAAACTTGGTGACATATTCCGCATTTCCAATTTTATCAATGCAATCGTCCATTCTTGGGATTGGAAATGAATCAGTTTTGGTGACACTGTTGACTTTTCTATAGTCAGTACACATACGGAATGTATTATCTGGCTTGGGAACAAGAATACACG
Organism: Margaritifera margaritifera; assembly: GCA_029931535.1. Classification (NCBI taxonomy): domain Eukaryota; kingdom Metazoa; phylum Mollusca; class Bivalvia; order Unionida; family Margaritiferidae; genus Margaritifera; species Margaritifera margaritifera. The sequence continues at coordinate 1,373,249 of JAQPZY010001267.1, read as the reverse complement.
GTGAACTCCAGTTACTTTTACTTGGTTCTATGAAATCATTCTCCAGTAAATACTGAATTTCTTTCTTCAGATAGTTCTGTTTGAGAGGATTCATCCTATAAGGATGCTGTTTCACAGGCGCAGAATCTACAATGTCAACGTCATGATAAATTTTACTTGTTCGTGTTGGAACATCAGGAAACAAGTGCTCATAGTCATGTAATAGCTGTTTTAGTTCATTTCTTTCCTGTTGTTGTAGATGTGAAAGTTTCTGGTCTAGGTTGTTCAATATTTCTGAATTCCGAAGATTGGTTATACCAGAGTCACTATAGTCTGATCGTACTCCATCGTTGATATCTTCACTGTGTGGGACAGGTACAACTAAATTAACAGAATAATTAGCTGGGCTATCTCTGTCAAAATATTCCTTTAACATATTTATATGACAAAGTTGTTTCTGTTTCCGTCTCCCAGGAGTGTTAATGATATAATTTAAGTCATTTACTTTCTTTTCAACGGTATAAGGACCATAAAATTTAGCCTGAAGAGTATTCTGAGGTATGGGAAAGAGAGCCAGAACTTTGTCACCAGGTTTAAAACTCCTTTCCTGTGAATTTCTGTCATACCTTAATTTCATATTTGACTGGGTATTGTGAAGATTAGTTCTTGCTACTTCACAGGCCTTTGACAACTTGTATTTGAAATCAGAAACATAATCAAGAAGATTAATCTTTGAGTCTTCATTTGAAAGAAGTTTCTCTTTCAATAATTTCAATGGTCCACGGACAGTATGACCAAAAACTAGTTCAAAGGGACTAAAACCCAACGACTATTGAACTGATTCCCTAACAGCAAACAACAACAAATGAACACCCTCATCCCAATCCTTTTCTGTATCAAAGCAATATGATCGAATCATATTCTTCAAAGTTTGATGAAATCTTTCCAAAGCACCTTGACTTTCAGGGTGATAGGCAGAAGATTTAAACTGTTGGATGCCTAATTCATGCATAACTTGTTGGAAAATTCCAGACATAAAATTTTACCCTTGATCTGACTGGACAGATTTGGGAAGGCCAACAAGTGTAAAAAACTTCACCAAAGCTTTCACAATAGTTTTAGTTTTTATATTTCTCAGAGGAATTGCTTCTGGAAATCTTGTAGATGCACACATGATGGTCAACAAGTATTGGTTGCCTGACTTGGTTTTAGGTAAAGGACCAACGCAGTCTACTATTATCCTACTAAATGGTTCATCAAATGCAGGAATAGGTTGCAGATGAGCCTTAGGTATCTTCTGATTGGGTTTTCCTACCATTTGACAAGTGTGACAAGATCTGCAGTATTTAGAAACATCACTTTTGAGTTTCGGCCAATAAAAATGATTCAAGATCTTGTGATAAGTCTTACGGACTCCTAAATGACCAGCCAAAGGAGTTTCATGGGCTAAATTAAGAATTTCCTGTCGATATGACTTGGGAACAACAATTTGATAGCTCACTGACCACTCGTCACCAGCGGGTACATCAGGTGGTCTCCATTTCCTCATAAGGACCCCATTTTTCACAAAGTAACACACTGGAACTTGTGTGGCTTCAGTTTCACTAATAGCCCTCTGAAACAAACAAGATATCTCGGGATCTTGCTCCTGTTCAACGACAAGGGATCGTCGTTTGTCATCCTGATTAGAACAAAGAGAATGAGTTGCCAAAAGAGGATCACTGTGATCAATACCATTTGATTGATCAATACCTGAGGAAAAAGTGACCTCATCAAAAGACTGACCAATACATGTGTCAGCTAAAGGAATAATATCCTGATCAACATCACTCTCAACAGCTCTTTTTGCCATAGCTCTAGTAACTGCACAAGCAGGGTACAAATCAGGGATTTTAGTTTCGACAGGATCAACTTTCTGATCCAAACAAGGCTTGTCAGTTACAAGTGGATTAACCACAACCTTATCTCCAGCTAGGTCATTGCCTAGTAATAAATGAACACCCTCTATGGGTAAAGAAGTCACTGCCCCAACAGTCACAGGTCCAGAAACTAAGTCTGACGCCAAATTTACACAATGGAGAGGAACATTTACAAAGCCGCACTCTACTCCCTGAACAAGAACACTTTCACTTGAAGAAGAATCCTCAGACAAAGGTAAAGTACCTGATAATAAAAGACTCTGAGAAGCTCCAGTGTCCCTTAATATTTTAATTGGGATAGGTTTGGCAGAATCACCAATAAGTGATATAGAACCTTCTGACATGAATGGTTCATAAGCCTCTAAAATAGAATCAGACTGGGGTTTGTTTGACCCAACAAATGTATTGCTTTCAATACAAGACCGTGACCTTGACCTCGTAGAAATAAGAGCATTTGGAAAAGCTCTGTCTTTTCTCTGTTGCTTATTTTTCAACTTGAAGCAATCAGAAATAACGTGCCCTTTCGTTTTACAATAAGTGCACGTAGGAAGAGATAGGGATTTCTGATCAGTCTTATCAGATGTTTGATTCCTAACAGTTGTGCTGTTGTGAAATTTGGAAGTACTCGAATGAGATTGAAATGGTTTTTTACCAGAAAACTGCTGAGAGGACGATTTATTACCAAATGAAATTTTGTGAGTCAAGGAATAATCATCAGCCATACGAGCAGCATTTTCCAAAGTTTCCACATTCTGCTCGTCAAGATCGGTTTTAACATCACTATGGATGCACCTTTTGAGCTCTTCAATTAATACGAGCTGTCTGAGGTTATCATAAGCTTGATCAACTTTCTTGGCTGAGCACCACCTATCAAATAGTTGTTCTTTATCCCTTGCAAATTCGACATGAGTTTGTCCAGTTTCTTTTCTACAATTCCTAAACCTTTGTCGATATGCCTCTGGTACCAACTCATAAGCTTTCAAGATGTACTCCTTAACCACATCATAATCAGTGCTTTGTTGTACTGACAGTGAAATGTAGACTTCACGAGCTTTGCCAATAAGTACACTTTGTAATAACAAAGTCCAATGCTCTCTGGGCCATTTCAAGTTTTCAGCTATTTTCTCGAAATGAAGAAAGTATTTATCTACTTCTTTTTCCTGAAAAGGGGGTACTAACCTAATATATCTAGTAACATCAAAACCTGGACTTGTGTTTAAAGGAGTGGAGTGTGCTCTGTTTGCCAGTTCTAATTCTCTTAATTTAAATTGCATTTCCCTTTCTTCTCTTTCTCTCTCTCTCTGCATCTCCCTCTCCAACTGCCTCTCTTCTTTTTCTCTCTCCATCTGCCTCTCTTCTTTCTGCATTTGGATCTGCCTCTCTTCTTTCTCTCTCTCCATCTGTATCTGCCTCTCTTCTTTCTCTCTCTCTCTCTGAATCTGAAGCTTTGCCAATTCTAAATCCATCTGGTTCTTTAACTCTAATTGCCTTAATTTCCTGTCAGAACCAGATACAGGCTTTCTCTTCAAACTTAAAGCACTATTTTCAAAAATTCCCTTTCCTACTAAATACTGAATCAAAATAATCTTTATCTCCTGTTTTGTCAATAATACTTTTGCCTCAGATAGACTGTATTTTCTGGCAAGCTCGAGCAACTCATCCTTTCTCATGCACTCTAACCCCTCCTGGATAGGTTTTGAAATGAAATTCTGAACATTAGATGCCATTGTAAATGCTTGTTGGTTTCACACAAAAAAAATTTCTCTTTTAAAAATCTTTGCCAAAGACAAAAATATTTTCCGAGACAAAATCAATATGAATTTCAAAGATAAATTTAATATCTCTAATATGCTTTAATGAAATTCAGATCCCAGAAGACGAGCCCCCAATTTCTGTTACGACTCTATGGTCTAAGAAAAATGTAACAGAAAGAAAGTGAAACCAACAAATCAAGTAAAAATCAACAAGCAATTTATTACTAGATAATTAAAATGAAAAATCAAAAAGTCACTTACAGTAATGTGTTTTGAAATCCTAATAATCCAATAAGAATGATTGTTCTAATCACAAGTCCTAAATATAGAATGTTCCGAATTCACGGCTGTGTCCTTGAATGTTATGATGTGCTAATGGTCTCCAAAGTCCTGATGTACTAGAAATCTTGATGTGCTGATGTCAAAATGAAGTATTCCAAAATCTCTGAATAAGTTCAGTTAAATTCCAAAATCATCAATTAAAAATCCAAAATCCAAAAGTTTATGAGCACTGTTATAATCCAATGAATATTTAAAATAATTCCTCTCTTAGAATTTGGAATGAATTTTCACAACTGTAATAGCTCTTTACAAGACTGATGGTAATGTCAAAACTGAAAAATGTCTACCAAACATGGTATATATAAAGATTGGTCACATGACAGAATGTTCTAGAACATGAGTCATCTTAATGGAATTTTTACTTGTAAACAACAATCAACCTTGACCTTCAAATTGAGAAAACATATTGATCAAAACAACCTAATTCAAGGACACTAGTTAAACATGTTTTTCCTGATAACATTAAGATTTAAGCAAATATTAAAGTGAAGAAACATTTATAATTTCCTAAAATATTTATAATATTATATAAACATCATACATAACACTACTGTTGGTTCATAATTGTCCTGTGGCTTCAAAACAGAGTCAAGAAAGATCTCAAGTAATTGTTCTGGGCAAAGTTAGGTTCAAAGGGTCAAGTACACAATGTCTGGCCATCTCGGGTGACTTCTATTTTGGGCACGTTGAAATGTTGGAACTCGAAGGGATTTTGTTCGATAGCTCCGTTGAGGGCCGAATTGCTGATGATACCGATCAGCAAATGTTTTCTTAGGTGACCTTGGTAAACATGATCTTCGATTTTGGATCAGAGTCCACATGCAATAGTGAAGGTTTTGACTTTCACTTCTTGTAGAGGATACTTGGCTATCATTCTGCTCATAGTTTGACTGGTGTCTTTTCCTACTGTAAGTAAGATTCCACACTTCGCACGTATAATCTGGCTTCTTCGATGTTCTTTTTGTACTCGTTAGCATTAGTCATAAAATGGAACAATGTACCACTTCGATGCAGTCCCAGACGTACATCCGCACCATTCAACAAATACTTGTCTTGCAATCACATGTCAAAGTGCAAACGATCCTTCATTTCAAAACTACGTCCTTGTTTGATTTCCTTTAGGCGGTTGTTTAATCCAACATTGTGAGGATCGTCATCCGCAGACAACTCTGTGTCACTGAAAGCATCCATAGTGTCAGGTTTCCATACCACTGAAGCATCCCGATGTGTGTTCTTGACTTCTTTTCCGTACGACAAGAGCTTTTCCGGGTACGCTCGGTAAAGGTAAGTTTCCATGCTGCTACCCACCAGTTTGTTATTCAAGTACAACTTCACTTCTCTGAACAATGAATGCATAAAATTGTTGATGGGAGTTACTCTGACATTGTCCCCTGGATTGCTGTTGTCCGCTTTGAGAACTTTGACTTTCATATACAAGTAACTGTTACTTAGATCGATGTAATCTTCGGTTTGTCTTTTGATTTCAAATTCCATAGGTGCTGAGGTGGTCAAAGACGACGCAGGATGAAATTCTACCCATTGGGATTTTGGCATTGTCGTCATCGTTGGTGGCATGGCAAACTTATCGAGTTCTGACTTGGAACATTCGCAAGAATCTCGGTGCATCATATTTCTTTTGTGTGTGTGTGTGTGTGTGTGTTTTGTTGTTGTTGTTTTGTTTGTTTGTTTGTTTTTTTGTGTTTTTTTCAGTTAGTAATCAAAAACGTCAAATTCTCTGGCAGCTGCTGTTGATCTTTTCTTATTCTTTTTCTGAACGTGTCTACGAGGTCTGAACGGTTTTCGACGTCTCTTTGTGCCTTGTCCTTGCTATGGCGTAGAGGCCAGAAGTGTGAAACGAATTTATAGGGGTATCTCAATGCCTCAAAAAGTCTTTTCCAGTTTGAAGCAACACATTTGTTCCTACTTTCATGAAGGCTTCTTTAGGACTTGTATTGTCGATGAAGATGTTTTGGAGAAATACTTTTCCTTGCGTCAAAGATGCATCTTTTAAAACATGCAATCCTCGACTGACCATTGGTTTTAAGATCGGTGCTATCGTACGAAAAGCTGACTTTGTAACATATCTCCTAAACCATGTCCTCGTTGTCGAGCGACTCTTTGTACACAGGATACATCTGATACAATTCACTGGAGAATCGTTTTCGAAAATGTAGTTTCACCGTGACTTTGACTTTGGAGAATAGAATATTTTGTCCACGATGTCCTTTTATACTAATATCGACAATGTCAAAATGCGATTTACTGCCAGGAAGATAATGAGGATGCACAAAATTCTCGGTGAACGTGATACGTGTTTCCTCCTTCATTGTAAGCAGCTATGGCAGGATCCACTTTGAAAGGAATGATTCTCAGCAACTCAGTAGCCGTGTTTCCCACGACGTTGTACTCGACGACATCAGAATACATAAACATCAAATTTAGTCCTTGGTTCTGTTCGATAGGGAAGCGAAAATACTTGCAGATTCGATCGTTGTTATGAATGTCTCTCATATGCACGAGAGCGGTATATCCACCCAGAATAGAAAACATACCGGGACAAAAAGTAATGGTCAACGTTTTGCCGTCGGATAAATCCATTTTAAGACAATGAGAAACGGCATGGTATTCGATCCGTACACTCTGGTTAGTTTTCTTCAGTGCTTTTCCAAACTGATGGTTGAAAATAGCTGAAATTGTATCGACGAGATGTTGAGCATTAAAATAATATTCAGTAGAAATTCTCATTGAACATTTAGTCAATTGAGGATTAGTTGATGATGCTTTTTGGATTCGTAACAGCCAGGATCATTTTAGTCCAACTGTTCTTGAATTTGTTCGTTGAGGATATCGATGATGAAAGTGTTTTGACCCTCGTTGATATTGATGGCTTGAGTAGGATGAATGATTTCTACCAAACCTACTTCCCAATGAGCTTCCTGATCCAATTGTATGGACTCTTAGAGTGTGAACTTGCTGCACTACCACTACCTCTCTTCTTTTGGGAAGTTTGGCCTTTTTAGCTTATCATTAGGATTCCATTTTAAATGTGAATGAATAATGACACCTCCAAAAGGTCCAATTCCATCAGGTTTCAAAATGAGTTATTTTTAGGTTTGCGTATCGATTCTTGGATCAGCCAGTTGTGGCAAAGAAAAATAAAATTTAAAAAAATTGTTTTGTTCTTATGTGGCATGTGAATGATACCTTGAAGTAATTGACATGCTGACAAAGTAAACCATCTTAACACTTCTTTGAGACAAAATTCTACCGAATGTGAACGTACTTGTGCATTTGTTTTCGCGACTGATGGCATACAGTTCACGAATCAATTTGGCAGGAGAATGAGATTGGAAGGAAGTTGTGTTGAATACTGTTAGACAGAAAAGAAGTGAATGATGTTTTTAGAGTTTTTTTTAGACAGATGACAAAGATTACGTGTAAATGACAGGGCCTCTTTCTTGGCACCAAATTGTGAAACAGCATTGTACGACATCTCAAATAATCAGATGTAGCAGGTTTTAAATCGATGAGTAAATATGCATGTGGTGTCTGAGTGGCATCTTCGTACGCAGAGTTGAGCCAAGGTGTTCCTAACTATTTTGCTAACACTTGCACTTGAGATTTTTCCCTTGGGCTTTTAAACAACACCACATAATGTGCATTGAGATTGATGGTGTGATGTGCTTTACTTTGTTGAAATAAATTTTGAGCAATATAAATAATACTAGCATTACGATGATGTCCTTTTCGTTTAAACCAAAGTTTTATTTCTTCTTCGTATTCTCCTAACATGTCATCGAAAATGACAAGATGTTTGACGAAAGTCAGACACGATCCCATCGTCTTCGCGGGAATGCCTTCTACAAACGAAATGGATTGTTCTTGACTTTCTTGGAGTACCGTGTAAGACGATTGCCGTTCTTTGTAACACAACACGATATGTTATAGAGAACGATTGAAAAGGTTTGAATTGTTTTCGATCAAAGGTGACAAATTCGGTTTTGCCTGAACCACTGGGTCCAGCAATCAACATGTTAAAGGGATGGCGAAGATACGGTGCCTCCCAGTTTTGACGATCTAACTTTTCGTCAATCACTTCGAGAACGGAGGATACGGCCATAACAATGGTATTTCGAATTCAGAGATTATATTAACGACACAAGACATTTTATACATTTTATACACGTTTAATTTGTCACGGTAGCGTAACAACAGCAAAAACATATAGTTTACATTTCAAAGTCAGTGTACAAAATTGAAACACAAAAACACATAAGGCATAAATGACTCCGTACAGAAATAAGGCACAAAATAAAATCACCAAAGCTGCATATAAACATGTAAGTATACAACATTGTCGATATATCTGTGTCACATTGAATCTATGTAAACGCACTTGCGTTCTACTCTCTGTGGAATTCATTTGCCCTAACCTCTCCATGAATGTAATTTCCTCATTCTTTTCTATCTGTGCAATACTACTTTCGTGGGTTCGTAGTATTTTTTCCTCTATTGTGGGTTCATCTACCACTGTTTCTAAAATAGTTTCTAATTCCACTTTCACTTCTGGCTTTTCTCTCACTGGTTCTAAGTTAAATTCTTTTCTTTGATCAGTCACACACAATGTCTTAGGCATAATTATCCACCTCTTGTATCCAAGCATCGAAGCCAAGACTTTTCCGGTCACGAACATCCTTCCAGTCGTAAATCTGTTTGTGTAAACAACTTGCTATACACATTTCTTGGTAAGTATGAAGAGTGGATAAAGTACGACGAATGTCTTCTTCATACGGAGGGACACCTTTACATCAATATTCTTAACACTTTTAACACAATGAGTTTTGCGCCTACAGATAAAGTTTTGGTGGTCATTTCTGTGCTGTATGTACTGTTCATAAATTGTCCACAACGAATCTGCTGGTAAACGAAATCCGAAAAAGGTTGTCACTAACACACACACACCACACGTCGTCCAAAATTCAATGGAATCGTGTCGTTTTGTGGAATCAGTTCTTTTAACTGTAGTTGATAATCCACTAAGTCTTGAACACTGTCATTGACTTCCTTCCACGGAATTTGCTGCAACACTGATGACAGAAGTCGTGGTATGGTAGGCTTTTATATTAGTCATTCACAGGAATGTCTTTCTTTTTGACGAAATATTCACACGTTTGCCAAATGGAATCTGGTGGTAAAGGATATCGAAGAAATTCAGTCATTAGCTCACCACACATCACACGTCGTGAAGGAGTTTCTTCTTGAGGTGAAAGTTTTTTGTATTCCTGTAAGTTTTTAACCTTTTCCTGGACTTCGCTCCATGGAATTCTGAGTATCACTGCAGCTTTGTAGGTAGAAGTCGTGACATTCAAACTCTTACAGGAGTCAGGTAGTCGTTGATCAATGTCCATTTGAACATCTTTACACTAATCAGCTTTTTTATAGCATTTCGATACCAACGGTTAAAACGTCTATGTCGTAAAGGATGCAATTGTTCTTTGCGTTTCACTTGAATCAAAGTACAAAGTCTCTGTAAATGAGTACTCGCAGCTCCAAAGGTAAACTACGAATTATCTCTTATAAAGTATCCATGTGGATAATAATCATGGCCCATCAAGGGAACTTAGCGACAGCACGGAGACCTGCTGGCATGTTCCAGGAAAGCTGAATCTTTATACTGCCATTCGTGGATCTTCACACCACAGCTGAAACACTGTACTTCGTCTCCTCGTCCCAAGTAGATAAATCCGGCTCTAGCTAAAGTTTTGGTAGTGCGTAATCCATCCAGATCTTAAGTCCATTTTTTTAACATCTGGAATCGACTTTCAAAGTCACAATAGCCAGGCAAAGCCATAATAAACGTGTATTCTTCTTTGATTTGTAAATCTCGATTAGCTAGTGATGTCAAGAATGGTTTACGAGTGCATGGATGACATCCATAGATAAACACACGGACGGCATCACTTTTGCCAGTAAAACAGAAAGGTCGTGCTGCTTCGCTTTTGATACTAGAGGAGCATCAAGTTCGTGCTGCATCGCTGTTGTCGCAGGATACGGCATCACTCTGTTCGTAAGGCACAGCATGTCACTCGAGTTCATTGAATTTGGAGTATACATTGGGTCCCTCGCTCGGTTGCTGTGTCGATTTTGTCATTATCGGTGAAAGTTTGTACTCAAAATTGAACTTGGAGTCGGTGAGTCCCTCACTCTGTTGCTGTGTTGAATTCTTCGAGGTCGGCGTTTGTATTCGCAATGATATTTCTGTCTTGGAACTCCCTCCTTTTTATACTGGAGATTGGTGTGTCCGTAAGGTAAGGTATTGTGATCTGAAAGTTGCACACGTTTCTGGTAGACGATCTGATATAATTTTTTCAAGGTGATTTTCCAAAGTATAACTTTTGAGGATCCAACGTTTTCACGCGAAAGTCTTGATCTTGTCCTGACTTTAAGAACTCTTTTAAGACGTCAAACTTTACCACTTAACTCGAACGATAGTTTAATGTCAGTCCTTTTTCTTTAGATTTGGTATGCAGTTGTCCTTGTTGGTCTCTGTATTGGTAACAATAAAGTTTTGGATCCACCACTGACAAAACTTACAATAGTGTCTTCTGGTTGTTCATCGGTCCATGCTCTAAACGTTCGTCTTCAATGTCAAGGTAATAGCTTTCAGGGCTATTCATGTACATACAACTATCGGTGTAAAAGTAAAGGACTTGATCTTCGTTCCAAGACAGTATAGAGTTTTAAATGGGCATTGGCTATCACGTATGCTGCAATGATGACATTTCCAAACTCGTCAGGGGGTTGAAACTCTATGACTTCTTCGTAATCATCAAGGTCAAATCTTCACGTAGTATCTCCACGTGTTTCATGAGTTTCCCTTTGTCGTCGACGAGTTGAAGTATCGACTTGGATCTGCCAAGAATTCCATATTTGGCAATATCGGACGTTGGGCCAATTTTCCCCACAAACAATTCAGCATGACGTTTGCAAACAATCGTCTTCCTTCGTTCTTTTCCACGTGATCAAAAGTGATGCCTTCAAAGGATCGGTACCGTTTTTTGAAAGTGTCTTTGTCTTTTGAAGTCTGACACCAGGAATGATAGCCGCAAGCTTCTTGCTTCAGTTTTAGGAATTCGTTGACGTGGCCTGGGAAAATTCCTTCATTTGAGTCGTCGTCCTTTTGGTATTATTCTGTGGTAGGAAAGTGCCAAATAGTTGGTATCCGCGATCAAGATCATGCAATCATTCGACACTCACCCACGTTCCTATCAAAGCGCGTTCTTGATCATTGTGGCAACAAGGTTGGTCTTGATTGCACGTTTCGAGACACACACGGCATAAAGGAAACTTTAGTGAACTCTGAGAAATGACGTCTCATGTTAAATAAACATCCTTGAAATTCGTAGACGATCTGTGGGTTTTCCAAATCCCAATCATCCACAGAAATACTTCCAATTTTCTTTTCTCCGCCGTTTCTAGCATGTTGTATTCACTTGTCTTCAGTTTCGCACAAGTAATAGGAGCTAGCGCAAAGCTTGGGCGGAATATTTACGGCTAATAGAGTGATAGGATTGAGGGAGTATGATAGCTAGTTTGTTCTCGGGCATGAACTTCTTTCAATTGACTAATCCACACGCTTTAGCAATGGTAGAAGCTTTCTTCCGTGATCCAAAAATAACTGTCGAAATTTTCCACAACATCGTCGTAAAATGTCCACATTACATGGACAATATTTCAACATTTCTTCTTGAAAGTCAAAAGGATTTGAAGAGTGAAGTTGATACCAGACGTAGAATGCTTCTCGTTGTTCTGAGTGCATACCATCGGGGTCGTAGTAGCGAACGTCAGGCAAATGTGGGAGCACCACGTGTTGATTAGCTTCGGTATTGAAAGAATGTGGGAATTAGCCATTTGCCATTTAAGTCATTCCAAACATTTTAGGCATTCTACTCAAAGGCATAGCCAAATAAATCATGGAATGTTTAAATTGTACGTTTCCCACTTTTATGTAAATGAGTTTGGCCCCATTCATGGTTACTGTTAGACATTCGGTGCCTTGTTCTGAATAATATTTAAAAGAAATTGTCCGTCGTATCGTGAAAAATTGTGAGCCATGACTGTAGCATATCGATGACAGTTCCCGTAACGCTGGATTTCCTCTTCCCTCCAAGTGTCGTCGATAGGGTCAAAAATCCATTCAGCAAAATCAGCACGATTACGAGAGCCCGAAAGATCTTTTCTCGTCCTCGTTGAATCTTGCTACAATTTGGACAGTGAAAAAATATAGGTTCTTGTATACACTTGTCAAAAGTACGATGAGCTACACAAAAATAAGGGATGTGAATTCCAGTCTCTTGTGAACATTCAAAGTCAAAAAAGATAAAATCCACTTGTTTATTTTTATTTTTGTTCTGATCGTCCTTTAATTCTTCCTCGAGTTAATTGTAATTTTTCTGAATCTGAATGTAACACTGATGCTCGAAGTTCACAATTTGGTCACAAAAAAGGCATTTTTTCTTTCCTGGACAATCGTGTGTCTTTTGGTTATTCGTTCGAACAAGTTGTCCACAAGTGGAGCACTCTCAATAATTCGCAAGCACTTTTCTGTTGTTGTTGTGATTGTTTCATTCGATGTTGCTCGTAGCAGGTTGGACTGACAAATGTTCGCTTCAAGTAGAGCAATGAATTCTTTCTTTTCCTTCAGGAATGCAAGGTCTGGAAACTAAACACTTACGACATCTCTCACCACATTGAATATGTTGCTCCCGATAGCAAAATCCTTGGTCCCATTTCTCCCAATAGTATCTGTATTTGAGAAACCCTGTGATACTTCTAATGGCATTGAAATGCTCTTGATGATGATAAATATGAATGTATTTTCCATCTGGGAAATCTTGTCCTCGAAACACGAGCGATCCATGAACAACTTGAGGGAATACTTTCAACGTATAACGAGGGGCCAACACGTCTTGAAATTTTTGCATTTCAGGAATTCCACTTACGTTCTCTTTGGAAATGACCGATTGCTGTAAAAGGAGTTCTGCTTCCCTTCGTTGTTTTGTTCTGTTTCTGTCCGATTTTCGAATCCACTCCCATGATTATTTCCATTCCGCTCTATCGTTCGTCTCGGCATAAGTTCGAGCTACTACGATGGCACTGGCTAAATATATTTGGTCTTGGTCATTGTGAATTTGCACGATACTTCGTCTGGTACTGCGAATTTCATCCACCAGTAAAATTTTTCTGCGTTGTCCGCTACCTCTGGGAGGTGAAAGGTGTGTTATGTGAAGAGTGGCTTTTCCATCGGTCATGTCAAACTCATCATTGGATTGTTGGACGTGTTGAATTTTATCGATAATTTTGGAAGGTGTTAATTGTGCGATGTACTAAACACGATCCAGACAGGAGATTTCAAGCCGTCGTGATTGATAGATAATCTCAAACGATCGTCGTATTTAGTCTTTCACTGTCGTTTCAATGTCTCTAACAATGATTTCCTTTTGAAATACTTGTTCTTCTTCTTTCTGACGTTGCAAAAAACTCTCCAACTCTTCCTTCTATTCTTTCTGAAATCATCATATACTGGTAATGATGGAGAAGGAGGTGAAGGTAGTACTACCGCCGCAGGCAAAACCTCTTGCGCAGACGATAAGAAATCAGCCAAAGCTAAATTGAAGTCATCCTCTTCTGGAAGATGAATACTGACTACAGCATAAGTAGTAGTAGTAGTCATTGTACCATCACTCCGAGTATACGATGTATCCATGGCAGGAGCACCCCAATACATTGTCTTCGTTTCAGCCATAGATATTGTACTTTAACTGTTCCGCAATGGTAAATCGCAGGAACGCTCTTGCGCATATATATATATATATATATATATATATATATATATATATATATATATATATATATATAATATATATATATATATAGAGAGAGAGAGAGAGAGAGAGAGAGAGAGACAGACAGACAGACAGAGAGAGTAACGTATATTTCGGAGAAGAACAATGAAACGGTGTGGTATGTATTAACCCTCTTCTTTGGTTAACAAAACCCAACGGCCCTTTTCAGGGCCATCCAGATCTAAAGAAAAGAGAGATACTACTCAAAATTATTGCCGATCTGTGTTTTATGTTTGTTTGTTTGTGTATGTATATGTCTATCTTTACAACAAAAACTTAAAAGCCCTTACCCCCCTCTTATGTTTGTGTGTGGGTATAGTGTGTCTATAAACACTTCTACCTTTTGGTTTGATAGTGTGTGTGTGTGTGTGGGGGGGGGGTGCTGGATAGTAGGGGGGGGGGGTGATTGTAATCAAAATGTGGGTGCTGAATAGTAGGGGTGTATGTTGGATTGTAATCAAAAAGCGGGTGCTGGATAGTAGGGTATGTGTGTGTGGAATAGTATATCAAAATTTTAACATTACCATTCCTGTTGTGCCCCATGCATTATTTCAACTTGGAAGCGAAATATAACTAAACATATTTCACATAGGGTTTCCCATTATGACCCCAAGTGCCGCCCACATGTTAAATTCCCGTTGTGCCCCATAATTTTTTTTCAACATGGAAACGAACTATAACTGAAACAATTTAACACAGGTTTTCCCATTCTGCCTCCAAGTGTCGCCACATGACAAACCTATGGACAATTTTAACATTACATTTCCCCTTGTTCCCAATACAGGCGCCACATGTAAACCTACGGCGTAATGATAACGTCCCTTGTGATCTTAAGAGGCGCATATTACTACTTACGTGATTGTAGACATGATTATTATATACGGTACAAATAGCAGAAAAGCCTGTTTACGTCTTATAAACTGAACTCAAAAGTAAAACAATACATTTTCCTATCAAACAAGACATTAAGACAATGAAAAAGCCCACAATATGATCTTTCCCAACATGTATATAAGCGCTTGTTTTTTTGTTTTTTTTTTAATACTATGTACAATAGCACCGAAAAAAGATATTCTAAGCAAGGGTAGGCGGTACGCTGTGTCATGCCTGCCGAAGTCTTTGCCTCTCAAATTAGAACCATCATGTACCGCAGCTCCGGTCCAATGCAACAAGCAATGTGCAGTCCTGAGGAGTTGAAAAACTGAATAATAATGTAAAATTGTGGACTTTGACATATCCGCCGACGAAAGGTTATGTCCATGTTTCGCCAAAAGCGAGAAATAAAAGACTGACTCATTGGGCCAAAGATTTATATGACGATGATGATCTAAGACATATTCATAATTATGCACATAATACCAACCATATGTAGCAGAGGATAGGTGAAGATCTGACCCAACACAACCTCCTACACAAATTGTTTTTCGGGGTTTCTAATCATCAGCTATATAAACCCCTTCTACAAAATAAATCGAGACATAAAACTTGAAATATAACACGGAGATAATGTTGTTTTTTTTTTGTTTTTTTTTTCTTTTTCTGCATTAGGATACACACTCATGTTTTAGTCATGTGCAGCATAAATAAATGTGAAGTTATGAGAGTTTGAAAAATTGATCAACGCAATTTAAGATTGTGAACCAACGTCGCTCCGGAAAGTAATCTCCAGAACTCGTTATAGCTACAGCTGACGAAAAAAGAAAATGACTCATTAAGCCTTGGCGATTGTTGCTGATAAAGCAGGTCAACGTATGTTTCATTGCGCATAAATAGCGGATACTGTATCGAGAAGCAAAAACATGTATGAAACCCAGGCGAATGCACACAAACTGCATGAAAGACATTGTTCAAGCAGTTTCGCTCAATGTGACCAATTACCGTCTATACTCGCGTATAATACAGGTCCAAATGCAAACTGCATAGACCCAGGTCTGCCGGCGAATTATGAGATGGCAGATCTGGATCTATGCAGCTTGCAGTTGGTATCGAGGTATACGCGAGTATATACGGTATTCTATTTTACTTATGCGATTGTCCGATATTTTTCATTAGTTTGTACATTCCTAACGAATTATGTTCATATATTTTCTTGGAAAAGAGACCTTAAGACGAAAGATAGAGTATTCTACAAAATATTTAAAATGTGCACTGTAGAATTGAACAGGAAACGTGACGATTATATTATTATTGGACACAAATGCAACTGAAAGGTTATTCATTGCAACTGATATTGTAATAACAATCATTATGCACTGATAGCCCAAACAATAAACAGTCTACGCCGCAGGAAACTGAAGTAAAAGGAAAACAATACGTTTCGCAATAAAACCAGAGTTTAAGTCGACACAAATTAATCATTGATTGATTGTTGAATTAACGTCGTGTGCGCCCATTCCGGCATGTACGACGACAAATTAATCATAAGGGATGGGCTGATAATACAGAATAGAGTTGGCTATGAAAAAAGGTTATTCTGACTAACAACAAAAAAACAATTAATCTAAGCAAGGGATGGATATACGTTGTGTCTCGCCTGACGTGGTGTTTACCATTCAAACGGAACCAAAGTGTTGCACAGTTTCCGTCCAAAGTGGCTAGTAAAGTTACTGATTAGAGTTTTAACAAATTTAAAAAAAAAAAAAAAAATTAAGAATGTGGAAGCTAACAATGCCGCCGACGAACACAATAAAAATATATACAAGGTGCATACCATCGACGGAGGTTTGGTAAATGTCCCTAATTATTTTAGTTTCATTTATTCGATATTTTGCATTCGGTTGGACATTCTTAATTGATCTTATTCATATATTTGCTTGAAAAAGGCACCTTATGAACAAAAATAAAGCCGCAGATGAAATGTTATATCCAGGTCTTGCCACTACAAAATCAGGAGAGAAAAGGAAACGGACTCATTGGGCCTCAGGAGTCAATTATTATAATGATTACGCTGTACTCATGAATGTGCTTTAAAAGTATATGTTATGTCATAGAAGAGAAAAGCGACCAATGAAAGATCTTTTTGACAAATTTGAAAAGCATCGATCTATTTTTTGACACGTTTAATAAACTTTTGTCAACATTGTAATAGAAATATTTTCCTGATAAGAAGTTAACTGAGTGGGGACTGTTTACGTCATTAAATGATGGGATGGGGGGGGGGGAGGGGTTTTTTTATGTGGTGTTGCAGCAAATATTTGATATTTTTAAAAATGACCTTTCTGTCAAGGAAAACCCCCACAGACAAGAGGATCCTCTGAATGATTAACGCTGCAAAGTTTACCAAAATGGTCTAAACGTGTACACAGCTTACAATATCAGAAACGTTGCTAGGCTTACTGAACTTCTGATTGCTATTATAACGTGCATACTGTACCTCACTCAACTTGTGATTGTTTCATGTGCTGTACGTCTTTTACCTCTTATTATGACAGGATTCGGTTTGTAAGACGTGTCTTTCTTGGATATATCTGACAGTGTCAGTACAACATCCCTAGGATTGTAGTGAGTTTTTTCCTACAATTACATTCGTGTACATGATTTTATAAAATCAATAATGGAAACGAAAGTACGCCTGTTCATGCGCGCATTTTCGGTGACAACTTCGTCACATTTTCGGTGCTCGTGACACCGCCCAAGATATATTGGCTTGCCAATTTAAACCGGGTACCAACGAACTAAGTATTCTGAAAGAGCATGAACTGTGAGCAGCCTAAACACATACTCCTCACAGTGGGTTATCTCCCCTTGATAGGATCATGCCTCTGCCACTGTCTCGACTCTCTGGAGGATTTAAAAGGGGAAAGAGAAATTTAAAAATACTCAAAAAGAAAATACAGTGTCCTCTTTCTGAATAGATAGATAAAACGCTTTGTTACCCTAAATGTGGCACATGTTGTTGGGGATTTTGGGAAAATTAAAAACTTCAGAATTTACATCGGGCTCTGCCCAACTAAAACAAAGTGTTGACTGTGTATCTGAAAAGATGCACACCAATAACCACTTATAGCTTTTAGTTGATTTTAGTTTTTTTGTTTTACTTGTAGCTTTTAGTTACTTAAATTCCTGTGCACTGTTCTTATGCGTTATATGTATGTTTCTTGGATGCTAAGAAGGCTTTTGACCGAATAAATCACTGGACCCTATTCAGAAAGCTAATTGATAGAAAAGTTTGAATGTTGTTAGTTTGCTTCTTAATTGGTACGACAAACAACAATTTTGTGTAAAGTGGGTCAGGTAACTACTATGTCTTTCCGTGTGAGAAATTGTGTGCGGCAGCGAGGTGTTCTATCCCCATTTCTGTTTAATGTATATATTGATGACCTTAATCGTGATTTGAATAGGTCTTCTAATTAAGAATAACTTCAGTTTTGTTGATGATATGTCTGTACTTAGACCATATATTTGTGGATTACGAAAGCTATTAAGAATATGTGAGCGGTTCGCATCAGCAAATGATATTGAGTACAACACGAAAAAGACTATGTGTTTCAGACCTCAAATTCTGAAAAAGGTGTCCATTCCTGAAATTATTTTTATTGTCTTTTTGTAAAATTATTGCTTTTCAAATCATATTGTATGAATTTGTATTGTGCTCCTCTATGAACAAATTTTTCACGTTCTACAATGACGCGGTTAAATGTTTCATTCTGCATGCTGTCGTAATTCATCAATAATTGATCGTTGGAGCAAATTGTTGCATTAATATTGATTTGTGATTTTGTGTGTCATATCTTGTGTGAAATTGCTGGGTTTTTTTTTTTTTTTGTCTATGAACTTGAGTCTGAAATAAAGTTATTATTATTATTATTATTATTATTAAAATTCCTGCACTTTAATTATGAATGTTATTTATGGAACTTTTAAATGACAAATTTTACGAAATCATTCGGTTTAATAGCGTGCAACTGTTGCGTACGTTGCTATTAGCGATGTAACATCATCGAGTCGTTCTGACGTAATTGATTTCAATATGACGTATTAATAACCACGATCTTGAGGTCAGTTCAAAATAACGCCAATATTTAAATCCTAGCATTCGAGGTAAATGCATGTCGATATCTGCCATTCGGATAAATTCTGTTGTTTACGAAACAAGGATTTACCGATAAGTTATGAATGATCGTTTAATTTTTTATTTTTATTTTTTTTAATTCGTAATTTCTCAGTTAATCCTACAGTCAATCCAAAAGCCTATGTGGTCCGAGTAGATTGGGTTTCCATTGGGTTTCTATTTTTTTGCGGAGAAATTTTCGGCAAACAAAATGTACGATTTTTTCTGTAAATTACTGCGCCGAAATACATCCGAGGCATATTTTTGTCTCGGAGAAAAAGCCGAGGTGTATCCGAATAAAATCTGAGGTCATGGTCTAGCATGCGAGGGAAGAGACCGAAAATATTCCGATTGAAGCTATACAATTACTACCAGAAAAATTGTAACGTGTTTCCGATGTTTCAAAGCTTGCAACGAGTTTGATATATTCATGGCTGAAAAAGAGGGAGAAAAGATTGAATTGCTAAAAACTGTAATTCATTATTTTTCTCTTTATCTCTCTTGATCTCGATCTCGAATAGCGCCTGTCACTCTTAGCAGTTTAGCAATTTACAGTAGTAGCAGGGGATGATTTTTTCAAAATTATAAAATATATGAGAATGGAATGTTTTCTGCATAATTTGAGTGTGAAGAATTAAAAAAAATGAACCCATCTTCTTGATATCTTTTAAATATATTCACTGAAAGCATTGAAACACATGCACCGTCCACCATTTTTTATATTGGTCTTTTGTACTTTTTTTTACAAACTCACGACCTCGTGTTATTTCCTACTGAAATTTGCATGTTTCTTACACATGGTAAAGTAGAAACCTTTTGTGAACATTCAACTTTAATAATAAATTTACTTTTTCTATATTGCAGATACTTCTGAAGCCTTCTGTGCTTTTTAACAAAGTGCCACCCAAACATTTTTGCATGAAATGACATATTCTTGAATCACACACAACTTGTAATTATTGTTACTCTTTAAACCAATAATACATACTCAATACAGTGTTCTTGTACATCTATACATTGGTCTGAATTCACAATTTAGTAAATAACAATTGCCATTTTAAAATTTGGTTATGATCAGATATTTGTGGTCAATTTTTCATATCTTTAAAATAAAATCAGTGACCAAAAATGCAAACAAACATAAAATTAACTTGCTTTGAATATTTACGCAATTCTACTTCAGTTTTTGAAGTTTATCACCTGATTAACAGGAATTCAGCAGTGGATTTTAATCATTAAATCAGTGATCAATGAATGGAAAGATAAAAACTGTTTGTTAGCCTGTTAGGCCAGACTGGACAGGCCCATGGGATGTGGGTGATATGGGCAAAATTCTTGACAAATTTCTTTTCAGTTTTTCATATTGCACAGGTTTTCCACTAAATTTTCATTACAGAATGGCAGGATTTCAAGGGTATAAATTTTGAAAGTCTCAACGTTAAATTTTGGAATCCTTACTTTGTGATGTTTTCTTATTAACTCTGACCATTATTTTCAGCAGTATTAGTTGCACAGTTCATGAAGTAGAGGCAATTGTTAAATTTTGGAATCAGATAAAGAACTGGCACCAAGTTGATTCTCCAAAAATATTTATGATTTATGTATTTAAACAGACGAACACCATAGATCGATTTTCTCTTCTTTATTATGACAGAATTCACAAAATTATGCAAAATGATTTAAGATTTATTTGTTGCTAAATATGACAGTTTTATTGTTAATACCACTTCTTGTTATCTGCTGGAAATTTAATCCATTTTAAACTGAATTGGTTGAATTTTAGGTATCCTTCTGTGACTGCGAGATATCAGGCCATCTACTCTAAATAAGATATGTCGAGTCTATCCACGAAAATACATTACACCACAAAAGTTGTACCAAATTTTTTAAATAAATTTAGTATAAAGAATGACAATAAGTTTTTATAATCTGATCCCTTGGTATAAATGTCACAAGTTTTCATGCGTTTTTGAGCCCAATTTATGTCATACTGTTATTGTTGTTTTCATTTTTAAATAGCCATGTACCGGGGAGAGTTACCGTTCTTGCATCTTGAGTGACCTTTAAAAAATAGATAATTCAGGGGTTTATGCAAATATTCACACACATTTGGCCATTATTCTTATTAAAAGAAGTCCAGAGTATTTAAAAAGCAGGTGTCGGTGAGTGTATATGGCTGTTCTCTTTGTTTTTAGGCGTTTTGATAAATTAGGTTTTTGTTTATTTCTGTCAAATATGATGTGGAAAGTCTCCAGTGTCATACATGTTAAATATGGACAGTTGACCTTTCAACCATGAATACATTCAGATGTCATAATGTCAGATTTTTACATATGAAAGTGGGGAAAGTACCAGTGGTAATGAGGCTGCCATTTTGAGATAATGTTGATCTTGATCACCAAAGCCCTCTAGTGGCAGCACCTGTTGCTATTTACAGCTCTCTTCCCACCCCACCACCCCACTCACCATTCCCCACCCTTTCTTGAACAGAGGGTTCTTCTAATCATATTTAATATGCTGTTGCTGGAAAATTTATCAGGGCTCAAATTTAACACTCGTTTACTTGCAAAATGAGAGTTAATTGTGGAAAATTTGATTTGAGATTTCAGGTTCTTGCATCTTTTTGTGAGTACTGAATTTTTTCCAGTGATATACAGCAGATCATTAGTAAAACAGCTTTAAGTACGTAAATCAAAAATACACATGCATAATTCTGAAACCTAAAACAAAGCTTGCTTTGGCATTGATTCCATTACCATAAGATAAACTGTGTAGCATTCAGCCAAATACTGTGACCATTCTATTTTCAAGGGGAAGTAAGATATCTCTTTTTGAACCCAGCCATTCGATTCACAAACACAAAATTATTTCTCTGATATTTTCTTCATTTATGTCAAATCTGTTACTATGTCTCCTCTGATGACTTGCTTTATTAGTATTTTTTGTAGGACAGCTGATCACAGATATTTGTAGCACATATTATCATGACAATGCCCTAAAAACGAAATGGTGGGACCAAATATGTTCTTATTCAGTCTGACAATGATTGTTTATGAACCTGTCACATGTCATATGGTCTAGACATACAACTTGGACATGTGTGATCTTGATTAAGATAAGAAGATAAGAATTCTTTATTTCAGACTGCATGGTCCATACATCTAAATTAAAATATACAATAAAATAGAATATAAAATATAGAAGTATTTTAAGACATAGATTAGTTTGGTTCTACATCATAATGATAATAATGCACCTCATAGCATCCAAAGAAAATGTTTCTGACAAAATTTGACCCTTTATTAATTTGAAAATGCATCAGTTTTGTTTTACAAAGACTCCGCAGTTGTGATTAATATTTGTGGTTAAAATATTCCAATCTTTGATACTTCTTGGAAGAAAAAAAAAATTGTAACTGTCCATATAAGCATAGGTATCTAGTAATTCAGAGATTTACAAATCCACTTGCCCAACTCCCACAACAAGTTTAAATTCAGCTCGGGCAAGCTCAAGTTTCCTAGGGACTTGCCTGTGGCAACTCCAAAAAAGAGAGAGACATGGAGAAAGGCGTTGTAGTCTGTTTGTAATGCTTTATGTTCTGCAAGTTTGATACTTGAGATCTAACCACAGTACATATATCAGCACCTTTATTTAGTGTTTATATGTACCACATTCTTCTGTACATAACTGGCCACAGTTTCTTTTATCTCTCGTATGTCATTTCCATCTGGTAGTCAATGGCAAGGTCAGTCTCACATTTTCTTATGCTGATGTGATAATGTGAATATTTAGTATTTAAAGCAAGTTTTGACAAATAAGGAATAAATCTATGTATTTTGGCCTGTCTGTTGCATTTTAATCATAATATTTGTATGTATCCGGGATTCACCAACTTTCAGTCTTAACATAGCCTCTGGCAGTTTGTTAGCTTGCCAACTGCAAACAATTGGCTTGTTAAAGATTGATTTGATGCATGTTGCCCATTTTAAGGTGAGTAGCTGTTAACTGTTAATAATATAACTCGTGAGATTTCTTTGACAGGTGTGTTTGGCAATAAAAGGCACTCATCTCTAACGATTAACCACCATGAGGATTTCAGTCAAAGTGTGATCAATGTACCAAAAATGTAGCACCCGCAAGTGATGTTTATGATCTGTTGTTTACGTGATAATTACAGGAGACTGATACAAACTTACTGCTTGGCAAACAATTAAATGGATAAAAATAAGAGTTCTCAATCTGAAAAGTAGGCGTTTACAAATATTTTGATGCATGTCGCCAGTTTCAAGGTGACTAGATGATAATTGTTAAGTAAATGGATAAAATATGTGTTCACAAATTCTTCAGTTGTGAGTATAAATACATGATTACAAACAGTCTAGCTTTAATTATTGTTGATGTGGTTCATGAGAGGAGTCTGCTATCTTATCTAGGCAAAAAAGGAAACTTTATAAAGTTTCTAGCTCTAATGAACCTGTTATAAAGAAAAATAACCAGTATGATGCTACAAAACATGCAAGAAAGTTCCAATCATCATGGATTAATGAGTATCCCTGGCTAAAATATTGTTATTGGTTGCTTAATTTTTCAGTTCAAGGTCTTTTACCTAAACATCTCTCTCTCTCACTTAAAAATATAGCTATTCTACCTTTTCTACCTGTCCATTTACCTGTCTACTTAGATGTACATGTATGTTTTTGCTCTTCTAACTATATCTGCATTCTAACCCTTTCTCATCTACATATCTATCTACATGTATTATTTACATATATATTTTTTGATAACTTTACTTATCGGCATATAGTTTCAAGGTGCCAACAAAGATAAAAAGAAAACAGGAAGTTAAAATAAATATGACGTGATTTTCTTATAATATCCCATATTTTATTTTATCTACTCATGTTGGAATATTATGTTTGGGGCAAGTTCAATTTTCCCATCAGCTTGCCCTGGGCAAGCTTACTTTTATAAAACGTGTAAATCCCAGAGTAATTATATTTGTGCTGATGTCTATTGGTTCTTTTTGATTAGGTCAATTTTTTTTTCAACCCTTGTACAGAGTTATTAATCTGTTTTCCAATCTACATTGGTTTAAGGGCTTCCAGGAAAACCTATTTAAATACTGAGTTCATACATCTTGGTTTGTAGTCATAATTGAATGTAACAAATCTGGCTGTTCACTTTTGGATTTTTTTTCAAGTTCAACCTGTAATACTTGGGGGGGGGGGGGGGGGGCCCATACTGCACAAGCATATTCTAAAATAGATCTAACTAAACCTTTGAAAACTAATTCTTTCACATTTTGTGGGCAATATGATAAGCTAGGTCATAATAGGCCTATAGTTTGATTTGAATTGGTGCATATTTCTTGAATGTGAAGATTCCATTTCAGGTCACTAGTAATTGTGATCGCTAAATGTTTTATTTTGGTTGAGATTTTCTAAAGATGTTCCTTGCAAGGGATATGACATACTATTTTTATGAGGTTTTTAGCTCACCTTACAGTAAGGCTAAGGGATCTTATGGTATGGCCCTGCGTCTGTCATGCAACATGCGCCTGGCGTCAACAATTGCTTGTTACCTCTCTGGAGTCCATGTCTCTGATCTGATTTCAATAAAACTTTGAATATGGGTTTATATCATCAAAATCTCGTATGAGTTTGGTAATGATCAAGAACCATGTATACTAATGAGGTGAACTTGCACCCGATTGGCCTAACTTGTTATCACTTTGGAGGTCATATTTCGGATCTGATTATCATCAAACTTGGAATATATGCTTATATCATTAAGATCTCATATGAGCTCAATAATGAGTGAAATCCATGCATATTAATTAGGTGATCTTGCATTTGGTTGGCTGAGCTTGTTACCACTCTGGAGGCTGTATTTCTGATTCAATTTGATAAAGCTGGGTTTATATCATTAGGATCTTGGATGGATTTGATAATGAGCGAGATCCAGGCATATTAATGAGATCATCTTGTTTCCAGTCGGCTGAGCCATATTTCTGATCCAATTATAATCAAACTTCAAATATATGCTTATATCATTAAGATCTTGGATGAGTTTAATAAATGAGTGAGATCCATGCATATTAATGAGGTGATCTTGCATCTGATTGACTAAGCTTGTTAACCCTCTGGAAGAAATATTTCTCATATGATTTTGATCAAAATTGAAATATAATCTTATAACATCAAGAACTTGGATGGGTTCAATAATGAACAAGATCCACAGATACTAATGAGAATCTTGCATCTCATTGGCTGACCTTGTTACCAGTCTTGAGTACAGATTTCAGATCTGATTTTGATCAAACTTGGAATATATACTTATATTAGCAAGAGCTCAGATGGGTTCAATAATGAGTGAGATCCACACATTAATGAGGTGATCTTGGGTCTGAATGTCTGAGCTTGTTACCCTCTGTAAGCCATATTACTGATCAAATTTTGATCAAACTTGGAATGTATGCTTATATCATTAAGCTCTTGCACAAGTTCATTAATAAGTAAGATGCACGCTTATATCATTAAAATCTCAGATGAGCTCAATAATAAGTAAGATGCACACTTATATCATTAAAATCTCAGATGAGCTCAATAATGAGCGAAATCCATGCATATCAGTAAGTTCTTGCATCTGATTGGCTGAGCTTGTTACAAATCCGGAAGCTATATTTCTGATTTTATATTTTATCATACTTGAAATAAGGGCTTATATCATCGAGATTTAGATGGGTTTGATAATGAGTGAGATCCACACATACTAATGATATAATCTTGCATCTGATTGGCTGAGGTCGTTACCACTAAGGAAGCCATATTTGTAATCTGATTTTGATCAAACTTGGAATTTATGCTTCTGTCATCAGGATCTTGGACTGTTTCAGTAATGAGTGAGATCGATGCATATTAATGAGGCATTCTTGCTTCTAATTGACTGGGCTTCTTACCACTCGTGAAATCATATTTTTGATCTGTTGGTTTTATTATCATCAAGATCTTGGATGACATCAGTTATGGGCATATTAATTATGTCTTCATCTTTAGAAAGAATTTGATAAGGATATAGTAAAATGGGTCAAATCAACATGATACAAAGTTTGGGAGATAGTTTACATAGCATATGTTCTTACACTACTGCATAAGCCTGCTTAGTGAAATGGTCAACTGTTAACTTATGTAAGCCTGGTAAGCAATATCAGGCACACTTGGGTCTCTTGTTTTTCTTGCCATTCACATTATTTTGCATTTTTGGAGAGTTGGAATCACATACCTTTTTTTGTGCCAATTAAAAATTATACTTTAGTTATAAAGAATAGAAAACATTTCAGCACTACATGCAGTTTGTTTTATTCAAAATGTTAATAAAAATTACAATTGAAACTGATAGGGAAGTATCATAGTTTCTTTTTACTCCCAAAGTCCTGGTTTACGGTATAAAGTAATACAAGTAACAGGTAAATAAGAACAAAAAAAAAAAAATCCAATGGTGAGTAGAAATAGGATTTTGAAATTTTTTATTTTTTCCACTTTCAAAGAAATGCAACTACATGTACTAAAAAAAGTTAAATTCAAGCCTGTATATGCATCGAGGTACATGTACCATTTATGATGGCATCTTGTTATAACTTAAGGATCATCTAAGAGATCTGAAATAATAGTTCCTCCCACAGGGAAGTAGTTTGAAAGACAATTTTCTGATGTAAACACTTTCATGGGACTGGGCAATTTTTATAGCAAAGTTTCTCTCCTAGAAATCTTTAATATACCATTGATTTTTCTATGTTACATATCTGCATTTTTTAGTTTAGTTAGGTATGCCTTCGTCCTAAATGTCAAGTTAACCAATCAAAGTTTACAAGCTTAGTATGTGGGTCTGTTTCAAGTTCAACTCCTCTTATATCAAGAGGTGACTGAAAACTAACACTTAGTAGAAACCACTGCCTTTTTGACTACAGACTAACTTGCATCAGAACTTTAGTTATCCAAATAAATAGATAAGTGTGAAAATGCATCTGATGTATTAGTGACACATGGATTATCCAAATAAATAGATAAGTGTGAAAATGCATCTGCTGTATTAGTGACACATGGATTATTTTCATTATTTAATTTTGTTCCCTTTACAGACCCAAGAATGGAAAAAGCTGCGACAAGAGAGTAAGTAATCAATTTCTATGACCATGACACAATATTAACATATAAAGAACTGGAATATGGTGTATCAGGTTGTATAGGGCATCAAATGGTTGCTAGATGAGGAAATAAACAGTGCAAAATCCTACATCTTATTCTGACAATGTCTTATGTTATGAAATACATCCACTGACAATGTCTTATGTTACTAACTACATCCACTGACATTGTCTTATGTTATTAACTACATCCACTGACAATGTTTTATGTTACTAAATACATCCACTGACAATGTCTTATGTTACTAAATATATCCACTTACAATGTCTTTTGCTAATAAATACATCCACTGACAATATCTTATGTTACTAAATACATCCACTGACAATGTCTTTTGTTACAAAATACATCTTTGACAATGTCTTATGTTACTAAATACATCCACTGACAATGTCTTATGTTACTAAATACATCCACTGAAAATGTCTTATGTTACTAAATGCATCCACTGATATTTCTGCAAATTCTGGAATTTTGGCTATGTATATGTTCAGATTTTAGGAGAAATTTTGTTATCTTTCAGAAAATCTTAATCCTATTTATTTTTCAGAAAATCTTAACCTATTTATTTTTCAGAAAATCTTAACCTATTTATCTTTCAGAAATTATGTACATATTTATCTTTCAGAAAATCTGAACCTATTTATCTTTCAGAAAATCTGTACATGTTTAGCAAAATGAATTTTTCAGTTTTTTTGTCTTTACAGCAATGCATTGTTTTCACTTGTTTTCATGCATGTGTTTCCAGTAAACAAAGCATTTCTTCAAACAACAAATAGATATAATACATGTTAAACAATCTAGTTCAGAGAAGTTGAACTGAAAAGATTTTAATAGTCTCCCAGGCCATTTTGGGGGCTGCTACTGTTCCTTATAATTTAAAATTATGAGATTGTTCCCTGATTTTAGTGTGGTCATCCTGAAAGTAGACCATAATGTGTGGTTAAGAAATCCTTTTCCAGTTTGGATTGGAATTCTAGAAGTTTTCAATTGAAATGTACACATACCTACACATTTTATGGTGATTTGCTTTTAACATTTCACTTCAGCACATACACAGAGACTTCAAACTTTGAAAAAGTAAAACCTATGCTATAGACCAACTCTTGTAAAAAAAAGTCCATACAACTGAATAACTGCATCCTTACTCAGGATTTATTAGATCTAATATGAGAAAAGAGAAGTTTGCAATTGGAAGTTCAAATTTTAAGTCCTATAACAGTTCACAATTTGTAAGACTAAACTGACCATGTTGGTACTTGATCAAATCAAATACATTCAAAATTGATTTTAATGATGTTGGGAACGACAAATAACCAATAATTTCTTAAGTCCCAAAATGTTTCCTTCCTTTTAATTGCAAATGTATTTTTTACAGGAATTCTCAAATACCGGTTAAGGGAAAATGAAAAATAATTTTATGTTCATTATTTTCTTTTTTTCCCTCATTTATGAAATATTGGATAATCAATAGGGGAAAATAGGAAATAACAGACAGACATTTGTGTCCTGCAAACTAATTTACCTTATGAACAATAAACTATCATCAGAGCAATAATCTCTGTTTGATTTCATCTACACATTCATATGTACTGTTAACAGTTATCATTAGATGATGACATTATACCACCAACTTGTAATGATGATTCATGCCACCATTATACCACCAACTTGAAATGATGATTCATGCCACCATTATACCACCAACTTGTAATGATGATTCATGCCACCATTATACCACCAACTAGTAATGATGATTCATGCCACCATTATACCACCAACTTGTAATGATGATTCATGCCGCCATTATACCACCAACTAGCAATGATGATTCATGCCACCATTATACCACCAACTAGTAATGATGATTCATGCCACCATCATACCACCAACTAGTAATGATGATTCATGCCACCATTATACCACCAACTTGTAATGATTCATGATGCCATTATACCACCAACTTGTAATGATGATTCATGCCACCATCATACCACCAACTTGAAATGATGATTCATGCCACCATTATATCACCAACTTGTAATGATGATTCATGAACATTTTCTTGCCTGCATTCATTGACACATAGGGAACTATTAAGACCAGACAAGTGCAATAGGTTGGTTAGTATACTGCATGTATGCTTTTTTATTTATTTTTAGCAGGTTGGGTGGAGTGGGCTTTTATCCAAATTGTATGTTTAATTTCTACAACTATTTGCCATGAGTTTAACATTGAGGAAAAGAAAACAACACAAGACACAGATGTAAGATTTTAATTCTGTACAATATAGACCTTAATCATTACAGGACTCGGTTATTCTCTCATAAAATTGTATTCACTTCATTTGTATTTCTTAATAAATTACCTAGTACTTATATCTTAGCTGTTATACAGATCTTCTGAATGTGAGTCAAATTTTTCTTAGCAAAAAATAAGAAATTATAAAATTTAGGAACGATGGAGTATTCCTGTAAGTTCTAATTAGATACTTATTCCTGAGGTTCACTGTCTTTGTACTGTTGAAGTATCAGGAGGGCTGGCCAGAATCATAGGTATTTTAAAATTGATACTGTTGCAGATAATTTTATAAATAAATGTACTTTCCCTTATTTTAATGTGAATATTATATATCTGTGTGATAAATTTCACAATAGAAGGTGTTCTTTTATTTCAAGGGATTTCATTTGTTTTAAAGGGAAGGCTCAAAAGAGAAAATTGAGAGAAGAAAATTTGATACAGAAGCTGGAGAAAGAGCAAGCCAGAGTTAGGGAAGAGGAACAAAAGAAGGCAAAACTAGAACAGGAAGAACAGGAAAAGTTAAGACTAGGTAAATAAGAACTGGTTTTTGTGTCGACTGCCATAGCAGGTAGTGAGACATACATATAACTTTTTCCAGATGCCTTGACAGTATTGGCATCATTAATGCATATATTTTTATATCACCTGGTCAAAGGACAACTGATCTTATGATCTAAACCATCATTTGTTATCCATCATCCATCCATCAAAAATTGTTTGTGAATGCCCTAGAGGCTTCATTTCTGATCCAATTCTGATCAGATTTGGTATTTAAGTTTATATCACCAAGATCTTGCATGAGTTCTGTTATGAGCAACATCCATGCATATTAATGAGATGATCTAGCATCAGATTGGTTGAGCTTCAGAATACACTTGAGGCCATATTTCTGATTAGATATTGGTATGTAAGTTTATATCATGAAGAACTCAGATGAGTTTGATCATGAGTGACAACCACACAGATTAATGAGGTGTTTTTTGTATCTGCTTGGCTGAACTTGTGACTACTCTAGAGGCCATATTTCTGATCAGATTTTGACCAGATTTGATATGTAACCATTTCTCATCAAGATCTTGAATGAATTTGGTTCTGAGCAGCAACCACATGTATTAATAATGTGATCTTGTATCTGATTCATTGAGCTTTTGAAGACTCTGGGGGCCATATTATTGATCAGATTTGATATGTAAGCTTATATCGTCAAGATTTTGAATGAGTTTGATTATGAGTGACATCCACACATGTTAGTGAGGTGATTGCATCTGATTGGCTGAGCTTGTGAACACTCTAGAGGTCATATTTCTGATCAGATTCGGTATGTAAGTGTATATCATCAAGATCTCAGATGAGTTCGAGTGTAGGCAGCATCCACATATATTAAAGAGGTGGTATTTCATCTGATTGGCTGAGATTGTGAACACTCTAGAGGCCATATTTCTGATCAGATTTAAATCAGATTTTCTATCTAAGCTTATATTATCAAGATTACAGATGAGTTTGATCATGGTGGCATCCATATTAATGAGGTGATCTCTAGCATCTGATTTGCTGAACTTGTAAACATTCTAGAAGTCAGATTTCTGATCAGATTTGGTATGTAAGCTTATATCATCAAGTCCTCATAAGAGTTTGATTATTAGTGACATCCACAGGTGATTTTGCATCTGATTCACTGGGCTTGTGAACATACTAGAGGCCATGAGCTTGTGAACATACTAGAGGCCATGAGCTTGTGAACATACTAGAGGCCATGAGCTTGTGAACATACTAGAGGCCATGAGCTTGTGAACATACTAGAGGCCATGAGCTTGTGAACATACTAGAGGCCATATTTTTGATCAGGTTTTGATCAAATCTGGTATGTAACCTAGTGTCATCAAGATCTCAGATGAGTTTGATTATGAGTGAGATCCATGCATATTAACTAGGATTGAGGCTGATCAGATGTTGGGAATTGAACCTGCAACCTTCTGGTCATGAACCCAATGCTTTAACCATTGATCCACATACTGCAGAGCTCTCTCTTGGGTAGGGATCTCAATGGTTTCCAATTTATGACTCAGATCATGGGGCCCTGAGGAGGAGGGCAAGGACAGATCTACGAATCCATGTCGACTTCGGAGATTAACTCCTTGTAATGCGAAGTAAGTGTATATACTTTATGGACAGTTATGAGTCAGTGCCTTGTCCCCAGGGGCAGAGATAGCTTCAGAGCACATTATGCAGGTGTAATGACTTGTCTTTTTTATGTGAAGAAAATGATCCTATATATATGGTCTATGAAAGAAAATTAATGACACCAACATTAATAGACAATGTAGAAACCATTGTTTCTTAAAGTTTTGTTTGAAAGTTTTTAGGCCCCCACTGAGATAGCAGAAGGGAGCATAATGTTTTGGCAGGATAGCACAAATAATATAAGACTTAGAACCAGGAAATTTGACACACTTTATCATCATAATACATTGATAACCTGATTAGATTTTCAGACCATTGCAGCAGTTTTTCAGTTTTTTTCAAATGCATTTTCAAACTTTAAGACCTTTTTTTTTTGACAAAAATCATGTTAGCACCATTAAGTAAGAATCACTTGAGGTAGACAAATGAAATTTGGTAGGTATATTAGTATATATATGTAGATGATGTAATTAGATTTTCAGGCCTTTACATAAATGTATATATATATGTAGATGATGTAATTAGATTTTCAGGCCTTTACATAAATGTATATATATGTAGATGATGTAATTAGATTTTCAGGCCTTTACAGAAATGTATATATATGTAGATGATGTAATTAGATTTTCAGGCCTTTACAGAAATGTATATATATGTAGATGATGTAATTAGATTTTCAGGCCTTTACAGAAATGTATATATATGTAGATGATGTAATTAGATTTTCAGGCCTTTACAGAAATGTTTAAATTTTAAACATTTGAACTTTATAGGCTTAGACTTTTTGGCAAAAGAACAATTTAGCATAAACTGTGTAAGGTAGTCAAATGAAATTGGGTATGCATATATGGATGACTTGATTAGATTTTCATGCCATTATAACAATGTTTCAAATTGTTCTACATTTTTTATACTGTTGCCTAGAGGGAGGCGAGGGGTATATAGTAATCCTCATCTTCATTGATCCATCCATTCATTTGTCATTCCATCCGGCACTCATTAGGTCAACTAGTCCCACAGTTTTTGATGGATTGCCATGACAATTTGTAGATATCATGGTCATAGCCTGAAGATGTGAATATAGAAAAATGAATTTGCTCCTGCAATTTGTTTTAGAGTTATTAGCCTTTTTGTCTTGTAGCAGTGTATGACAGTGACACAATCTTGTTAATGCAATTTTTATATGCATCCAAGTGGATGGCTTGCACTTGGAATAAGGAAGAACTCTATCAATATTGGGCTCAAAAACTAAAAGGTCAAGGTTACTGTGACTGAAAGAAGAAAAATGTTTTTTGCACAACTAGTCAAGTCCTCCTACATCTATAGTTACCATACTTTTTGGATAGCTTACACTTGTGGTAAGGAAGAAACCTATTGATTTGGGGATCAAAAGGTCAAAGTTCAAGGTCACCTTTACTGAAATATGGATAATTATGTCTGCACAATAACCTGAGTGCTCCAAAATCAACAGCTACCAAACTTTGTGGATAATTTGGACTTGGGGCAAGAAAGAATATTATCAGTTTCGGAGTCAGAAGGTCAGGGTCGAGTTATCCATCATCTACAGTTACTAAACTTTGTGGATGGCATGTACTTGTAGTGAGGAAAAACCCTATTGATCTTGGATTCACAAGGTGAAAGGTCAAGGTCACTGAACAATTATTTCTGCACAATAGCATTAGTTCTACAGAACATATTTTGGTGAAACTTTATGGATGGCTTGCACTTGTGATATGGAAGAGGTCTATTGATTTTGGGGTCAAATGGTCAAAGGCCAAGGTCACTGTGGTTGAAACAAAAACAAATTTTTTTGCATAATAATATTTGCTATATATATACATCACAGACCTGGACCAAACTTTGTGGATGGCATGCACTTAAGGTAAAAAGCCTATAAATTTGGAGGTCAAAAGGTCCAAGGCCAAGGACACAGTGACTGAAAGAAGAAAATTGGTTTCTGCAAAAAATTTCAGTTATCTACATAGAGGACTATTAAGCATGGGGCAGGCGTATAATGTGCCTTTCCAGGTACTCAATTTGTTGGAGTTATTGCCCTTTTTGTCTAGTAGCTTCATGTAGTGTATGACACAATCATGTTAGCACAGCTAGTTCCATGTTTTGTCTTGCAGATTTGTATGGATTGCTGTGTAACTTGGTACATGTGATGGTCATCATCATAAGATTTGCATATTGACAATTTTTTTTAAAGAGTTATTGCCCTTTTACTTACAGCTGAATGCAATTTATGTCAGAATTTTGTGAATGCAACTACTCTTGCAGATTTTTGTGGATTGTTGTGAAACTTAGTACAGATTATAGTCAGCATCAGAAGATGTGCATATTGACAAATCATTGTACACTATTTTCAGGAAAGTTATGTGCTTTTCTTAACTGTAGATTCATCTTCATCATGGGGTAGGGGATGGATGCAAGAGAGGTGAGGGTATATTTACATGAGTAAATTGCTCACCATTCCTCTAGTTTTAGTTTTAGTCTCCAACTTGTTTTTGTTTGCAGTCATTATTTCTTAATTTAATTGATTGTATGCCAGTTTCAGGAGTGTTTATAATTCAAATGTGCTTATTGAATGCTTTTTGACCTTTCATTTGATTACAGGTAGGAATTACACAGTGTCCATTGCTCTACCTGGTTCAGTTCTAGATAATGCACAGAGTCCCCCATTGAGGACCTATCTTGCTGGACAGGTGAGTGATCACATGAATTTTTAGCCGTCTTCAGAGCTGAAAAATTGCACCAATCCCAGTTTAAACTGGTCCCTATCCCAACAGAAAATATTTCAAAATCATGCAGAATTTACAATTGCAGCAATTTAGTCCTGAAAATGTTATTCCCAATGGCTCAGATTTTTACAGATATGATTGGGCCATGCCACCATTTCTAATCACCCAAGAAAAAGCCCTGGACCATCAACTTGTTACAAGATTAAAAGACTCTTGAGATGATTTTTCTTTAAGGCTTTTAACATTTTTTTTTACAGTCAGTCTTGTTAATGGTAGTAAGATGGCCATACATTGTTTCAAAGAATAAAGCAACAAATAGAAATCAGCAGTGAAGTAGCCTGGTCCCATACATTTTTCAGTTACCCTGCTAATTTCACCTACCAGGTTAATTTTGATCCAAAATGATTAGTCATATTTCTGAAATCATTGCTAATATCTACAAGATTTTATCATTATTTCCAATAATATTAATTAAATAGGATCATATACAAATCAAGATGGGCATACATAGGATCATATACATATCAAGATGGGTATACATAGGATCATATACAAATCAAGATAGGTATACATAGAATCATATACAAATCAAGATAGTCATACATAGAATCATATACAAATCAAGATAGTCATACATAGAATCATATACAAATCAAGATAGTCATACATAGAATCATATACAAATCAAGATGGGTATACATAGAATCATATACAAATCAAGATGGGTATACATAGAATCATATACAAATCAAGATGGGGATACATAGGATCATATACAAATCAAGATAGTAATACACAGGATCATACAAATCAAGATAGGCATACATAGGATCATACAAATCAAGATGGGTGTACACAGGATCATATACAAATCAAGATAGTCATACACAGGATCATACAAATCAAGATAGGCATACATAGGATCATACAAATCAAGATGGGTGTACACAGGATCATATACAAATCAAGATAGTCATACACAGGATCATACATATCAAGATAGTCATACACAGGATCATACAAATTAAGATGGGCATACACAGGATCATATACAAATCAAGATGGTCATACACAGGATCATACAAATCAAGATGGTCATACACAGGATCATAAACAAATCAAGATGGGCATACACAGGATCATATACAAATCAAGATGGGCATACACAGGATCATATACAAATCAAGATGGTCATACACAGGATCAAATACAAATCAAGATGGGCATGCACAGGATCATATACAAATCAAGATGGTCATACACAGGATCATATACAAATCAAGACAGGCATACACAGGAATGAATACTCGCAGCGTCATTAAAGGCATTTCTCTCACACACACATACACAAACACACACACACACACATGCTAACAGTGGTTCCCTTCTTATAAGGCAACATCTTCTGCAGCAGGAAAATAACCTTATAAGAGGGTTGGTCTATCTAGATGGGGATCACACAGATATGAGTAATAATTACATCTAAAGTATGAAAGGTGTAACAGGAACCTGGGTTGGGATTGGATCTAGCGAAGACACTGAACACAATTTCGTGAATGAGATGTTTATGATGAATGAATCTGACACAATACTCATGTGCATTAAGTCCAACAATGGATTTAATAGAATGATGCATACAGAGTTCAACAACAAATATAATTTTATATTTCACATACCTCTACAGCTGAAGATTGCTTCTGTAAAGTAAACAGCTTCTTGACAAAACTCGTATTGTGATACTGCAGCAAGAATTTACTCTATAAGAACCCTGGTTAAGGTGAAATCCGCGGCCAGGGAACTTGATTTCTCACTGCAGGCACTTTGCGTGTGCTGCAGTGGGAAAACTGAACTCAGTATTTTGAAAATAACCACGGGTAAAAACAAGAACCACCCTCTGGTAATGCTGTATGCGGCAATGAAGCCCATGTACATTTATGTTCATATATAATGCATTGACATTAAGTACACACAATTCTGTAACAAAAGGCATAACTAATTTTAAATATTTAATATTTTCATTTAAAAATCACAGACATATTATGGAATCAATGTGATAAAACTTATATTAATTTTATTTAAAATAATTATGAATAATCATCAATCATGGTGCACAAAAACCTTGTCAATATAATCAGAGTACAAACATCTGGTTGTAACTATCATTGTCCATCCATTCTATTTTCCCACTGCTTTTTTAGAATGTATAACTGACTGTTTATTTGAATCTTTCTGACCTCAAATTTTAACAGCAGTGATCAAAGGACTCTCCTTCTTTTCTTTTAGTCAAATTGTTTTCATTTTTCCTTCCAAACTGAGAATATCTGACATCTTTGGAATAACTTATTCATGCACTGGCAATTTGTAGTTATTACAGTTATTAATGTGTTTACACAGTTGTTAATGTGTTTACAAACATTTGCAACTTCGAGGTCAATCCTACTTCAGTTACTTATGAAACAAGGATTAACCAAGAAGTTGTGAATGCATCAAACTATTTTTTTGTTTGCAACTTCTCGATCAATCCAATGGTCAATCCAATCATAGTATTAGCCAGTGTGGTCCGAATAGATTGCATTTATTTTTTTTGCAAAGAACTTTCTGGGGAACAAAATGTATCATTTTTCTGTTAATGACTGCACCGACATACATCCAAGGCATATTTTTGCCTTGCAGAAATTGCCTGAGTGATTTGAATGTGTTTACAATGGAACATTTGGACCACTTGGTTATTTCTGTGAGAAAAAATGTCAGCATAGTAATTTACAGTAAAATCATACATTTTGTTTGCCATAAATGTCTTCACAAAAATAAACTCCAAAATATTCAGACTGCCTTGGCTATTTCTCCAATTGGATTGAATGAGAAGTTGCACATGAAAAAATAGTTCAATGCATTTGCAACTTCTTGGTCAATCCTTGTTTTGTAAATAGCCAAGGTGATCCGAATGGCAGTTATCTGCATACATTTGAGACATGATCAGTAGGATTTATTGCAAAGTTGCAAGAGACAAAGGAATACTATTCTAAATGAGTGAACTGGATGGAGTAGAGACAACTTTTCTTGGAAAGCTGTTTGGTTTTGGAACAAGAAAAATGCAAAACATAAATATGTACCATCTTGTCAGTGCCTTGCAAAACTAACTTTGGTATTGTAAGTTGAGTGGTTTGTGGCATCTGAAAAATTACTGTCAACATCAAAATATTTATGAGCATCATTTTTTTGTTGTTGCATAGATCAGGTGAGACAACTAAATAAGTGAGACTTTGAATCTCATTGAATAAAAAATTACTTATGCAAATTGCTGATGAGTGACTGGCTTAAATTATGTCATGATTATGCTGAATTTACAGAATTCACCAAAAATTAATTTTCATGTGATAAGTATAATTTTTATTGTTTCTTTGTCAGATTGCCAGAGCAGCTGCAGTGTTCAATATAGATGACATTGTCATTTTTGATGAGCTGGGGCAGATATCTAAGTAAGTATCATATCAAAATACAGATATCTAAGTATGATATCAAAATACAGATATCTAAGTATGATATCAAAATACAGATATCTAAGTATGATATCAAAATACAGATATCTAAGTATGATATCAAAATACAAAAGCAGTATAACCCATTTTTCATGACAAACTTCTAGTCTGAAAACTAAAAGAAGCATTTATGAATGACACTCCAAGAATAAAGACAAACTTCATTGTCTAAAACCATTCCAGTTTTACTGTTTTGTTGACTTTAATCAGGTTGCCTCTCTATAAATATAAATAAAGAATTATTCTGTTTAGGAGTGGTACATGATGAATTTCCACAATTTTTATATACCATTTTTCTCGTAAAGTATTGTCACCAATTTACCCCTAAGTTTTTGTTCTTTTTTTCTTAATAATTGGATTCAGTTTATTAATAGAATAATTAAAAATTTGATTGCACTTTGACAACAGTGGCCACTGGACACATGAGTTTGGTATTAAATTAGATTAAAAACTTTTTTTTGCTCACCATGCCAAAAGGCAAGTAAGTATATGGTGTGGCCCACTATCTGGTTTACGTGTTCTATCATCCGTTATGCATTGCCTGTCATCCATCAACATTTGCAATTTTTATATTCTTCTCAAAACCCACTGGACTAATTTCAACCAAATTTGGCAGAAAGTATTCTAGCTTATAGATATTTAAGATTTATACAAATGATACCGAACTGCCATCAAATATGACCACTGTTAATGAAGAAAGAAAAACTTTCAAAATTAATTCTGACAATGTCCTGGCTTGAAGGCCTTTCAGGTATGTAAAAATAATCTTACATCAAATATGGCTGCCAGTACTAGAAATAAAGAAACCTTCAGACCACAAATTCTAAACAACTTAACAGAAATGTATCAAGTTGCATTGGAAGCATTCTTGTATGGAGGCCTTTAAAACCAATTTTGCAAAAATGATGTCGATCTGCAGCCAATATAGCAGCTGCTATTGAAAACAAATAACCTTTAAATGACTTTGCAAAATCTGCGGAACAGAATTTGACCAAATTTGACAGAAAGCATTCTGGTGTAAAGCCCTTCTAATTTCTTTTTAAAGATGATGCTTATCTACCATTAAATGGCTGAAGATAGTAAAAGTAGAGAAACCTTCAAAAAACTTGTTTTCATAACTGATTCAAGGAATTGAAGAGGAATCCTACCATCCTAGATTTCTTGACTAACTATTCTTGCATTTGGCTTTTAGGTATATGTCAGCCAGTTAGTGATCACAGGCCCACTTGGGCCTCTTGTGGAATAGATGGGACAGTCATTAGAATCAAATGGTACATCATGTGATTTTCATTATCCTCCACCCAACAAAGTTGATGGGGAATATATATATGGGTTGTCTGTCTGTCATACTTTTGTAATGGGATATATAAATTTGTTCTGTCTGTCACACTTATGTTTTCAGAGCATAATTCTAAAACCATTCGTGATATCTCTGAAATTTGATACACTTATTAGACTAGTGTGACTTTTGCTATTCATAATTTTTCAGTTTCAATATCCATCCATTATCTACTTTCATTTCTGGGCAAATCTCCCAAACCATGTAATATATTCCGATGAAATTTGGTACATATATTAGACAAGTAGTGTGCAAGTGCCTTTGCAATTCACAATTCTTCAGTTTCAATATTAAAAAAAAATTCTGTTACTCCAGCCAGCCAGCCATTGTCCACACTTTCATTTCTGGGGCAAAACTCCAAAATTGTTTAAGATATCTCTATGAAATTGAGTACATTTATTGGAATAATGGTGTAGATGTGACATTTGCTATTTAGTACATTTATTGGAATAATGGTGTAGATGTGACATTTGCTATTTAGTACATTTATTGGAATAATGGTGTAGATGTGACATTGGCTATTTATTAGTCTTCATTTTAATATTTTTAACATTTTCATTCATTTGTTTGTTCAGCCAGCCAGCCGTCAGTCACACTTTCTTTTCATGATCAAAACTCCAAAACCATTCTAGATATCTGTATAAAATTTGCTAAATATACTGTGTTTTCATTTTATTTTCAATTTTCATGGATTTGAGAAAAAAGGTATTTTTGTGGGTACTTAAATTTGTGGATTTGCCTTTGTCAAAATTAGCATATTTTATAGGTATTTAATTTCATGGATTAACCTCTTCAAATACACAAAATAAAGAATGCAGAAGAACAAATGTATGCCAAGAACATAGGGTGCTCACTTGAATGGTTACAACAATACTACTGCTAGTATGAGCACAGATCAAACACCTGTGAAGATCAATTCCTTACACCATGTTTCATCCAGGTACTCAACATCACATGGAACCGATGGAACCAACAATTCAAGCTAAGTGGTTTATTGAAGCACATATGTATGAACTTTTACTTAAACCTCTGTCCATCAAGTTGCACCATCAGTATGATCTGATGATTAAAGCACTAGTTTAAAAGTGGTTAGGTTATGTGAATAATGTCAACATTCCATATGTGAACCAAACATGTGACCAACTGTCCCTTGATCAATGCAATCAGCAGTTGACAATCTTTGGGTACAAAGCCATCAAAGTGCAAAGATGCTAGCTAAACTGAAAGACCATGGAATCCCTCCTTTTTTTGTTCCTGCCTTGTGTATGAACAAACTCCAACCAATAGACTTGGTTGTAAACAAACACTATAAAGAAGAATTGAAATCATATTTCCATGACTGATAACAGGTCATGGAGACCATGAGAGGAAAAGTAAGATGTCACTGAACTAGATCAATGCATTTTCTGTGTGCACCTTTAAACATTAACACTCAAGCTGATTCATGCGAAACAGATAATCATGGCTCATGAGAAAATGTCTGAGAGATCAAACCTAATTGCCCATGGCTTTGAGAAAGCTGGACTTGTGTAATTTTGCAAATTTAGGATTATTTGTGTGGCAAACATTTTTGTGTACTATTATACTTAATTGACACAATGTTTAGTCAGTGGTTTGTCTGAAAATCAGTTAAGTGTGTACTGTAGTACTGGGCTGTAATATATATGTACAGTCTTTAATTAGTAGTATTGTTTCATGCAATAGTACTTGTATTTTAGAGTCTTGATGTTTGCCTGGATTAATAAGGTGTGGATAAAATATGATGTGCTTTCAGGAGGATTTAAATTTGAAGAGGAAAGTTTTCTTCCTGTAACTAAAATGTTTGCATTTATTTTTTTATGTAGATGATCCATTCAGATGTATTTATGTTGATCCTCCATTCAGATGTATCACAACTTTGGTCAAATTATAAATCACAGAATTGCAGAGAATAAAGTTAGCACAGTCTTTTCGT
This sequence comes from Margaritifera margaritifera, assembly GCA_029931535.1. Lineage (NCBI taxonomy): Eukaryota > Metazoa > Mollusca > Bivalvia > Unionida > Margaritiferidae > Margaritifera > Margaritifera margaritifera. Next base: position 1,332,041 of record JAQPZY010001267.1, on the reverse strand, counting down.
ACAAGTATTTTGGATAGCAGTTTCACCTGAATGAGGAATGGTGCCAATAAGCATTAAATCTAATTTTTGAATATCATTTGATTATTTATTCTTTCATTTTCAATAAAATTAGTACTTACATTCTGTTCATTTGTTCTTTTTTCTCTCTCTCATTACTAATCTCACAACACATGTCAATTTAGGCAGTGAGTGAAGCCAACAGTTACCAGATACTGTGTATATACACATGAATTGGAACAATATAAAATGCTTTATAATTCTTTTTTAGTTCCTTTTTTCAAAAAGGTTTAAAATCTAACAACCACATGTTAAAGATAGTATTTTATTACAGTGATGAAATTAAACTAATAAATAGCTAAGCTTTTTTGATTGCTAGAGATGCATGAGTAATAAAATGGGGAGGGGATCTTTCTGCATCACATGTGGCTCATATTTCATTGGGTTTTTAACATGAAATCCATGAAAATTGGTATCACAAGAAAAAAGTACAGCTATTCACAGTTTTTCAGTTTCAGTATTTATGTCTCCATCTGTCCATCTGTCAGTTATGTGTACCCTTCCCATCCCTAACTTTTAATATCATTTGACATTAAGCGATGAAACTTGGTATACTATAAATCATCACTGGAGGGTGTGTTGTGTAACATTGGGGTGGTGGTGGGGAGCTATCTTCAAGGTCATGATCACAGTTCAATATTTTACACTTTCCCTTAATGACTTTGGAACCATTTGAGATTAAGAGATTAAACTTGGTATACTTATGCATCATCACTTGGTTTACTTGTGCATCATCACTATAAGGTGTGTTGGATACTACATTGGGGTCCTATCTTCAAGGTCAAGGTCATGACTCAATATTTCAAGTATCCATCACCCTTTCTCTTCTGCCCTGTAACTTTAAAGTGATTTCAGATTAAGGTATAAAACTTGGTATATTTAAACATCATCGCTAGAAGTATCACATTGGGGGTCCTATCTTCATCGTCAAGGTCATGGCTCAGTATGTTTTTCATCTCACTGCTCTGTGACTTAAAAGCTGTTTAAAATTTAAGGGATGAAGCTTGGTATACATATATATCATCACGGGAAGGTGTGTTGGGTACCACATTGGGGGGGTTCTGTCTTTAAGGTCAAGGTCACAGATGAATAGTTTACGTTTTACATCACTTTTCCCTTCTGCTCTATAACTTTAAAGTCCTTTGAGATTAAGGGATGTAACTTAGTATACATGTTCACCATCACATTAAGGTGTCTTGTGTAACCAGATTGGGTTTGCTATCTTTAAGGTCAGTGTCACAGCTCAATATTTTATGTTTTCCATCACACTTTCCATTCCGTTCTATAACTTTAAAGTCATCTGAGGTTAAGGGATGAAACTTGGTTTACTTGTACATCATCACTAAAAGGCGTGTTGTGTACCCAATTGGGGATCCTATCTTGAAGAATAAGGTCATGTCTCAATATTTTACTTTTTTTATCACCCTTTGCCTTTCATTGTGTAATTTATAAGACGTTTGAGATTAAGGCATGAAACTTGGTATACTTGTACATCATCACTAGAAGGTATGTCACATACTACATTAAGGGTGCTATCTTCAAGGTCAAAGTCATGAATCAATGTTTTATATTTCCATCACACTTTCCCTTCTGCTTTATAACTTTAAAGTCATTTTAGATTAAGGGATGAAACTTGGTATACATGTACATCATCACTAGAAGGTGTGTTGCATACCACATAGGAGCTCTTATCTTCAAGGTCAAGGCCACAGCTCAGTATTTTGTTTTCCATGACACTTTCTTTTCTACTCTATAACTTTAGAGCTGTTAGAGATTAAGCAATACAATTTGTTATACTTATATTTTATCATTTATAACATTAGGGGCCTTATCTTCAAGGTCAGTGCCATGATGTTATATGTAGAATTTCTGTATTACAATTTCCTTTTCATTATATAATTTTAGAGCCATTTGAGATGAAGAGATGAAACTTGTTACAACTATATATTTTCACAAAAAGGTGTGTCATGTAGCACTTTGGGTCCTATCATGATCAAGGTTACAGGTCAATAGTTTAGGTTTAAGTTACATTTGCCTTTCTGCTTTCGAACTAAATAGCTGTTTAAGATAAATGGATGAAGCTAGGTATACTTATATATTGTCACTAGAAGATATGTTGCTTTGCTTTGTGGGGCAGGGAATGTGGATTATTACTCTGTTGTATTGTTGGTTTAGAACTGTTAATATTCCTAATGTTTCAGGACAACTGATGGACAGTTTGTAGGAATGTGGAAAAAGGGTCAATCCAGTGTTCAGCTTGCCCGAGTTCTCCAGTACTTGGAATGTCCCCATTATCTGCGCAAATCTTTCTTCCCAAACCACCCAGACCTTAAGTATGCTGGTAAGTAATTGCCATGTAAATATGTTTACCCAGCCTCGGACAAGTTTCTTGCATTATCATTGGTGAAAATGTGTAATGGGGAGGTGAGCAGCCAAAATATCCTAAGTGTTATGTGATGCCAAGATCATTTTTTATTAAGTTAATTAGCTTTTTTGTCATGCCTCCACATAAAAGTCATAATGAAATAATGTAAAATGAAGTAATTAAGTTTATAGGTGTGTTTAATATATGATATGGCTTGTTAGTATCCTGGTATAGAATGCTACAGAGTAAGAAGAAAGATACCTGGGCTCACACAAGTGCCTCAACCAGTAAGTGTCGTAATTACTCAATCAACCCGTATCTGGCCACTAACAGACCATATAGCTAATAATAATACAATTGTTTGTACTTGTATTAGTTATGCTGAGGTATGCAGAGATGGTATTTGCAATTATTTTCTTTCAGTATGTAAATTGCAATATGCATAGATATATATTCACCTTTCATCAAGTGTCACAACACAGGGGTGACATTTACCAATCAAACACCGAGAAAAGAACTCTTGGGTTGCACAGTTAAGTCTAGTACTAATATTAGTATCCCTGCTCCTTTGTCAGCAGGGTACTAATGTGATCCTATCAATGGAGCAGCTAGGTGTGATTCACACCAGGGTGTTTTTATCAACACTTTCGCTCATGTTCATAACAATACATACATGCATATTATTACTCATTAAAGTGTTCTTAGTTTATTCAACTAAAACAAAATGCAAGGTGTTACCAAATACTTTTCTAAATGTCCTTCAAGCATAATATCATAAAGAATAGGCTACAGTTTTGAATATGGTATGTGATTGGATGAGCGTGACACTCAGAAAAAAAGCCTGTGTAATATAGATGCTTGTGTTTTGTAAGAAGAGAAACAAACTGCTTGGTAACTTGGACTCTAACTTTGTTGATCCGTTGACAACTACATGATTGATTTGTAGATTCGACCTTGTTGCTCCATTGGCAACTACATGATTGATTTGTAGATCCGACCAAATCCAAATGTCCTTAAAGCTAAGTCAAGAATGCAGTCTCTATTTTCTCATTAACATCCAAGAACATAAAAGTAATGGAGATGGATTGATATGAGGAAACAGTGAAATGACTTAGGACTAATATCAAATATTTCCTTGATTTACTTGAATGCAGATGTATGTAAACAAGGATCTGTTTTTTGTGTATTGAACAAACGCTTGAGGGTGAAGTGGAATTTTGGTATAATTTTATAACCCTTACATTTTAATCTCAGTTTTTTATTCAATATTGTGTTTTTCATGTACTGCTCATAAATTTAGTTCTGCAAGGTTTTGAATCAAACACATCAATAGTGTTCATAAAGTGATATTACTCTTTTCCAGTCTCAGGCAGGTAAACAAAATTTTCTCCCCTTCATATACCACCGACCCATCATGTGCTTTGTCAGTTCTTTCTTATCCCATTTATTTGATGAGCAAAGATGGTTGCACTATATTATAAAGATGTCTTTGTGGTCTCATCTTTAGTCTCTGTATCCAGGAGGTTGTTCAGAAAATACCTGGCCTGATTTAAGCTTGTAACTTTTGTTTTTGACATATATTGTATTCCTTGGATTTTATCCTGACACACAGTTTGTCCATCATAATGCGTAATACAACAATGACAAAGAAGAACCCAATAAATTCGGGATTAAAAAAAGTCATGGTCAAGGTCACTGTGACTGAAAGAATAAAAATGGTTCTCACACAATAGCATTATTTCTGTAGAGGGCTTGCACTTGGGGGTGAAGAAGAAACCTATTGATATTGGGGTTAAAAGGGCAAAGGTCAAGGTCACTGTGACTGAAAGAAGAAAATGGTTTCTGCACAAAAATTTCAGTTGTTGACCATGTGCCTTCACCAAAGTTTGTGAATGACTTAAATGTTGGATAAGAAAGAAGACTAATGATTTGGGGGTCCAAAGGTCCATTGTCAAGGTCACTGTGACTTAATGAAGATAAATGTTTTTGCATAATAACTTTAGTTCTAGACCACATACCTTGACCAAAGTTTGTGGCTAATTGATTTAGGGCCAAAAGGTCAAAGGTCAGGGCCATTGTGGCTACAAGAAAATGGGGTTTTACAGAATAAAGTTTGTTCTAGAGTAAGTTCCTTGACCAAACATTCTGGATGGCTTGCATTTATGGTAATAAAGAAACCTATACATTCGGTGGTCATGGTTATGGTAAGTCTAATAAGAAAATAAGGCTTTCTGCACAGTAAATTTAGTTCAAAGACCACATACCCTGTCCAAAGTCCCAGGTCATTGAGACATGTTGGCCAAAGATCTCCAGAGTCAACCATGCCCTACTAGTGCCTATTAAACCCATGGTGGGTTTATAATGTATCATTCATGATACTTTTGTTCTTTTTCTTAGATTGTTGGTATTTAGATAAGTTCCTTTCTGTATTTTATCGGAGAGGTTTGTCGTAATTTCATTGTAATAACGTTAGATCTATCCCATCATTCCTAGTGCTATATTGCTGAAATGTAATGGGTGACTTCATAATGCTGCTGTAATAATGCTTTTATTACACCCTCTTGAGTTGCACAGCAACAATTTACTCATCAAAAGTGAATATCCTTAAGTTCCCTGATTTATTTGATTAACAACTAAAAAGTTATACTAGGGATTTATTTGTAGGTTTTTCTTTTAAAAATTTACATAAATGATTTACTTTAATTCTTCCTCAGTATATAATCCTTTTACTGTTTACTTCATTTGTCCAATTTTTTTTAAACTAATTTACTTTATGTAGTAAAATGCACTAAAATCTTAATATCCTAGTTGTAAATAGATATTGATTGCAATTAGTTACTTGTTTTGTTGATAATTTCTTATGTGACCTGGCCTGGATTTCACAAAAAAAAAACTTAATTCTGGACTTAAAGTTTAGTCTAAAATCCAGTGATCTGATTGGCTGAAATTTAGGTCTGGCTAAAAATTGACCAATCAAATGTCTGAAATCTAGACTTAACTTAAGACTTATGTTGATGAAATTGGGACAAGCTCTGTATTGATGATTTGTCAATGATACAAGAAAATCTTTTGCAGAACTATCAGTAGTTTGTCTTTATCTCAAAGACTTTCTGTTTCTGTTCCTTGAATATCAGTTTTTTAAATTGGGTCTTTATAGGGTCTACTTTTCAAGTTGGGTCTTTATGGGGTCTACATTTCTTCTATATGCTTGACTCCATCATTTTCTTTTCGACCTATACCCTGAACTTAAATTTAAAACTTCTTTGAAGAGTGTAATATTCCAGTACAATCTGTGCAATTATGTCCCAGTTTTGCTATCAGGTCTGCTGAATGCACTTGACTGTCCACACCATATGAGGGTATAATATTCCAGTGCGATCCATGTGATTATGCCCCAGTTCCTCAATCAGGCCTACTGATAGCATTCGACTGTTCACACCTAATGAAGGTGTAATATTCCAGCGCTGTCTGTGTGATTATGCCCCAGTTTCTCCAGCAGGTCTTCTGAATGCACTTGACTGTCCACTCCACATGAGGATGTAATATTCCAGTGGAGTCTGTGTGATTTTTATGCCCCAGTTTCTCCATCAGGTCTACTGAATGCACTTGACTGTCCACACCTAATGAAGGTGTAATATTCCAGTGCAGTCTGTGTGATTATGCCCCAGTTTCTCCATCAGGTCTACTGAATACACTGGACTGTATACACCACATGAGGTTTGTAATATTCCAGTGCAGTCTGTGTGATTATACCCCAATTTCTTCATCAGGTCTACTAAACGCACTAGACTGTCCACATCACATGAGGGCGGATGAAGAGAGTCTCTACAGAGAGGGAGTGGTGCTGAACAAACCAGTCAAGCCTGGTAAAGGATCCTATGTGGACGTTGGTCTCAAGAAGGTATTCCATCAGCTCTTTTGCCTCATGCTTTTTCATAGATATGACATACAATAAAGTAGAATCTCATTGTCTCAAATCTAGTTGGCTCCAGCACTGGTGATCTCTTAAACTAATGTTTTGGTTCAGGCAAAATTCCTATGTTTTATATAGAAAAAGCTCAGGATGGGTTGCTCAGTGCTCCCCTCAATCTCTCAAACTCAATCTGTGGTTCCTTGAATTAAAAATCAACAGGATTTATTCTTCCAGCTTCAAATCACCCAGTCACTTTACAGTGAAAGTCAGTCTATACCCAGAGGCAACATATCACCATACAATCAGTCACACTTTCTGTCATGCATTGTCCATTGTACATTGTGTGTCTATGCGTCAACAATTGCCTGTTACCACTCTGGAGTCCATATTTCTGATCTGATTTAAATCAAACTTGGAATATAGGTTTAAATCGTCAAAATCTCAAATGAGTTCGATTATGAGCAAGTTCCATGTATCCTAATGAGGTGTTCTTGAGCCTGATTGGGTAACTTTGTTACCATGCTAGAGGCCAGATTTCCAATGTGATTTTGATCAAACTTAGAAAATATGCTTAGCTCATGAAGATCTCAGATGAGTTTGATAATGAGCAAGATCCATGCATACTAATGAGGTGATCTTGCTTTTGTTTGGCTGAGCTTATTTCTCCTCTCAAATATATTTCTGATTCAGTTTTGATGATTATTCCAAATTGGGTTTATATCAGCAGTTCCCAACCTCAGGTCACAACCCAAATCATGGTCGCGGGGGGGGGGGGGGGGGGGGGGGCCTCAGTCACATTGCAAAGGGTCATCAGAAGAAATCATATCATAAGTATGAGGGTCAAGAGGTCATGTTGGTGGCCAATTTAGGGTCACATCAAAAAAAGGTTGGGAACCACTGGTTTATATTATCAAGATCTTGGATGGATTTGATAATGAGCAAGATCCACACATATTAATTAGGTGATCTTGCATCTGATTGTCTGAGCTTGTTACCACTCTGGAGGCCATATTTCTGATGCACTTTTGAGCAAGAAACTGTGCATAGAAATTATGCCTTCACCTTTAGAAAGAATTTTTATAAGGATATAGGATACATGATATGAAGTTTGGGAGGTAGTTTACATAGCATGGGTTTGTACATTACCACATAAGCCTGTTAAGTTATGTAAACCAGGCGAGCGATATCAGGCATACTTGGGCCTGTTCTTTACCACAACAAGTGCCTCAAGTAACAAGCACACTACAGTACCTGGAGAAACAAAGAAAAGGAAACATAAGTAATAAGACTAGATCTATTTGGAAGATTTTCAATGAATTAGATGCAGGCAAAAGTGTTAAGAAATCATTAAAAATATTCAACAACTAAATTATGAAGGTTAAGTCATTGATGAAGATAAAGAAATTGCAAACACTTTTAATGAATTTTTCATTGCTGTTACTTCAAAAAACAAAGGAACCAGTTTTACTATCTAGTCACAATGAACTAATAAATTACTGCACAGAAAAAGTTTATCCTGAAAGCAAATTTTCAGTTTCAGCAATATCAACTTATAAAGTTTTGAAATTCTTAGAAACTGTTGAAACAAACAGAGCAATGGGTCTGGACAATATTGGACCATGCCAACTGAGAGCTGCTGCTGTAGAAATCTCTGACAGTATAACTTATATAAGTAATTTGAGCATATTGTCCTAAATTTTCCTCCAAAGATGGAAATTAGCTAAAGTTACTGCCATTCATAAATCAGGTAACAACGAAGGTGTAAATAAGTACAGACCTATATCTATCTTACCCACTCCATCTAAACTTCTTGAAAAACATGTTTATGATAATTTTATGATATATTTATCAAACCACAACTTGCCTCACCAAAACCAGTCTGGGTTCAGGGAAAATCACTCATGTCAGACAGCGTTAGTATCCATGGTGTACAAATGGATTTTTTTCAGACGAGGGGAAATTAGTGGGAGCAATACTTGTTGACCTTAGGAAGGCTTTTGATCTTGTAGATCCCAATATTCTTATCAGTAAATTGAAGATATAGAAATGTGGTGCAGCAGCATCAAAATGGTTTGCCTACTATATTATCAAATTGATCACAATGTGTAATGGTAAATGGTAACCATTATGAAAAGGAATCAATAACATGTGGTATACCACATGGGTCTATACTGGGTCCACTTTTTTTTCTTCTATTCATTAATGATATGTCTTTAAAAATTGGCAACTGCATTTCCTTCATTGATCTGTATGCAGACAACACAACCCTGTCTGACTTTAAACAATCCAAATCGGACCTAGAGGTATCTTTACAACTGGCATTGATTAAATTAGATTCCTGGTGTAAGGAAAATGCTATGAAGATAAATACTGAAAAAAAAGGTTTTAATGATTACAACAAAACAAAGGGGAGCAACCCTAGTAAATGATACTTTCAGTCTTAAATATAATGATACATGTCTACAGATTGTAGCCCAGGACAAAGATACATGTCTACAAATTGTATCACAGGAAAAAGATACATGTCTACAAATTGTAGCCAATGACAACAATACATGTCTACAAATTGTAACCCAAGACAATGATACATGTCTACAAATTGTAACCCAGGACAACAATATATGTCTATAAATTGTAACCCAGGACAACAATACATGTCTGCAAATTGTAGCCAAGGACAATGATACATGTCTACAAATTGTAGCCAAGGAAAATGATACATGTCTACAAATTGTAACCAAGGACAATGATACATGTCTACAAATTGTAGCCCAGGACAACAATACATGTCTACAAATTGTAGCCTAGGACAATGATACATGTCTACAAATTGTAGCCAAGGACAATGATACATGTCTACAAATTGTAACCCAGGACAACAATATATGTCTATAAATTGTAACCCAGGACAATGATACATGTCTACAAATTGTAGCCAAGGACAAAATTCTGGGAGTAATTGTTGACAACAATTTGCAATGGAATAAAGGTATCCAGGCTCTATGTAGAAAAATAATTGTTGTTGTTGTCGTTATTATACAGAATAAAACCATATTTGCCATTGAAACATGTACTATAAAAGCCATATTCAGCCATATGTAGATTACTGCAATGTTGTCATGGACATACATCTGATAGGAACATATGCAAATTATTCCATCTACATAAAAGAGCATGTAAACACCTGATGGATAACATGTAAACATATGATGGATAACATGTAAACATATGATGGATGACATGTAAACATATGATGGATAACATCAAGGACATTAAGTATGAAATGAATAATATGAAAATTCTTACAGTTAATGAAAGAATCTTCCTGAAAAAAGCTATACTTGTGTAGAGAATTTCAAATAACATGGCTCCAATGTATCTGCATAAGTTGTTTCATGTGAGAGGGCAATGCAAACACACCTAATTTAAGGTCTTCTTCTGACAACCATTTTCTTCTTCCAAAACTGAACAAAGAGCTATTCAAATGAGTTTTCACTATTCAGGTTCACTCATTTGCAACAGTATTCCAAATGAAATAAAGGAAAGTTAGCCAATAAATTCATTTCACTATTATCTGATAAATTGGACGAAAAGTTAAACTTTCTGGTTAGTAGTGACTTGTACCCCATTATGAGTGAGCACCTCCACCTTCATTGCAGTTGCCTAACTATATTGTATAAATAATGCTCTAAATAACCCAATTTTAGCATGGTCTTATATATATTTAACATATTGTGGTCACTTACAACTGTAATGAGAATGATTTTATTTTGCTTATTATATGTAACATGTAAAAAAACCCACCAAAACCACATAAAATGTATTTTACTAGGAAATATGCTTTCACTTTAGCAAGAGAAAATGCATGAGAGACACAGAGAGGTGTTTAATGATTTGTTGAGCATTCATGAAACTATGTAAATAATACAGGGTCTTAATAAGGTAGATTAGTTCCACAAAACTAATTGTGTCACCCTCTGTAAATAAAGCTGTTAAGTATTTTTTTAAAAAGTTTTCTTTGTCCATTGAAATTTTATGTGTCCTCCAGATTTTTAGGACATAGGGACACTGTGTCATCTACCATTACCCTTAGGATTCTAGGTGCAACACAGTATTTGTTGCAACTAGGAGTTGAACCCAGGACTGCAGATGTTCCAGATGAGCGTGCTACCACTACACTTATCAGGCCTATTAGGCAGAAAGTCTGAAAGGTGTCATACTAATCATATTCACCTGTGTATAATGAACACCTAAAAGCCAACACTGTAGATGTAGATCAAAACATTCTCATTTCTCATTTCTGTGTCAGCCAGTCCATAAGTGTTCTTCTCATTTGTCCTCCTTGATTTCAAGTGAACAACTTAGACCCTGATCTGCCATCACATAATGTGTCAGCAGACCAGTCAGTGGTTTTCACATTTGTTATTCTCTTGATTTCAGGTGAACAACTTTGGCCCAGAGCATCTATCACATAATGTGTCAGCAGATCAGTCAGGGGTCTTCACAATGTTTCTTCTCTTGATTTTAAATGAATAATTAGACTATGATCTGCTGGCAAATTATGTGATGGTGATCCTTAATCCTTTGAGCTTTAGTTTGAGCTCAGTCTCAGAATTGAGCTCATAATTGTATAATTTCCAGACCCGAACCTGTACTGTTTGCATTTAGATGTTTGTTGTGAATAAGCAAATACAGTACTTGAGTTTTGCATTCAATAATTGTGAATAATAAGGGAAGAAATCTGTTTAAGAATGATCACTTGTGAAATGTTGGAGTATTTTTTTTTTTAATTGATATTTGTACATAGCTAGTTAACAGTCCAAACAATCCAAAATCACTGACTACTGTATATGTTGGTGTGCAATCCAAAATCACTGACAACTGTATAGGTTGGTGTGCAATCCAAAATCACTGACAACTGTATAGGTTGGTGTGCAATCCAAAATCACTGACAAATGTATAGGTTGGTGTGCAATCCAAAATCACTGACAAATGTATAGGTTGGTGTGCAATCCAAAATCACTAACAAATGTATAGGTTGGTGTGCAATCCAAAATCACTGACAACTGTATAGGTTGGTGTGCAATTGTTTGCACTACTCATAGTTAAATATCTGTCCCAGAGTAAAAGTCAGTACATAGAAAAATATGGGAAAGAGGACTTTGTCACTAATTGCCCATAAAATAATAGTTGAATGAGTGTTTGCACAGGTTGAAAACTATACACTGCTGTCATCAAATACACAAAGAAAAGGGTATGTTGGGGAGTGAATTTGTTTATTATGACACAGTTATTGAGATCACATCTCTGAAACAGAAAGCCTGCACAGCTGATTTACATCAGGTTGTAAATCACTAAAGATTTCCCAAGGTCTTGAATGCTTTTTGTTGACTTTTTCATTTTCTTTCACAGAACTGTTATTGTGATCATTAAAATTGTATAAAAAAAAGTTAATTTTAATTATTTAATAAGATACAGAAGTCACAACCGAGTCACTTTATGTCCAATCTCTCCCTCAAGATGTAGTGCTATGATACACCTAGGTAAAGAGCGGTGTCATATTGATGATGTCATAATGTTATGGTCATTTCAAGCTGCACATTTAATGTTGATTTTACAAACGCCAACTTCCCTAATCCTCACTCTTCCTTTCTCCTCCATATTGTAGGAGGTCCTGATAGACAGGCATTTAACACCAGGGATGAGGGTAACAGTCAAAATAGACAACTACAAGACAGGTATCCTCCAGGTCTTGACAATCACTGTAAATCTGTTTTTCTAAAAATGTAAAATTGTCCAAAAATTAACGACTACTAAAGATATCAAATATTTCATTCCTATTGAGAGTTAGATAATCATTCAGCATGCATATTACAAATAAGAAAATTGCCAAATATTTTATCTTTAAAAGATCATGCATATTTACTAAATTCACAAAGATTTAAAGATGCTGTCAGAGATAATATGATTCACAGTGTTTCTATATATATATTTTAGTCATTCTCCACCATGTGATCAAGTAACTGTAAAGGCATTATGCATAAAAATATTTATCATGTCTCTTCTTTCTTATGCCCCCACTACTTGCAGTAGGTGCATCTTGATTTGGTCCAGTCCTTCCATCTACCTTTAAGTCCTTCCATCTACCTGTGAGTCCATCCATGTTTCCATACATTCATCCATTTCAAGAAGCTCTTTAGCATGATTGCACAAAAAACACTCAATGTAGTCAAATGAAATAAGCAGACATATTTATATGCATATGTAAATGACCTGGTTAGATTTTCAGGCCATTACAGCAATTTGTACATATTTATATGCATATGTAAATGACCTGGTTAGATTTTCAGGCCATTACAGCAATTTGTACATATTTATATGCGTATGTAAATGACCTGGTTAGATTTTCAGGCCATTACAGCAATTTGTACATATTTATATGCGTATGTAAATGACCTGGTTAGATTTTCAGGCCATTACAGCAATTTGTACATTTTTTGTTTACACATTTTTAAACATTTTGGACCTGGACTTACTTGTAGAAAACCATGTTAGCTGGATTAATAACAAACCAATTGAAACAGACAAAATAAATTTGTTAAGCATGTTTTTATGCATATATAGATGACATGATTAGATTTTCAGGCCATTATAGCATTATTTTCATATTTTTATAAGTTTATGAACTTTTTGGTTTCTTGTTCACTTCTTTGTTTAGGTCTGTGTATATTTATGGCCAAGATAAAATCATATAGAGTGTAAAATATTCATGTGTTTTTTGTGTTTATTGTTGTAATTATAATGTCTTTACCTTTGATAAAGGGATGAACATCAATATGTCCTGAAAAGCGCTAAGGCTAGTGTCACACTTTTGCACTGTATTTTGTCAGTTTGTTTAATATATATATATATATATATATATATATATATATATATATATATATATATATATATATATATATATATATATATATATATCAGAGATCCTAAAATGCCTGTATTTGCCAGACATGTCCGGTAGATCAAAGGTTTGGGTCATCACATAGTATAAGTAACCAGACATCAGTCATAGGAGTTCTTAAATATCATTATATCAAATTGTCTTTGATTTGTTTATCAATTTAACTGCCAAATAAAAACCTTAACAAAGTTAAATTCAAAGTTCATTAGATTTAGTTTACAGTTTGCTTCTTTGTCAGACAATCAATAAAGACGTTGCCAACTAAGCTTAAGTCAAAAAGGTGGCTTGGTCTAATTTACACAGTTTCTTTGTTGGACAATCAGTAGAGGTGTTGTTGACTATGCTTGTTCGGTCAGCATGTCATCTCAACTGTTTAAATACTCTATAACCACAAAACACAAGACAAAAGAGGTGTCAAAGCTTATCTTCTGGACTTACCAAAAACTCTTTAACTGAATGATTGCCACAGGGTCAATACTAATAGACATTCGATCAGTCCCTTACGCCATGTGGTTTGTGTCGAGGTGTCAGCACATGATATCTCTAGAGCAAAATATGCAAAGCCTAGATCCAAATTAAGAAAAAAAAGATACTAGCTACAACAACTAACTTTTATTACCATCCTCCAAAACTTATTTTGGGACCTAATCAAATAAAACACCATCCGACTTTACCAGAATGCATGTTAATTAGGTGTTATATATTTTCGATGTAGCAAATCAGCTTGTCATCAATTATTAATTAATTTAGGAAAACAGTAGAATGAAATAAAATACTGTTGTAGGGTAAAATTCTATAGTATAGTTTTCTCAAAGAAAAAATGAGTTTTATAAAGAATTAGTTTGATAGGAAACCAGTTAATCATGGAAGGATAATACTAACACTAAAGCAGCAGCAAATCTGGAACCGAAAATGACACATTTTCCGGTACATTTAATAATTATGTATATCAGTGTTTTCTCTTTTGTCACAACTTTTGATATCTCCTTGAATGTTTTTACATTAAATTTCACAAATATTTGCCCACCATGTACTTTTCTGAGAAAAATGTCCAGCGAGAACCATCAAAATTTCAGGATATATTTCTGTCAAATACATTACCTGATCACATTAACATTAGGAAATTACTCTCTGCTAACTCTGAATCCAGCCCTCTCTGAAAGATGAAAGAACGTATTTCTGTCGTATAACATATAGATGAAGGGAAGTGCCTTTTTCTGATTAACTCCCCTTGTTCTCTCTAGGTGGCTTCATGTATCCAGGATGCTACCAGAATTTTGCAACTGTGAACTGTGCCTCTGAAGAATTCATTGAAATTTGTGTATAATTATGACCATCGAACATTTATTTTCAATGGTATAGTAAGTCAAAAGTGTTGATATACCTGGTGTACACACCATTTACATTTTAATCAGTAACACTCAAGTTTTCACTGGTGTAATTATATTGCACTGTTAAATTTTGGTTTATTATGCATCTTAGGTTGTCTTGGTAATGCGAGTTTGCCTATTTAAACAATCTGTATATTTGTTGTGTGCACTTGTTTGTTTTTTCTACTCTTTTTCATTACAGAAATGTCAATAATGTGCAAAAAGTACTAAGTCATAGAGGACAACCATGAGACATACATGGCCTGCACAAAATATTTTTCCTCACACCTATGTAACATGTGTGCAATATGGTCAGAAGACGTTTGGTCCAGTGTCTTGAAAAGGCAATGGAAAGGCTGGGAAAAAAGGACATGCTGTAAATCTTTCAAACATGAAGTATTGAGCATTCATATGAATTCAGAATCATTTACCAGTTTTATGGGAGTGTCGAGATGCCACCCCCACTCCCCTTGAAGATGCCTAAAACAGTGCCTATGGCAAAAACTACTTCAGATCCAGTTAAATCTACAGCAAGTGATTCCACTCAAGCTATACTGGAATCATGTATGATACACATACTACAGCAATCTTTGTCATCTAGAATGTTGATGAGCAAGTTGGATGAAACTAGGACCATTTTTAACCCAACTTGGCACCCCACTTGGCATAAGTCACTATCCATGCATGGGCTTAGGAACATTGAAGCTGGTTGTGCAGGATTACCTTCTGATTTTGTCTGCCAGACTGGCCTGCAAGTTATGTATCATTCATTGGTCAATCAATGTACGGTTTTGGCGGTCATTAATCTGTCATCTTGGACTGACAACCAGCATGTTGCTCGACAGTTCCTATTGTGATAGCGTCCTATGCCTAGCAGACCTCCTTGACCAGCCTGCTGGCTGTCCATCCAGCCAGATTGACTATATCCATCATACCAGTACATGGTGAACCAGCATCTCATTTGGAGCCATCCGTCCAGCTGGACCACACACCATGCTGGATATGACTCGACTGGCCCTATTAGCTATATCTGACAAGTAAAACCTTGGTGATGATTCAGTGTTTTTTTCCAATATAGTATGCTGCATTACTGAGATAGTCAATAGGATCTCAGACATGTTCAGAGATCATGAAAGAGATGATATTGGTCGCAACAAGGACCTTTCTGACATGTCCAATTTCAACATATCCCGGCCACGCTTGCTTATCTTGTTCCTAAAATGGAACCTGTGCTGTGTCTTGATGTTGCTCAACTCATCTAAGTTCGAGCCCCTGTATTCCACCTCACTAAAGCAATTATCATACAAGACTTGCTTCCAGATAGCACTAACTTCATCTTGCAGGGAGAGTGAGCTGCATGCTCTGTCCATGGATTTGAACTATATGTTATTCCATTCCGATGGCTCGGTCATACTAATGACACAACCTGGATTTGTTTCTAAAAACAGGTTACCATTGATAGGCAACCAACAAATAACTATCTGCTCTCTTTCTCTTTCATTGATCAATCTATTGAGAGAGGCAGAGCTGCAGGACCAGGATATGCACCCTCGGATGCTATCTGAGGTGAACAGAGAATGTCCACAGCAGCCGTCAAAGGCACTTTCTACCAGTTAAGGCAGCTTAACAAGACATAACCCCACAAGCACTGGACACTTGGCTATAAGGGCTTATTAGATCAGTGCACTCGAAACTCTCACAGAATCAGGTATGAGTCATAAAGATTTTGGCTTATGAAATGTGAGTGATTTCCACAAGCCTGGCCTTCGAAGGTTATGTCTTAATTTGAGACATAGTTGAGTCAGCTGGCTGGCATGCTCAGTTTACTTTCTCCAGTTTATATTTGCGTGACATGGCCTCACAAAGGAGAGGGCTCAGTCTTGTCTGGCTACTGGTTTCTGCCAAGACAGTTACCACACCCTGTTCATGACAGCACAACCTCATCCCCAAGCATAACCTTGCAACTTTTGCCGGATTCGCCCAGGAAACATTTGAATGTAAGGCAATAGCCAGGTGTGGGATCCCACAGGTTGTGCTGACCTCTGGTTAGGAGAACTTCATCCTTTCAGAATAGCAGTCATCGTTCTCCTACATGGTGAAGTGGGTAGAGGTTGGATGGTGAAACATTTACTCCTTCTCTTACCTATCATCCTAATGTGATCATGTAATGTATTTGATGGAGAAAGTTCTCCAAAAACACTTACATGATCATATTACTATTAATCTATCCCACCCTTCCCTGCAGATGCAAGCAACCTATTATAGGTTTTGCTCAGGCTTCAACTGGTAATATGTTGGATATGGGTGGCCACCTAGTGAGAACAAGGGGAGTTAATCTGTAAAAGGTTCTTCCCTTAATCTGTATGAGTCAATGAGAGAATCACACACAAGGCCCTCCAATTTGAAAAAACATACGAGAGAAGTGGCATGTCTTTTCATGCTAGTGCAAGGACAACAATGCTGTTCCATTATGAACTTCCATCCCACAACTGACAATTTCTTTCTCTGACTCTTTGAGGAGAAATATTATCCCCAGTTGCTATTAAGGGCTAGCTCTCCATGATTTCTGACACTTTCAGACACCACGATAAAGTGGATATAGGCCATAGCAAGGATTTCTCCATTTTATTGGCCTTTTTGGTCTGAGTTAGCCTTGGTCGCTCATGTTGCTTCCCAATCGAATCTTTCATGGGTTCAAACCTGTCTCAACTCCTCTATGTATGAACCTTTGTCCAGGTCCTCGCTGAAGCTGCTGTCATACAAGACATTCTTCCTGATAGCCTTGGCTTCAGTATGCATGCCCTTTGTGGTCGACTGGAATTATTAGTAGCTCCACTCAGATGGTTTCGTTGTTTTTATAATGTAGCCAGGGTTTATGGCTTAACACTGGCTAACATATGGGGGTAATCAGAATGTTATCATTCACTCTCTGTCATCACTAGTTCTGTCTAGATATGTGAAATTCCAGGATCCAGTTCATGCTCTGAGGTGCTACCATAAATGCACTGAAAGTCTTCTTCATCATGGCCATCAGAGGCTTTTCCTCCTGGTAAAGGAGGGAAAGCAGGACAGCACTTACCAGACTGCATCAGTCATGAGATAATAGCTGTCTCTGTAAGCCTTGCATTCAGTCATAATTGTTCTATTCAGAACATTATTGAAACTGGCTGGCACATGCAGTCAGGATTGAGCCTCATAAGGAATGGAGTTGAATATGGTGGGTCTGGTGGCAGTTGCCCAGATATCTGCCAGATGTGGTCGATGCCAGCACAACATCAGTACGGTCTTACTCATCACATGAGGATCCCTATCATTGTGTCCACTGGTGGGTTACCTGGGTAGGGATTCGATGTTCTTAGATTTCCTCCTCTTACCTATTATCCCTACATAAATGTGATTGGGTAATGTATTCTATGGAAAAAGGAAATTTTATTATGAAAAAATTATGTTTATATGTGAATATTTACCTAATCAGATTTTGGACAAGCCCTTCTACACCTCCCTGCAGATGCAAGCTTCCTTACTGAGGTAGTGATCAAGCTTAAATTGCTTAACATCTGGAATACATGTAGCCAGCTAGTGGAGACAGGGAAGTAATTACAGTGGTATCTCAGATTAGTTTTTTCCCAGAGATGCTATTGTTATAGTCTATATAGTATATAGTCTGGAAACACAAATTTAACAGGATTTGGAAGATAGCAGACATTATAATCCTAACATAAATGTGTTTGAGTAAGTATCCCACTCCACTGATCCTGTACACGTTTGATGTTTAGATCAGTTACTGGAACACTGTTGTTTGTACAGACATTTAGCTATTTTTGTACACCCTGAGAAGTATTACACCTCCAAACCAAAAATAAGTCAATGTGACCTACTTTTCATGATCCAGTGATAATGTACACATTTTACATTTAAATCAGTTTGCTGGAACATGTTTCCTGGTACAGGTCATGAAAACTGATATTTCATGCATCCTGAGAAGTAGTACACTACCATACCAAAAGTAGGTGACTGTGACATAATTTTTACAGTTCAATATCATCTACACTTTTTTATGTATAAGGTCCATTTCTGGGACACATGTTTGTACAGTCATAAAACTTTATATTTGCGTGCATTCTGAAGAGTACTACAATCCAGATCAAAAGTATGTCACATTGACAGACTTTTCATGCTCCAGTGCTCATGTAACATTTTACATCAAGGTCATTTTCTGGGTCTAAAGAATGTTTAGGTCTTCTACACAACTATTTAAAAAAAACTTGATAATGTGCATTCATCCTGTGGGGTACTACAATGGAATATCAAAAGTTGGTCACTGTGACTTACTTGCTGTACTTTGGTAATTATGCACATCTTTGATGCATTGGTGGGTTTCTTGAAGTTGTTGCATATACAGTTTTCAAACAGGATAAGCATTCATCCTGAGAAGTACTGCATTACCATATACAAGAAAAAGGTCACTGTGATCTTCATCAACCATTTGATTTGTAGCCATCTTCATGCAGTATTGATCATCTTGGGAATTGACATATACAGATCTCTTTTGATGAAATAATTATGTGACAGCTTCATTGCTTGTTACAGATTGCAACCAATTCAAAACCAGAGTCAGAATGCCAATTTGGAAGTATTTTTAAATGCTCTTGCCACAAGTGCAGAAGGAGCATATAGTTCTTCCCTTGTCTGAACTTCCCTCCATCCATCTGTCCATCTCATCTTAGTTAAGTTAATTCAGTTATGTTGGCTTTTATTGTGACAGAAGGAAGAAAGTATTACTTGCGTTTTCGTAAATAAAAATTATTGGGGAAAAATAAAACAAATAAACATAGTGACTTGTATATTTCTTCATAATTGCCTTAATTATCTTTTTAACAGAAAAGAAGAGTATAAGAGGTACAGTTGTGGCCCCCTCAACCCCAAAGACAGACAATGGTATCTACTGGGGGTTTACAGTGAGACTGGCCAATAGCCTAGGGAGTGTATTTACAGAATGTCCATATAAAGGAGGTTATGACTTGATAATAGGGACATCTGAGAAGGGAGACAATGTGGACAGCTTCAGTGTTACATCATTCAAGTAAGTATGCATGTAAAATGTTTACACTTATTGTACTATAATTTTACTGCAGATTTCTGCCACTGACAAAATCTTAATCTCAGCTCTTCTCAGATTTGGGTCCATCATCCATGGTAACTTGGAATTGACAACAACAAAAATTACAGCGGGTATGATTAATTTTGATGGTATTTAATTGAAGAATAATTCCCTCGACCTTGGATAAGTACAAATGACAGCATTCATTATGTTGGGGTGTCAGTCAAAAAGTCACTTTGTTTTATAAGGTCATTAAGTTTATGATGAAATTCAATATGTCATTTTGCTTTATAAGGTCATTATTGCTCATCCTTCGATTTTGAAGATGAATATGACATCACTAATTGGTTTGGTTTATGTGAGCACGTGAGTGGCTAATCAGGCTAATTTGTGTTCTAAACTGTCTTTGGTACACTGGGCAGGAGATGCCACTTGGGGTTGCTTAATAACAGAGGATGTGCTGCAGTTCCAAGATTTACATTGCTCGTGTTTCTGCACTGCCTCTGCAGTTCTCCACAGCTCATATTCTGTAGCTCCAGTATGGATGGGACTGTACCAGGTGGATCGATCATGTGCAAGATCTTCCCAAGACTCGGGGGTAGTGTTTAACTATTTCAAGGATGACTTGAGAGAGTCTTTGAAGCAATTCTTCTGACCTCCCTGAGATCACTTTTCCTCCTTCAGCTTGCCATAGAAGATCATCTTTGGTAGTCACTAATCTGACATCCTGGCCTGCCTACAGCAGAGTGTGGATGCTTGAAATGCCTGCCTGTGTGAGAACCTCAGTGTCTGGGACCCTATCCTGCCATCTTATCCTCATAAGTTTCCTCAGGTAGCCCATCTGAAACTGGTTCAGCTTCTTGGCATGGTGTCTGTACACCGACCAGGTTTCCCATGCATACAGCAGGGTCAACAACACATTGGCTTTGTAGACTTTCACTTTTGTTTACAAACTGATGCGTCTGCACTCCCACACATTTGCATGTAGTCTGCCAAAGGTCACACTTGCTTTAACAATTCTGGCATTGGTTTCATTATTGATGTGGACTGCACATAACAGTGTACTGCCGAGGTAGGTGAACTTGTCCACTGCCTGGAGGGTTTGGCCATTTACTCTGGTATGCTTTGTGCAAAGCTTCCCAGGTGCAGGTTAGTGCATCACTTCTGTCTTCTTGATACTGATTGTGAGATCGAAATTGTTACATGCTGAAGAAAAATAGTCCATAGTCTGTTGCATGTCTGACTTGGATTTGGCATTCAGGGAACAGTTGCTAGCAAAAAGATTACAGTCACTTCCTGTAACTTTGTTTTCACTCATAGTCTCAACAGATTGAAGAGGTTACCATCAGTCCGGTATCTGATGTCTATCCCAGTGTTGTAGTTACAGAAGGCATCTGTAAGCATGGCATAGAACATCATACTGAAGAGGATTGGGGCCAACACACAGCCTTGCTTGACTCCGTTGGTGACTGGGAATGGTTCAGATGACTCACAATCGTCCATGACGCAAGTGAGTATGCCGTCATGGAATCGCTGAACCATTACAATGAATTTCTCTGGGCAAACAAATTTTGCCATGATCTTCCAGAGGCACTCATGACTGGCTGTGTCAAAGGCTAGTCAGGTCAATGAAAGTCATGTATGGGTTCGAGTTCTGTTCCTGGCATATTTCATGATGTTGACCAGGATCACACAGCATGCCTGTGGTCTCTCATCCTTTCTTGAAGCCACACTGAATCTCAAGCAGGAGCCGTTGATTGATGTGATGCACAAGGCGATTCAGCAGAATTCTAGCAAGGATTTTGCTGGCTATTGAAAGCAAGGAGATGCCTCAATGGTTGTCAGATGATTGTCTGTTGCCTTTCTGCTTGTACAAGTGGACAGTGGATGCATCCTTGTATTCCAGGGGTATAGTTCTTGAGTTCACAATGACTGGAAGAGTTCAATCAATTTCTGAGCCATGTGTGAGCCTCTGGCTTTGTAGACTTGCTGGTATAGCATCTGCTTCAGGTGCTTTGCCATTTGACAGCAGGTTAGTTGCTTTCTCAGTTTCAGTCAGCATTGGAGGATTAGCAAGAGATATGTTGATTTTTCCACTTGGGGTGGTCGATCAGTTGCCTCCTCACTGATATATGATTGTTAATTGTGGATGTTGTTGAAGTGTTCTTCCCATCTTTGTATTATGTTTTCTTAATCAGTGAGCAGTATGGTGCTGTCAGCTTTCAGTATTGGAGATTTCCTGATGAATGTGGCTCATAGATTGTCTTCAGAGCATCATTCCTGTCTGCATAGGACTGGATCTCATTGGACTTGTTGCTCAGCCATGAGTCTTTCAACTCTCTGAGTTTGCATTTGACATTTCTCTTGATGTTTTTGAAGGCTATATTCTTAGATGATGAAGTGCTGTCATCTAAACAGGCCTTTTGGTGCTGATGTTCTCATTCAATACTCTTCATATGGCAGCATCTTTCTCATTTACGTGTGGTGGGACTTATGTTTTTGGATGCAGCCTAGCACACAGTCACTGAAGGATGCCTAGTTTTCCTTGATGTTTTCTGAGTTCATATCAATTGATACTAGTTGGCTGCACAGTTCTTCAAGAAACACCTTCACAGTCTCCTGTTTTAATTGGAAGACATTGAGCTTTTTAGACATTTTTTTGCCTTGTAGTCATCTGCTTGGCTTAGTCCAGATACTGAGCTTGGAGACCATGAGTCTGTGGTCAGTCCAGCATTCTGCACTTCTCATGGCCTTCATCACTTGGACATCTTGTTTGTCTCTTCTCCTGCTGATGACATAGTCAGTGAGATGCCAGTGCTTGGAGTGTGGGTGCATCCAAGACATATTGTTGTAGTTTGGCAGGTAGTAGACTGTATTGGTGATTAGGAGGTCATGTTCAGTGCATCTCCTCAGTAGGAGGAGTCTGTTGTTGTTGCATTTGCCTAAGCCATTTTTGCCGATGACGCCTGGCCATGTCTGGTGACTTGCATCAACTCTAGCATTGATATCACCAAGGATTATGAGCTTGTCTGCCTTCTGCAATGAGAGACTCTGGGTCTTCATAAATTTTGTACTTGATCTCATCTGGATTTGTCATGGTGGGTACATAGGTGCTGATGATAGTTGCATGTCTTTTTCCAGACAGTGGGAGTCTCATTTTCATGAATCTGTCTTTCACGCCATTTTGGGAGATTTGTGAGCTTGCTGATTAGCTCTGATTTTATGGCAAACCAAACACCAGCATCACCAGCCACTCCAGAAGGTGTAGCCAGCTCCTACGTCAGTGAGTTGTCCTTCAACAGCTAGGCAGGTTTCACTCAGGGCCGCTGTCCGGATATTGAATCTGGCCAGTTCTCTACCATCTAGAGCTGTTCTTTTCTCTGGGCTATCTTCTTATGTCCATTAGTGTGTGCACATTCCAGGCACCGATGGTGAGTGGCATTACCTTTGTCTTTTAGTGTGATTTTCAATCACTTAGGTGGGACCAATAAGGTCATTATGGGTATGACAGAACTCAGTATGTCACTTTGTTTTATAAGGTCATTAAGGTTATGATGAAACACAGTATGTCACTTTGCTTTATAAGGTCAATAAGGTTATGATGAAACTCAGTATGTCACTTTGTTTTATAAGGTCATTAAGGTTATGATGAAACACAGTATGTCACTTTGCTTTATAAGGTCAATAAGGTTATGATGAAACTCAGTATGTCACTTTGCTTTATAAGGTCAATAAGGTTATGATGAAACCCAGTATGTCACTTTGCTATATAAGGTCAGTAAGGTTATGATGAAACTCAGTATGTCACTTTGTTTTATAAGGTCAATAAGGTTATGATGAAACTCAGTATGCACAATTTGCCTAATTGTAAATAAAGGTCAGAGCTGAAATTACAGTATTTGTCATCTTGGGTTTAAGTCAAAAAAGTCAGTTTGTTTTATAAGGTCATTAAGGTTGGGATAAAAATCAATATATACAGTTTGCCTAATAGTAAATAAAGGTCATGCTTGAAATCCAATTCCACAAAAATACCAAAATGGAATCAGCCATGAAAGCATCATGCCCACTGTAAAATGTATATAATTGATTTTATTTTATTATATAAATAAAATATACACAATGCCCTGTGACTATAAAGTACCTCAGTATAACATGGTACCTGATGTAATGTGTATGGTTATGGATCTTATTATAAGGCCCCCATTATAACACGGTACCTGATATAACACATGCATGGTCATGTATCCCATTATAAAGCACATCAGATAGCACAGTCCCTGATATAATGTGTATGGCAATGGATCCCATTATAAAACACCCCAGTATACCTTGATATCTGATATAACATGTGTATAGTTATGGATTCCATTATAAAACACTCCAGTATAACATGGTACCTGATATAACGTGTATGGTTATGGATCCCTTTATAAAACACCCCAGTATAACATGGTACCTGATATAATGTGTATGGTTATGGATCCCATTATAAAACACCCCAGTATAACATGGTACCTGATATAATGTGTATGGTTATGGATCCCTTTATAAAACACCCCAGTATAACATGGTACCTGATATAATGTGTATGGTTATGGATCCCATTATAAAACACCCCAGTATAACATGGTACCTGATATAATGTGTATGGTTATGGATCCCATTATAAAACACCCCAGTATAACATGGTACCTGATATAATGTGTATGGTTATGGATCCCATTATAAAGCACCCCAGTATAACATGGTACCTGATATAATGTGTATGGTTATGGATCCCATTATAAAACACCCCAGTATAACATGGTACCTGATATAATGTGCATGGTCATGAATCCCATTATAAAACACCCCAGTATAACATGGTACCTGATATAATGTGTATGGTTATGGATCCCATTATAAAACACCCCAGTATAACATGGTACCTGATATAATGTGTATGGTTATGGATCCCATTATAAAACACCCCAGTATAACATGGTACCTGATATAATGTGTATGGTTATGGATCCCATTATAAAACACCCCAGTATAACATGGTACCTGATATAATGGTGTATGGTTATGGATCCCATTATAAAACACCCCAGTATAACATGGTACCTGATATAATGTGCATGGTCATGAATCCCATTATAAAACACCCCAGTATAACCATTATAAAACACCCCAGTATAACATGGTACCTGATATAATGTGTATGGTTATGGATCCCATTATAAAACACCCCAGTATAACATAGTACCTGATATAATGGTGTATGGTCATGGATCCCATTATAAAACACCCCAGTATAACATGGTTCCTGATATAATGTGTATGGTCATGTATCACATTATAAAACACCCAAGTATAACCATTATAAAACACCCCAGTATAACATGGTACCTGATATAACGTGTATGGTCGTGGATCCCATTATAAAACACCCTAGTATAGCATGGTACCCATTTTACTGGTTAAATTATATATTGCCATTTTGTGTAACCCAGTATTAAGGAGCTTCACATATAACACAGTGCACTTGTATGGCTCCCCTGAACAGCTTTATAGTGAGGACTGTTCCATTTTATGGTTCCCCTGAACAGTTTTATAGTGAAGACTTCCATTTTATGGCTCCCCTGAATGGCTTTATATTGATTGTTCCATTTTAAGGCTCACCTGAACAGTTTTATAGTGAGATCTATTCCATTTTATGGCTGCCTGAACAGCTTTATAGTGAGGACTGTTCCATTTGATGGCTCCCCTGAACAGCTTGATAGTGAGGACTGTTCCATTTAAATATACAAGAATTAAACATCATAATTTACAGGATCCATGAAGTTATGAAACTTGAAAATTGATTACACACTGCATGAATGGCAGTAGTGAATTGATTACACACTGCATGAACGGCAGTAGTGAATTGATTACACACTGCATGAATGGCAGTAGTGAATTGATTTTCAAGCTTCATGACTTCATGGATCCTATAAAACATGAAGTTCAGTTCTTATAATTAGAAATAGTTATAATAAAAATAATAATGAATCTTCAGAAATACATAACAGAGCTATATTTTAACCATTGTTAATAAATACTTACAAAACAATCTTGTTACAATGCTCGACACAAATGCTCTGTAAAAATTATATCACA
This sequence comes from Margaritifera margaritifera, assembly GCA_029931535.1. NCBI lineage: Eukaryota > Metazoa > Mollusca > Bivalvia > Unionida > Margaritiferidae > Margaritifera > Margaritifera margaritifera. The sequence continues at coordinate 1,306,133 of JAQPZY010001267.1, read as the reverse complement.
ACAGTATACAAGTAATATGACATACCATAATTCATGTAATTTTGTACACTCTAATTGTTCATACACTGTCTATCCATAAAAAATATTAATTAATTAAATGTATCATTTTTTCCATACACAGAACTTCATATTTGTCATCAAATTCTTAAAATTTTCATACATAACTGTTTGAATGCGAAGATTTACAGATGCAAAAAAGATTGAAACTATTGCCAATTTTTTTTATGAAAAAGAATAAGAGATAAAAATCTTCAACATTGAAGGCATTTTGTTCTTTTTTATCTTTGTGTTATTTTTTAATCTCTTATTTTGATTCTTTATATTGAATCTAGAAAAGTTCATGTTTCAAACGTTTTGAAAAAATATGGATGCACGATTTTGATAATTTTGGCCGTATGTCTGTTGTTTTTCATCCTAACACTGACAACTGGAACATCTAACATCAACAGTCTTAAAGAAACTCACAAAGTATGCATGTGGCTATTTTTGGAATGGCTGGTCCTGTAATCAGTTGCACCCAACCCCCTTTTATATCAACCTTAGTCTGCATGAATTGGCTGACTCTGTGTGTTGCTTACACTCCACTGCAAACGGCATAGACCCAGAACCACCACATTTCCCTGTGTATAGCTCACATTCCACTGCAAAGAGCATAGACCCAAATCTGCCAGATTACCCTGTGTATTATAGCTCACATTCCACTGCAAACAGTTTAGACCCAAATCCACCAGATTACTCTATGTATTACTCACTTTCCACAGCATACAGCATAGACCCAAATCCACCACATTACCTGTGTATAGCTCACATTCCACTGCAAACAGCATAGACCCAAATCCACCACATTACCCTGTGTATAGCTCACATTCCACTGCAAACAGCATAGACCCAGCTCCACCAGATTACTCTATGTATTGCTCACTTTTCACAGTAAATAGCATAGACCCAGATCCACCACATTTCCCTGTGTATAGCTCACATTCCACTGCAAACAACATAGACCCAAATCCACCACATTACCCTGTGTATGATAGCTCACATTCCACTGCAAACAGCATAGACCCAGATTCACCACAGTACACTGTGTATTATATCTCACATTCCACTGCTAACAACATAGACTTATATCCACCACATTACCCTGTGTAGCTCACACTCCACTGGAAACAGCATAAACTCAGATCCACCACTTTATCCATTGCATAGCTCACATTCCACTGCAAACAGCATAGACCCAGATCCACCACATTACCTGTGAATAGCTTACATTCCACTGCAAACAGCATAGACCCAGATCCACTGTTGTACAGTGCACCAGCAGGTTAATGGTTATACTATTTGCCTAAAATCATGGCATAAACAGAAGATTATAAAATAAGATAAGATAAGAATTCTTTATTTCAGACTGCATGGTCCATACATGTACCATAAATTAAAATATAAAAGTATTTTAAACATAAAAGTTCATAGGTATCTTGTGTGCAAATATACAGGTACATCTACAACTACAGAATGTGTCTGTCATTGTTAAGAACAAAATTATGTAAGACATTTAAAGAGTAATTTGTTCCATCTATCTACCTTACGAGAATTAAACCAAATATCACAGTTCCGCAGAGATTTCAAGATACAGTTCTTACTATTAGCTATTCTTGTCTTCATTGAAAACACATACTTTCTCATTAATTCCTCAAAACTAAATACATTATTGTTTACAAACATGGTGGAGGCACTGTTCCATCTTGGAAGGCTTAATATATATCATAATTTATTAGATATCATAATTATGTGACAACAGATCCAAGTCTATGCTTTATACAGTTCAGGGGTAGAAAAATCCATTGCCCAGGAGCCTGTGACAACTAAAAGGTAATGCTGGGCAACCATTTTTCCCAGTGTGAAAGTTTGGCTGGGCAACAAAAAATATAATATTAAAAACCAATCATGTTAAAAATTATAATCAACATTTAACCATTACATCGATCCTTGAGGTATTTACTTACATACAGCATGGTGCACCAGTTATCTCCATATAATCCATTCTTGTGTTGGGTGATTGTTATCGGTACAAGGCCAAACCAATCTTCAGGTGTTGAATGCTCATTATCTATTAATTAAGCACAGTCAATACTAAAAATCCTTAACTCCCAAACAATTTTCCTTTTGTCAAAACACCAAAATGATAGGAGTTTCATTGATCTTCAACGTGGCATACTGAATCTCTTTGATCTAGTAATGCTTTCTGATTGGTCTGTTGAAGAAATGGGTGTTTTGATGTAGAGCATATGACAGTTGTTTCTGTTGGCTGACTTTAGCTAAAGAACAATGGCAAGTTTAGAATCAAGCCAATCACAGTTGTTGCTGCATACTTTATTTGTGTGTGGGGTAATAGCTACCATATAAACACAATTCTCACATAGATAAGTTGACAGCTGCCTGACAGTTTAGTTACAGATAATAGTATCGGATTAATGATATCTTGAACCGAATTGTGTAAAGTCAAATAATCATCAAATATGGATAAAAAGTTTCTAGTCAGGTGTGGCCAAATTGCCGAAAAGCAGATGGACAACAAGACAATGTAAAAATGGAAATTGTTCAATGACAAGGAATACAATAGTATAAGGCATGTTCATTGCTTTGAGAGTTCATGGGCAGATCAGTTCTCACTGGTGGAATGCAGTAAAAGGAAAATGTTGGGCATATGTTTTTTAGTTTGTGCACAGAATTTCTGAAGCATGCAGATAGAAGATCTCCCCTATTCATTTCTGGTTCATTGATGAAAGACTCACCTGTCAAACTTGTCTTGGACAAGTGAATAAGTGTGATTGCTCATTGTCTTATTATAATTTGTGGATTTTGTGTTAATTTCTATTTCAGATAAAATAATATGTAGCTAGACTTGAGTTACACATTTGTCTTACACATACCTTACACATACCTTACCATATCTCACTTTCTCTATCTTTCTCTCTCTCATATATATATGTAAATATATAAGTTGTCAGATAATTTTGATTATATAGATTGGTCAGGCAACTGCAGTGCTTTACTGGGCAACCAGATAAATCTGCAGGGCAACCATATCTTCTGCTGGGCAACTAAATTTTTAAAGTTGGTTGCTTAGGGACAACCATGGATTTTCCAAATTTTTCTACCCCAGCAGTTTTACATGACATGTTACACAGGCCATTAATATGGTATATGGTAACTTTTTGTGATATTTGTCCATGTCAGGCATGCGATGATTGTGTTTGGTGGTGTGAATGGGCTGGAAGCCAGCCTGGAAGCTGATGAGAAACTGAAGATAGATGATCCACGTTGCTTGTTCCACCATTATCTCAATACCTGTCCCAACCAGGGCAGTAGGACCATCAGGACTGAGGTACCAATCTGTAAAAATCCAACCTGAGCTGTGTTCAATTCAATTAGATACATGTGTTTTGCATTCTTATGGTAGATACAGTCTTTGTGGAGCAACCAAAGTAAACAACAACAAAAAGTCCAGGTGCAGAATGACCTACGGTCAGTTGGATCGAGAGTGTAATAACAGTTCATCTCCTGCACCATGATGTGATACCCTAATAAACAAAAAAAAGTAAAACTTTTATTTCATCATAAAAATTGATAAGCATCAGCTTTATTTATTTTGTCTTTAATTTATTTAATTAAAGCAGTCTGTAAAATACATAATTAAAATATCTAATATACATACATATGTACATATAAAGACATGTATAAGAATATTTTTACAAATAACATAAATTTACGTCCAATAGATTATAAAATTAAATTAACAAAAGTATTCACCCTGCTGTTTGAGAAATAGAATATTGAATATAAAACAAAATACATCAAGATAGATTGGTATACTTTGAATAAATATTATGGGAACTTTTTGTAGGTCTTAATTTTGGGGCAATTTTATTCACATGCCCATGAAAGGCCAAGGTAAATCCAGTGTCAAAAATACCTGATATGTGTTGTAAATTAAAACTCAACGTTCTGTATAGTGGGACTAAAATTTTAGCGATTTTGTTCAGAAATTATGGGTTTAAATTTTGGCTGGTTATATTTTAGCAATTCCAGATCTAGGGAGATTATTTTATGTATTCAAGATAATAACTTTTGACATTTATTTTATTGGCAAGACCAAAAATTTCTCCACCACAATAAATTCTGCAGTAAGATATTTTCTCCAGTCTAGCAGCTCTATATAGCTGTTGTATTGCTAAATGCAACTTCTTAGTTAGTAAAGTTCAGCCTCTGTTAAACAAACTTTTGCCTTCAACTGATAATGATGTGAATGGGAACAATTAAAAACAGGGCATTTATATAAACATATGTTTAGCTAACAATTCAGCTTAGGGCTGTTCTATTTAAACATACATGGAACCCAAGGAAGGCAGTTTTTTTAAACAAATATCTCAGGGTACTCTGATTACTCAAAGAGTTCATATGACAGTGATTCAAAATTCTAAATTGCATCATTGGGTGACTATGTCATGTTTAAAGTGCCTTCCCTAGGTCCAAAGTATGTTTTACTGAACAGCCCTTATATGTTTTAATCATACTGGTCATAGACCAGAAAAGCTTATGGGATGGTCTGTTGTCCATCATCTGTCATCCATCCGTCCGTTAACACAAGTTTGTTATCACTACTCCTCAAAATCTACTTGGAGGATTGCCATGAAACTTTCCACACATTCATCCCATGGTTTAGTTGGTCCTAAATGAAAATGGTGATGCTCAGACATCCAATGCTGCCACAGCCCCTTGTTGAAAATCTTGCTACCGTGGATGGATGGTCATGTCAGCATGGGGTTTTCACTAAAAGGCTTCTTATAATGTCTGGTTGGTCCAAAATGAAAATGGTGCCAATGTGAGGTCCAATATTGCCACCACTGCAGACATCTTGAAAATCTGCTATTGCTACTCCTCCTGAATGGATGGTCATATCAACATGGGGTTTTCACTAAAAGACATCTAATGATGTCTAGTTGGTCCTAAAAGAAAATGGTACCAATCTGATGTCCAATATGACCATCTTCAAAAGTTTGTTATTGCTACTCCTCCTACATGGATAGTCATATCAGCATGGGGTTTTCACTAAAAAGACTTCTTGTGATGTCTAGCTGGTACTAAATAAAAATGGTGCCAATCTGACATCCAATATGACCATCATGGCAACCATCTTAAAAATCTTGTTATCACATCTCTACTCTAACATAAAGTCATATTGAACTGGGGTTTTCACTAAAAGACTTCTTATGGTATCTCTTTGGTCATGAATGAAAATGGTTTCGATCTGACATCCAATATGGCCACCAAGGCAGTCATCTTGAAAATCTTGTTATTGCTACTCATCCTGAATGGAAAGTCATATCTTGAAAATATTGTTATCTCTACTCCTCACCATATGGATAGCTATATCAACATAGAGTTTTTACCAATAGACTTCTTATGATACCTATTTGGTCCTAAATGAAAATGGTGCTAGTTGCACATCCAACATGGCTGTCATGATGACTGTCTTAAAAATCTTGTTGTCACTACTCCCCTGAATGGATGATCATTATGAGATGGGGTTTCCAGCACAGGACTTCTAATGATGTCTACTTTGTCCTAAGTGAAAATGGTGCCAAGCTGACATCCAATATGTGCACCACAGCAGCTAATTTGAAAATCTTTTTATTGCTGAAGAATCTCAGAGATGTTTTCAACACTCGACAGTTAAAATCTTGAAATCCCGTAAATTCTTTTTGCCCAGTAGAGCATCAGTCCATTGAAGGGACTCTTGTTTGGTTTGGGGCTTGAAATTCCACCAAAGCCTTTGGTATGCTGTCTTCTCCTCTGTTATGAAGAGTAGTTTGTTTTTAATAATAGGCACTTTTCCATATTTAGCTTTGTTGGTCTTTTGGGCTTGAAAAGGTCAGTCATGTAAGGGACATAACTCAAATTTTAATCCGAAGAAGAAATTATTAGACTCAGGGTGTTTATTTCTCTTGATATAGTTTGACAGTACAGTATAATACTCCCATTAATATATAATTTCTATAGCAAATGCTCATAACAAAATTTGCCTAAATATTGACTCAAAATATTTAATGAATTATTTAATCAGTTGTCTGTT